>CM047809.1:120106288-120706288 GCA_026214975.1 Gentiana macrophylla | reverse complement strand
GCGATTTCTTGTCGTGGCCGTTGATTACTTTACTAAGTGGGTGGAGGCCGAGGCCTTGACCACCATCACCGCAAAAGCAATACAGAAATTTTTGTGGAAGAATATCGTCTGTCGTTTTGGGATACCCAAGATCCTGGTTTCAGACAATGGAACGCAATTTGAGGATACGACAGTCAGGTCATGGTGCGCTGAGCTGGGCATAGTCCAGCATTTCACCTCTGTCGGTTACCCTCAGGCCAACGGCCAGGTAGAGCAGACAAATAGGCAGCTCAAGGTTGGGTTGAAAAAGAGATTGGAAGAAGAGGGACAAGCATGGGTCGAACATTTGCCTAACATCCTTTGGGCATACAGAACGACTCCAAACTCGGCTACCGGAGAAACTCCTTTTGCCTTAGCCTATGGTTGTGAAGCGGTCATTCCGGCTGAAATAGGGCTCCCCTCCCCGAGGACCGAGCTCCATACAAGCACAGATCAGGAAATCGAGCTCAGACACGCCAAGGACAACTTGGAAGAGGCCAGGGAAGTGGCCTATATGCGGATGGCGAAGTACAAACAGAGAATATCCAAGTATTACAACTCTAAAGTTAAGCATTCGTACTTCAAAGAAGGAGATTTGGTGCTGCGGAAGAACGAGGTCGCAAGCGTGGTCCCTGGAAAGCTTAACCCGAATCGGGAAGGCCCGTGCATGGGTGGTAAAAGTTCACGGCAAAGGTGCCTACCAGCTAGCTAATGCAAGTGGTCAGACCGTACCAAGAAGCTGGAATGCCAGCAACCTTAGGAAATTTTATGCCTGAGACGAATCCAGGCCTGATTCTATCTATTTATTTTATGTTGTCTTTTTCAATAAAGTGTTATCAAACAGCTTTGATTTCTAATAAAATATGATTCCTTCGTGTTATATATTGTCATACTCTATAATGCGATTACTTTCTTTTAACTGAGTAAGGTTATACTCAGAAGGTTTGCAAAAGTCAAACCTCCTAAGTCTGCAGGTCAGGCCAGAATTTAACTGAGTCCTGCAGGTCAGACCCAGAAAGCTTGACTACCACAAGCTTCCCGAGTCCTCAAGCCAGGACAGGGTTCTAACTGAGTCAGGTTATACTCAGAAGGTTTGCAAAAGCCAAACCTCCTAAGTTTGCAGGTCAGGCCAGAATTTAACTGAGTCCTGCAGGTCAGACCCAGAAAGCTTGAATACCACAAGCTTCCCGAGTCCTCAAGCCAGGACAGGGTTCTATTAACACTTAGTATGTCATCCAAATCGTCAGTAATGCATGCCATACTGGGGGGAAAAGGGGACATCAGAAGAAAATATTCAAATCCAAAATAAACTGAATAAAGCCAAAGTATAGTGGGCATGATATCAAGAAACTTCATTAACAAATTCATCCTCAAAAAAAAAAAAAAAAAACTGCTATCTTTTGCAGTGAACAGCATGTTGAATTTTTTAAATATTTATTACTGTGACCTTAGCATCGAATCCATCTATTCCTACCTTATTTTGTCAGCAAAGCAGTTGCTTAAGATGGTTTAATTTCAATTTCGTTAAACTGAAATTGAGCAAAACAGGCATTAAATTGAAATTGATTGACTATGTGCTCAATATCAACTGCTCATGGTGAGTTTCAGCTTAAGATACTTTCCTCGTCTTTACCAGGTGAAAAAAAACTTAGATGATTAATAGAAATACTCATCGACAACAAGGCGAAAATCCAAAGAAATGCAAACCCGAATCAATGCTTGAAAAATACTTACAGCTGAAAGTCCGATTATTGAACTCGGTGAGGGTTAATTGATACCGGAAACAAGAAAATGTATAAAATGATAGATAAACAGGAAGAAACAATGGGAATTTGGTATTATGAAGAAGAAGAAGAAGATACAAGATAAGGAAAAACAAATAACAAACATTTCACACCCCTTTCCTTCTACTCATGCCGCCTATAACCTCTCCACTCTCCCACTTGGCTATGACATCACTAACAACCACATGACATCATCCCAAAATACATAAAAAAAATTTAAGTAAAAACATAGTTTAAATATTATAATTTAACTAATTATATCGGTAATGTTGGATCCTGACAAATCTCCTTCCCCTTGACAGCCTTGTCCTCAAGGCTATTTAAACATTGGAAACTTCTTCATTATCTCCCTTGCATCTTCCCAAGTTGCTTGGTCTTCATCTAAATTCATCCACAAGATCTTCCACTGAACCACTGCTGCATTATTCCTCTTCACAGTTCTAATTTCCAAGACCCTTTCTGGGTATACAACCAATTGCCCATCATCAGTGGTAGCAGGGGGCTGTAAACTGGGAGTAAATTGAGCCCCAATGCACTTCTTCAAAACAGAAACATGGAATACAGGGTGGAGCTTGGAGGATGCAGGCAACAATAGTTTATAAGCTGCATTTCCAACCCTCTCAATAATTTCATAGGGTCCATAGTATTTGGCTGACAGTTTAAGATTCTTTCTCAAAGCTAGTGAAGTCTGCCTGTAGGGCTGCAATTTCAGAAAAACCCTATCCCCCACAGCATATTCTTTATCAATCCTCTTCATATCCGCAAAGTGTTTCATCCTTGACTGAGCCATTTCCAAGTTCTCCTTCAACTGTTTAGTAAGCAACTGTTTATTCCTCATAAATTGTTCCACAGATGTGGACTGCTCAGGTGCAAAACTACCCAGAGGAAGGGTAGTAGGTTTATACCCATACAATGCCTCAAAGGGTGATAACTTGAGGGAAGTGTGATAACTAGTGTTGTACCAAAATTCTGCAAGAGGCAACCACAGTTTCCAGCCCTTAGGTTTCTGAAAGCACATGCATCTGAGATACATTTCTACACACTGATTAACCCTTTCAGTCTGGCCATCAGTCTGTGGGTGATAAGAGGTTCTCATGGCAACCTTAACTCCAGCCCTTTTTAACAGATGCTGCCAGAAATCAGATGTAAACACCTTGTCCCTGTCACTAACAATCTCTACTGGTAGCCCATGCAACTTATACACAGAATCAAAGAATACCTCTGCTACAATCTCAGCTGTATACCCAAGTTGCAAAGGCATAAAGTGCCCATACTCGATGAATCTGTCAACTACTACATACATTACCTCCTTCCCCTCAGATTTTGGTAAGCCCTCAATAAAATCCATACTAATATGGCTCCATGCTCTGTCTGGAATTGGTAGAGGTTGTAATAGACCATGTGGCAGTTCATGTCTATCCTTACATTGTTGGCAAGTAATACATTCCCTAATCATTTTATGCACGTCATCTTTCATATTGGGCCAATAAAACAGACTTTGTACTCTCTTAAGACAACCCATCATCCCAGAATGTCCTCCTATAGGACTGAAATGTAGCTGATGAAGTATCTGCTTTCTTAACTCACCATGAGACCCTACACAAATTCTGCCCTCAAACTTGAGTAAACCCTGGTACCATGTATATCCAGGGATAGAAGCTGGATCAATTATCAGAGCACTCATCTTCTCTTGTACCCAACTGTCTTGTTCATAACTTTTATCTATTGATTGAACCCAATCTGGGATAGCAGCAGAGATAGCCATATTTGAACTTTCAGCATGAGGCTGTCTGGAAAGGGCATCAGCAATGACATTCTCCCTGCCCTTTTTATACTCTATTTTGAAGTCTAATCCCAATAACTTAGTGATCCCCTTTTGCTGCAATGAAGTGGTAGCCTTTTGTTTTAGTAAGTACTTCAAGCTTTGTTGGTCGAATCTAATGGTAAAAGTCTTCACCTGTACATAGTATTTCCATCTTGAAACAGCCATAATCACAGCCAATAGCTCCTTCTCATATATAGAGAGTCCCAATTCTTTACTATTATAGGAAATATGCCTCCCTTTTTGTAGCAGCACTGCCCCTAGTCCACTGTTACAAGCACCAGTCTCAATACAAAAAGGTGCTTCAAAATCAGGCAAAGCCAATACTGGAGACTTACACATGGCTGTTTTAAGAGCTTGGAAGGCTTGTTCTGCCTTCTCATTCCATCCATACTGATTCTTCTTCAATAGATCTGTGAGGGGCTTAGCCAAAATCCCATAATCCTTCACAAAACACCAGTAAAACCCTGTCAATCCCAAAAATCCTCTGAGCTCAGTAATATTAGCAGGTCTAGGCCATGTTTCCATGGCACTGATCTTCATAGGATCTGCTCTAACTTCCCCAGCTTGTATTATATGGCCAAGATACTCAATGCTTGTCTTCCCAATGGAGCATTTACTCAACTTGGCATAGAATTTCTGCTCCCTTAACAATGACAGTACTGCCCTGATGTGTTGCTTGTGTCTCCTTGTCTGGACTATAACTCAAGATGTCATCAAAGAACACCAGCACAAATTTCCTCAAAAAGGGTCTTAAGAGCTCATTCATACTCCTCTGAAAAGTGGCAGGGGCATTGGTTAACCCAAAGGGCATGACCCTGAATTCAAAATGAACAACGGTGTGTCACAAAAGCTGTTTTAGCAATGTCCTCCTTCCTCATCCTAATTTGATGGAAACCAGACCTTAAATCAATCTTTGTGAAGAACCTTGCACTCCCCAATTCATCTAGAAGTTCATCTATTATAGGTATAGAATATCGATCCTTAACTGTAACATCATTTAATCTCCTATAGTCCACACACAGCCTCCATGTGTTGTCTTTCTTCCTGACCAACAGAATAGGAGAAGCATAAGGGCTATCACTTGGTCTGATAATCTGTTGTTGCAGCATATCTTCTATCAATTTCTCCACCTCTGTCTTCTGGTAATAGGGATATCTATATGGTTTGAGTTTGAAAGGCTCAGTTCCCTCCTTAAGTGTAATAGAATGCTCCCAGTGTCTCACAGGTGGTATGGAAGTAGGTGGTTGGAAGATATCTTCATACTCTTGCAACACTTCTTTAAAATCCCCATCATCAGCTTCCTGTATATCAGATTCTTGTGTCTGCATCACACTTAAACACCCCAGTAAACCCCATGAACCTTTTTTCATGCTCTTCTTCAACTTTTGGGCTCTTATAAACTTGAGTTGGGCTTGCTCTGTATGACTTTTCAATATAACCTGCTCACCCTCTTTATGAAAACTCATTTCCATCTTCTTGATCTAAAGTCATAGGGCTATAGTTCCTCATCTAATCTGTTCCAAGAACCATATCACAACCACCCAGCTTAATCAATCTTACATCATGTGTGAACCTATGCCCTTGCATCAGCCATGGTAGATTAGGGCACTGATTGTTACCAAGTATCTTGCTCCCATCTGCCACTGTCACAGTCATTGGTGCAGCCGGTTCCACCATGCATTGTAACTCTTTGGCTAACTGTGTCCAGGAAAGTATGATTTGCCCCACTATCAATCAAAATATTGATAGGTCTTTTCTTTAGGAATCCTTGTATCCTTATAGTTCCACCAGTTAATTGTCCAGACATTGTATGAAAAGACAGTTGGGAGGTCTCACTGGCATCACATCCTGTCAAATTTGAGGTAATGTCTGGCTCTTCCTTAGATTCTGTAACAATTTCCCCGTACACCTCATCCCAATCTGCCAAAATAAAATTGATCTGCTTCATTTTACACTGGTGCCCCCTGAAGTACTTCTCATTACACTTAAAACACAGCCCCTTATTCCTCCTCTCTTGAATTTCAGCAGGGGTTATGGTTCTATGATCTATTACCCCTGATTTTGGCTGTACTGACTGTTTCATCTTATCCACCATTTTAGTTGGTATGGGAGAAGACCTAGATTCACCCCAACTTCTAGTCACACCCTTAGTTCTACTATCCATGGAGGACAACACAGATTCCTGAGCCCTGGCATGCTTTAAGGCTTCTGTCAAGGATTTGGGATTCATCAACCTAACCATACTTTTGATCTCATCCTTTAATCCACCAACAAAACAGTTAATGAAGTATCTCTCATTCAATTCAGGATCAAAAGTACTAACTAAGGTCCTCATGGATTCAAACTTCTTAACATATTCATTGATTGTACCTGTTTGATTTAATCGATGGAACTCATCCACAATAGCTTCCATGGGCTCTTCTTCGAACCGGGCACATATCTCCTCCTTACAAAACTCCCAGGAAGTAGCTTTGACCAGATTGCTCAACCTCCATCCACCTAACCATAATTCCGCTTCTCCTTTGAGGTGTAATGCCACTAATCTGATCTTCAGATCCTCTGGAATTGCATGCATGATGAAATACTCTTCACACTTGCGTATCCATTCCCTTGGGCCAATTCCATCAAAACACAGGAAATCGATCTTAGGAATTCGAAGAAATTCATACCGCTGATGCTTGTCGGAGCTCTGGTTGCCAATTTCCATCTGCTTGGTTGAATGTGGAAGCGGATGCTGCTCCTCGATCTGAATCCTCTTCTTTGCTTCGCAAGTTCTTTGCAATGATCGCTTTAACATCACATACATCGAAGCTAGCTGGGTTCGAAATTCATCTATTCGCGAGTTGATGCTCTCATTGATCTGGGTTTGTTTTCTCCACTGATCTTCGTCGGCCATGGCTTAACTCGTCCGAAAATAAAGGATATGGTGGGATCGGTGTGTCTCTGATACCAATTGTGAGGGTTAATTGATACCGGAAACAAGAAAATGTAGAAAATGATAGATAAACAGGAAGAAACAATGGGAATTTGGTATTATGAAGAAGAAGAAGAAGAAGAAGATACAAGATAAGGAAAAACAAATAACAAACATTTCACACCCCTTTCCTTCTACTCATGCCGCCTATAACCTCTCCACTCTCCCACTTGGCTATGACATCACTAACAACCACATGACATCATCCCAAAATACATAAAAAAACATTAAGTAAAAACATAGTTTAAATATTATAATTTAACTAATTATATCGGTAATGTTGGGTGCAAAGAAGACTAGGAAAGAGGCCTAACAGTGGGGCCTTGGATAGTATAGGGTCACTATTTAACGATTATGAAATAGAAGCCTTTCTTCCAACCATCCATGCAGAAAATACTATCCATTCATGTTTGGGTCCGATTTTCAGGTATGCCATTGGAGTTGTTTGAGAAAGAGGAGTTCCTACTGGAATAGGCAAGAAGAGTTGGTAAACTGGGCAAAGTAGATGTTGTCACTTGTAAATCAACCAGGACAGCTGAATGAGGAGGATTCACTTAAGACTCTGTAAATGCAGATGGAGGCCACTACCAAGAAAAACAACGAGCCAACGATGTCACTACTGTCTAAAGAGCATGCAAGTACTCCAAGAGATAAAGCAAAAAATAGCTCATCAACCAGAGACTCAACCTAGCTAGACCCTCTCAGGTGGAGACAGGGAAAATAAAAGGACCTACTGCAAGCGACAAATCACAAACCAATCCATCAAAAGGCCTATCAACAAGTCTAGAGGCCCCAAGTCGGTAGGTGCCTCAACTAAACCACTTTATGATATTTCGAATGTGCAGCATCAACATCCATCCTCTAGAGATACTAATCAACTATCAGGAAAAAAAAAAAAACCCAAACCACCCAACATTATTAGGGGTACAGGGCCCGAACAAAATTTGAAACCAAGCAGAAACCACCAGACATAAATGCAGACAAAAGCAATGACGTAATCAACAAGATAGATTTTCATTATCCGGCTCGGGTTCGCCCTGGTATATAGGGAAAAAAGTTCGCTCTCGGTTCGGCTCGAACATGTCGAACCGCTCGAACATGTTCGCTCGAATCGAGTTTAAAAAAATCAGAATTTACTATATCGTAACTCAAATTTACAAGAATCGTGGTAAAACGAACGAATATGCACTTTTTCAATTTGAAATAAAACTATAAAATCAATTTGAGAGACACAATTTCAAAAACGAGCCACACAAATCTTTTGAGAGCAAAGGACATCTGCGAAGCAAATAGAATTGAAATCAGATATCTGTAATTAAAGAAAACATCGTTTTGCGGTACTGAAGCTTGAATACGAGAGATTGGCCGAAATTGACATACCTCAGGCGGAACGACCGGTCGCTATACATGAAGATCCCGACGGTGAAGAATCCCGTAGCTAATGGCTCAATCGATCGACGACGCAGTGAAAAGTCTTTTTAATCTTTGGTTTGTACATCGAACGACCCCATATTTCTCGGGATCAGTGTCGCTAGTGCTCGCCACGGTTGGAGGTTTGAGGTTGAGGATGGAGGACTAGGGAGTAGGGAGGATCGAGGACGAGGAGGAAGCCACCACTCACCACCAGGCAAGCGCAGAGACGGCTCGAGGCACGACGGGGGGGGGGAGGGGAGAAACGGGCGGGGCTGGGGATAGGAAGGGATTAGATTAGGGTTTTCTTTTTGCCCTTTTCTTTTAAGAGAATCGAAATGTCCGAATGAGTCGAATGACAATTGAGTCAATGCCTAAAAAAATATATATATATATATATAAGAATGATATCCGATCCGAACATGTTCGGTTCGACCATCGAATATCTAATTTGTAAGGTTCGGCTCGAATTTTAAACCCACGAACCAAGCCCGAATCGAGGTTTTTCGAGCCGAATACTCAGAATCGAATCGAATACTTATGTTCATTTACAGGCCTAGTTGTGTGTAAATTGTATTTTGAGGTTAAGTCACGGGTGAAATGATCAGAATTACACAATTTAATATATAATAAAACTGTGTAGTTTGTAGTGTTTAACACGGTGTCTCCACACGTGTAAAGACACCAGACAAGTATTTCTCAACTTTGTGTACATGCGAAAAAGAGAGAATATACCGTAATGAGCTGGACTTATTGTCAGAACTTCGAATGAAAGGAAAAATACAAGACATAAAGACTCTAACTAGGTTTAAATAATCAGATATGAGACAATTCAAAGAGGAGAGGTCAACTCCTCCAAGACGATGAACACATGTAACAACCCGTTCTCGAAAACTAAGTATTTTCGAAAAAATGAATCGTTCGGCCCCATTCTCCGCGATAAAATCTCAAAACACGAAGCCTTCCTAAAATAATTGATCTAGTGCACCATTAAATTACTATACCCAAAATAAAATAGTCATTACAACAATCAATTTCTAATCACCAATACATTACAACATACACTTCAAAATAATATGATCAAATACACAACCTCCAGAAATAACTACAAATAAACTTATCGCTTTCAATGATGTTTAGCTAGACATTCAAGTTCATCATCATCTGCCATATACTATGCTTTATCTGAAAATAATATGAAATGGAAATGGTGAGCTCGAAAGCCCCGTAAGAAAATAGACTATCAAAAGGGAACTAAAGATACCACTGTGCAGACAATCTAGAGTTCCTCGATTTATAATTCTAAAATAATACTAAAAGTAAAATACTAGAAAATAAATAGCATCAATAAAATACTTAAATGAAAAGTCAATATATTAACTAAACTTCTAACATGCTGAAGTAATTCTGCTAAAATTGTAATTATGACTATCTCCAAATAAGGAGCATAAACTAATGTTTCTATTGTTACGGTTCTGATGTCACAACTAAAATAACTGAACTAGATACAGACCGGATCTATTATTCTTGCCCATGGACGGGGACTAACCGGCTCCGGCAATAATCTCACATCTACTACCCGTGAGCAGGGGCTAGTGTCGGGAACCCTCGAAGATTCACTGCGAACTGAAAATAAACAAATATGGTGACATGAACCGTAACATTTTCTAATTTTCTTATTCCATAGTGTTCATACTTATCTAAAAATTATTTAAAAGTCTTAAAAAGATTATTAACTAATTTCCGTATAAATCCCATGTCTTAAAAATATTACTAAAATTCTAAAATACATATATTTCTATATTTATATAAACAATTTAATTTATGAATCCATTGCATTAATTCCAAATAACTTATTAGTTCAATGAAAAATCTAATAGTTCTGATAAAAGTATTTTCACGGCCTTTTTATAACTAAAATATATATATTCTTCAAAAATCAATATAATGATATTATAATAACTTATAATCATTATAACAAAATATAATATAATTCGTATTCCTTATAAAGAAAAAATGCTTTTAGAGAAAAACATATTTATGTATGAAAATTTTATAAGTTTGGGAATGATCTTTTGATAATAAAAAACAATTGCATTAGTGGTCTAAAATTTCTAGCTTTCTATTTTTTTTTTTATATCATAAGGCCCAGTGTATAAAAAAATTGTGATACTTATTTTCTAACTATTATGTATGAAACTTTGCATAAAATAAAGTATTTGAAGAACACTTACTTAAAATAGCAATTGATAATAATTTTCTTACCTTTTTGAATTTTCTTGAAATTATCATCACCCTTTAGCACCGAGAAATCCTATGAATTTTCCATCCTAGCATGGTAAGAACTCTTTAGGCTTTTGCTAAGAAATGTTCTTCATAAGACCTTATAGCCTAATTGCTAGAATCATATATATTTGGAGGGTGTTGGAATATGAATTGGCTAGAAAATAAGATAGATGGAATTGAAGATGAAGTGGAGGAAATGAGTTATAAAGATGCTCTTAAATGGTGAATTATGGAGAATTGAATTATCTTTTTATTTTATTTTAGAAAATGAGTTGAATTTCTAAAAAACATTTTATTTTTACTTTAAGGTTTAAGCTAAAAATTGATTATGCCAATTTGAATTGTTAATTAGTCAATTAAATCACATAAAAATGATACTTTTTAAGTATTGGCTAAAAGTAATACGGGTCGTGACAACACAAGTCAGAGGACCAACCTCTACTACAATCCTTTAAAACCCAACAATGATTCTATAAATAACGTCTAAAAAAGCGCAGTAAGCTTCAACGCCTCAACATCCAAGTTATCAATGACCCTCTGCAAAATCACCACTAGAATTTTAATTAAGTTAAGAGTCCAAAGCTTTTTCCAAAAATTTCTCATTAAGTTTATTATTATGAAGTGACAAATTTTCCGATCTTAACCTAATTTGTAGAAATAAGTCATAAGCAGCTTTAGAAATGAAAGCACCATTATTAGTATACATACAAAAACGCTTATCCGGCATGCTAGTGATACTAACAGGAATATTAACAATCTGGTTAACATCAACCGGCCAAAAATGTTTTGAAAGCTTAACCATGTCCCAAGATTTATTATACAGGAAATCACTAACTTTCAAAGCATCGGGGTTATTACCTTTGGGGGTGATAGGCAAACAATTATAATTATTTGGGATCCATGGATCTTTTCAAATATTTATATTCTTACCATCACCAATAGAAAAGCAAGTACTTTTTTTTTAAAAATTCTTGGGAGGACATAAGGTTTTTCCAAACAAAAGAGGACGAGGGCTGGACTCTACAGTCAAAAACAGAAGTTTTGTAAAAATATTTTCCTTTTAGAACTTTAGTGACCAAAAGATTAGGATTGGAGTGTATTCTCCAAAGGGTTTTTGCAAGAGCTACTATGTTTGCCACTTCTAAGTTTTTAAAGCCGAGACCACCTCTGCCTTTTGGAAGGCATAAAGTGTCCCATTTAACCCAATGATATCCGGAAATTTTTTTATAGGAATCACCCCACCAAAAATTAGCCATAAGAGAATGGAGATTATTTGTAATACTTTTGGGGAGTTTGGCTACCGACATAACTAAATTGGGGATAGCGAAAAGGGTTGAAGACAAAAGAGTGGCCTTGCCACCTTGGCTGCGAGATTTATATTTCCAGCTTTCTAATTTAGCTTTACATTTGTCCAAAATATAAGAGAAAATTTGTTTATGTATTTTTTATGTTTTTTGTTTTTGCTTTTGTTTTAATGGATTTATTTAGTAGTGGTTTTGTTTAATACTATTTAAAAGTTTTATTGGATTATTTTTAATGGATTTTCTTGATATTGGAATTAAATTCATCGAATTTGACAAGGATTTCACCAGTTTTCAAATCACTTGTCTTTTTTTTGACAAATTCTTATCCATTTTTATCATTAATAACCATTACCCAGAAAAAAGAAAAATACATTCGTTGTCAACCGTGCATATATATTTTTCTTAGGACTTGGCATAAAAATCAATAAACCGAACCAATCGAAATCGAAACCGACCAAACCAAATGTAAACCGTTCGGTTGTGAATAACGGTCCGGTTATAACCAAACCGAATTGTAATGAATCGGTTTGGGTATTTCACTTTTACCCAAACCCAACCCAACCCCGAGTCGGATCATATGGGTATATATAACCATTAACATACGTATATTCCTAATTTACACATACAAACGGCGCCATTAAATTCATTACCACGTCGCTCCTGTGATCGTCGGCTACTCTCATTGGCTTTCCAGCGCTTCGACGATCCGACGCCCACACATCGCGATATAGACTTGTGCCTTACCAAGAATGGATTGATGTTTAATCTTTCAACTACACAAGTACGTTTATTACTAATTGTTAGATAGTTAGCTAAATGTTTTCAAGTAATTCCCTCACAACTCCTACTATCTTACTTAGACTACTAGACACGAAGAATGCCTGACACATACACAAATATTGATGAATACTAATTCATTAAAGCACAAACCTATCATGCCTTTCCGACGGTCCCGACCTTCAACTCTTAGGAAGAGTACATTCGGTACCGGAACTAAGCGCATCAAAAAACTCAATCAAGGCTTGTTCATTTTTATTTAAAGTTATTAGTTCAAGAAACAATATTTAAAACTGAACTCGGGGCACAAACAACATTTTCCCCAAACTGGAGACAATGTGTGCGCATTCTCTGGAATGCATGCGAGCAAAACCAAACATCCTGTAACAGCAATGCGTGCGCATTCTATGGAATGCTGCCATACAGTGTCTCTGGTCAAGAAAAAACTAGACCTTCGTATTACACCAACCTTAGTAAAACTAAACACCTTGTGAAGACATCACACCAGATTTTCCGCACAGAAAAGGCCCAAACCCAACTCGACCCCGAGTTGGATCATGTGGGTATATATAACCATTAACATACGTCTAATCCTAATTTACACCGGCGCTATTAAATTCCTGACCACGTCGCTCCTCTGTCGGCTACTCTCATTGGCTTTCCGGCGCTTCGACGATCCGACGATCTAAGCCTCTAAAAATTCTCCACTCTGCTGTTACAGGTAAGGTATCCGGTTTAATTTTGTCATTTATCTTGCTGGGATTATCTTAGCTTGTATTTGAAAGATATTATTAGTTGATATATTAGTTATTATAATTATCTTTTTAGCTGTTCTATTTATCACAGCTGTTTTCTTTATATCCGTGTAACACTTAAATGATGATATTAGTTATTATAATTATCTTTAATTCGTCTATTTATCACAGCTTGTTTTATTTATCACATGTATTTTGTTTTATATCCGTGTGTAATAAATGAAGCATCATTTAAGTGTTACACGGATATAAAGAAAACAGCTGTGATAAATAGAACAGCTAAAAAGATAATTATAATAACTAATATATCAACTAATAGATATCCACTGATTTCTCTTAAATTAGTATTAGTATTTTTTCTGAACTTCTTAAATTAGTGTTGTGCAGAAGTAGTGAAATCGTTTTATGCGTCTTTATTTAGGGTTTCTTGGGCCACAACCCACAGGACATGAACTAACTAAATGTACTTGAGTCCCTTCACATCTTTGTTTTGTAAAAGATATGTTGCTATCTTCATCACATCTTCTCTGTTTGTTTCTTGTTTAACTCCAAATTGTTGGGGAGTTATAAAAATCTCTCGGGTTTGAATTGTAGCAACTTCCATTTCAGACCGAAAACTTGTGTGTAAGAATTAGGAAGCTTAATCTATTTTGCTTTTTTTGATTTGTGTATTTGTGTTTTGAGTAGTTCGACTTTGTATAATATGTGTTTGTGTGTTAGATTTAACCAAACCAATGGGCTTTTACATTGTTTTGGTTTGGTTTGGTTCAAGTATAAAATAGCAAGTAACTACTTACTATCGTAAGTGTTATTTGTTTTTTTTTTTTGTAGTAATAGCAAAAACTTTCGTTATCCGCTGTTTTTATCTCCAGAATACGTCTTTCTTCTCACCAAAAAACAACGATCTTCTATACAAATTGATAATGGCCTCAGCAGCAGCAATTGTGGTGGATGATAACTTTGAGGATGACCAGCTGGCATCTATGACAACTGAAGATATAATTAGGGCTTCTCGCCTCCTCGACACTGAGATTCGGGTGTTAAGGTTCATTACTTATTTGTTTATTTATCATAATTGATACTGTGACAGTGTTTTTTCTCTTTTCTTTCCATCCAAAATTTATGACAATTTTGGGATTGTGGATTTAGGAGGAGTTGCAAAGGACTAATCTGGAACTGGATTCATTTAAGGAGAAGATAAAGGAGAATCAAGAGAAGATTAAACTAAACAAACAACTGCCTTATTTGGTCGGAAACATAGTTGAGGTACTTACTTAGGAATTTTTCTTGTTTGTTGTACTTAATTGCTTTGTTTTCATTGAATATTTCTGTTTGGGTGATCAATTGACTTTTTTTTGTCCGGCCACCTCTGGATTTGTCAGAAAATGATTTTTGTTTTTGAAATATATCTAACCTTATGTTTGGGAAGGTGGCACATTTGATAAAAATGCGTTTTGTGTAAGAAAATAGTTGAGATTTTGTGTTGAGATGCATGTGAGGGAATTTTAACATATTTTTACCTTGATTCTACGCACTGTGCTGCCCTTGATACACAGGAGCTTTAACATCAAACATGTCTCTTTAGAATTTATTGACAAGAACTACTCCTTCTCTGCAGTTCTTTGATACTTGAGTAAAGAGCATACGTTTAGCATTTGACTATAGTTCTTCATGCTTTTTTAAATATTATTTTCAGATTCTGGAAATGAACCCGGCCCGAGGAGGAGGCTGAGGAAGATGGTGCAAATATTGATCTAGATTCACAAAGGAAGGGTAAATGCGTTGTTCTGAAAACTTCTACTCGCCAGGTACATCAACCTATCTTACATATATTGTGAGATTCTTTATGTCGATTACTATGATGTGATATTATCTAAGTTATCTTGATTATTAGTAAGTACGTCCTTGAGTTTTTTCGGTTCTTAATGAACTTTGGATTTTTTGGTTCCTAGTAGATACCCTGTATTGTTAATTTTCCAATTCTGTGTTATTAGATGCTTCTAGCTGAAATTTGTTCTTGCCTTATTCTTTCATTATTTTAAAAGAGTTTTAATCTCATGGTTACTTTAAAAGATTGTGCACTTGGCAGAATGAGGTAATACTTTATTGACATTGGGTTTTCCTAAATCTCACCTGTTTAATTTCTTTGCTAGTGGCCATGGGACAAATTATATAGCTGGATCATTTGTTACTTCTATTCCAATTTGTGTTAAACAAAAAGACATCGCATGACCTCAAAAACATGTACAGTGCATCTTATTAGTCTGAAATTCTATCATTTGAATTAATGTGCAGACAATCTTTCTCCCTGTTGTTGGACTGGTTGATGCTGACCAGTTGAAGCCCGGCCGGTGACTTGATCTTGGATACTCTTCCGTCTGAGTATGATTCTTGAGTCAAGGCTATGGAAGTTGATGAAAAACCTACTGAAGACTATAATGATATTGGAGGACTGGAGAAACAGGCAAGTCTTCTCTTAGGCTGTGCTTTATCTGTAGAGAAGTCCTTAGGTTTGACATAGTTTGCTCAAAGAATTTTTTTTTTTTTTTTTTTTTCAGATTCAAGAGCTAGTTGAGGAGATTGTTTTGCCTATGACACACAGTGAGAGATTTCAGAAGTTAGGAGTTCGTCCTCCTAAAGGTGTCCTTGTCTACGGGCCTCCTGGTACAGGTAAAACTTTAATGGCCCGGGCTTGTGCTGCTCTGACAAATGCTACTTTCCTGAAGTTAGCTGGCCCCCAACTTGTACAGGTATGCTAGTAGTATAACATAAATTCATAAGTTTCTCACCCTATTACAGTAGTAATAGATTTTTTATTTTTAAATTGCTATTCAGTGTTCTGGAGGCTAATCCGTCTTCGGTGATTCTTGCTAATTTTGGCTTATTTGCAAGACCTCTTCCATCTTTTGATATGATTAATTTGTACAGCTGTGTTTAACGTATGGGTTTCTAATGAAATTTACTATCATGCAGATGTTTATTGGAGACGGGGCTGAAATTGGTCCGTGATGCCTTTCAACTTGCCAAGGAAAAGTCTCCTTGCCATGAATATAACACTTAAACAAATTGATGTGATTAATTGTGATATCATTAAAATGTCTAGTAAAAATGTATCTCTGCAAACTAAAGTCCATGCCCATGTCGCCCATGCCCCCTACCGTCACCGATAGACCATAGCCGGAGCTGCCTCATCATCTTTCCTATGTTCTTATCGATTTTATTTTAAAGCAAAGTCGATGATTTTTTTTATTTTTTTATTTATACAGCAACTTAAAGAAAAAGAAAAAGAAAGAAAAAATTAGGTGTGTTAAAGTACATACTAGTTATGGTGTACTAAAATATAATCCAACGAATATAGTTATTTACATATGTTTTCAACGTTTGTAGATTAAAAACTGGATCATCCCCTTAAATTAAACAACTGGACTGTAGCCGCGCTCATAAAAAAAAATAAGTTTGATTGGATTTGTTATAAAACCGGAGCTTGTTTTTCTTGAAGCCACAGTGCCACAATGTTAAAATCCGAGCCATTGATTTTGCTCTAAAGTTTTTCTTGGATTTTTTTTTTTTTTGAATAAACGTAACTCGTTTAGTTTTGCATAGCTCAACTCGTACCTCTCTCTCTTTATTTTGTTTAGCTTAACTCGTAGTCGCTAGCCTAACTCTCTTTATTTTTCTATTTAGAAAAAACAAAAATCATAATGCACGGCTTATTTTCTAGGGTGCATATGGTCCGGTTTTTCGGTTTTCAATCATTTTTAAAACCATACCATTTTTTTACGGTTTCGAAAATTACAAACCAAAACCGAACCATAGCTAGGTAAAACCATTTTATCCGGTCTGGTTTGGATCGACTGAGTTACGGTTTTTCCCGGTTTTAGTCCTCTATTTTTTTTTACAAATAATTCACTGAAAGGACATTATCACGGTTCAACGAATTCATGTCATTATTCATACGATAATCATACAAGATTCTCATTTCAATCTACCATACACCATAACTCGAATGTCACTGGGTCCTCTCTCTTTATGTGTGTGTATGCGCACAACATTATATTAGCATATTTTCCAATTAAGATGACATATAAAGCCATGTAAATTGTTTTGTTTCATCTTGTCATAGGTCCTATTATGATGGGGATCAAAGTACGTGTGTGAGGTAGTTGATTGAAGTATTAATAGATCATAGACCGAGATATAAGTTATTTACATGTAGTGATAATTGAGGGGGGCCGACAAAAAGTCGGTGGTTCAGGGTGATTAGTTCTCACAATGTACTGACGAAAAGTCGGTTTTACTGTGGTGCACATGTAGAGTGGTACACGAGTGAATTAGTGTAATGCAAATAAAGGCCCCTTAATTAATAATGTTGATATTTACACACACACATATATATATACATACATATATATGTGTGTGTATGTATATATCCGGTTTAGGTTTGGTCCGGTTTTTATCTTAGAAAACCAAAATCAAATTGTTTTTCACGGTTTGGTTTTTTATATTACAAAAACCAACCAACAAACCATGGTTTACGCACTTTCGGTTTGGATCGGTTTGGTTCGGTCGGTTGGCTTGATTTCCGGCTTTTTTTGTTCACCCCTACTTATTTTTCAACTGGAAAATTATATATAAGATTCTTTCATTGGGGTTGCATTTTTCTTTATTTGATACCATGAACGTAGCAGCTGTGATACCCTCAATATCACACTCGAACGTAGCAGCTTGCGATTAAATGCTCTAATACCATGAAGAAGTTCTAAATCTATAGAACTTCAAGTAAAGAAAACTGGAAAACAGAAAGAACAAAACAGAAAACAGAAAAACTGAAAAGAAAGGAAATTCTCATTTCATTGATAATTCAACCAATTGAGTTTACATTGATGTCAATACACGTATATATAGCCTAATGCTAATCCTATTGCTACTGAAACGGTTATAACTGAATGGAATTGACTATAACTGCCTTCAACCGTTTTGTGGTTGAAGATGTTCGACGAAATGCCTCACTGAACCTTTGTGCTTCAGTTCTGTTTAAAATGCTTCTGTCTTCGTTGCCTCAAGTTTGTTTACAGCTCTAGAATCATTTCAAGGTCGGGTGTGCATTATAGCCGAGGAGGTTGACAAAGTCAGCAGTATGATTTGAAATTTCACCGGTATCACAGCTAGAAAATCTACGGTCGTTACTATGGTACGGTCTTTAACAAAACTCTCTTGCTATGTTGCCTATGTTACATGATCAATATATATATATATATATATATATATATATATATATATATGATTGATTGAGAAATAAAACCAAACTTTTTGTGAATAAATGATTGAGTGAAGTTTTTGTAACAGCACTTCCATCAGATTCTTATAATCAATTTATTATTTTTCGTGCTTGTGATCAAGCTTGTGTTCGATTGACACGTCAAGCCTGCTTCCGCACTCAAGTAAATGATATTATGAGCTAGCCTGCTCGATTGGATAAGTCTAATATTTGTCTTGACTCGAATCGTTTACACATCTATGTTAAAATGATGAATATTTTGTTTGCATAAATTCTCTTTTAAAAGAAATATCGGTGTAAATGTATGCGTGTGTTATGTAATTTTTCTAACGTTTCTGTAAAAAAATGCAATAATTGTAAAATATGAAAATTATTGGATCGATAATAAGCTTGGGTAATGTATAGAAAAAGTTAATAATTGTTTTTTTCTTATATCGTATAATAGCAAATAATATGAGATAAAAACTTATTATTACTTTGAAAATTATTTATAAAAAATTCCGTTACATCAATTTCTTTTTTCATGGCTTCCTGCCATTCTTTCTTTTTGACAACTTGATTATCAGTTGTAGGTTCTGGTATCTTGTCTACTGCCATGACATATGCCTTGTATTTGTCAAAAATATTTTGAAAATTGACAGCAGAATCTAAAGGGTAGGGTGTTGTTTGAGATGTCTGGTTGCATATGTACTGATTTAAGAATGATGGAGTCTTCTTTTCTCTAGTAGACCTTCTGATATTTATTGGATTTGATGGAACAGTAGGAATGCTGGAGTAGATCTTTGAGTTGTAGACTCTTCCTCAGATTGATGATCATTATTTTGTGATCCTTCTTGAGTATGAACTGGACTCTCTGAATGAACAGGAGTATTGTCTGTTTCAACAACTGGATTGAGAAACTGAGGAAAATCACAAACATTAGAAAAATTAGGTACAGGAAAAGACCAATTGCTTTGTGAGGATTCCCTAAGTAGTATAAGATAGGGGAAATGTTGTTCATGAAAACAACATTTTTTGAAACAAAGACTTCCTGTGTTGAAATATCTATTAGTGTATATCCTTTCTGGTGATCTGCATGTCCCAGATATGCACAAGTTCTTGCTCTTGCATCAAATTTTGTTCTTGCAACAGGTAAGGTGCATGAAAAAACAAGACAACCAAAGACTCTCAAGATGTCATAATTAGGCTGTTTTCCATGAAGCATAAAGAAAGGGTTGTTATTGTCAAGTACAGGAGTTGGTAACATGTTTATCAATTTGACAGCATGTAACACACAATAGCCCCATAAATTTAATGGTAAATGAGACTGAATTTTTAATGCTCTGGCAACATTCATGATGTGTTGATGCTTTCTTTCCACAACACCATTTTGTTGTGGAGTGTCTACAACTTGTTTCATGAATGATGCCTTTTGCATCATAAAATTCTGTGAATTTAAATTCCTGACCATTATCAGACTTAATAACTTTTATAGTCTTGTTGAAATGATTTGAGGCATAAGAGTAGAATGCAGAAATAACATGTCTTACTTCTTCTTTAGATTTCAAGAGGTATACCCAAGTATATCTACTAAATTCATCTACAATAGTTAGAAAATAAGATTGTCCATGGATAGTCTGATGCCTATAAGGGCCCCAGATATCCATGTGTACCAAATCAAAAGTAGAACTAACAGATGTAGTACTCATTGGAAATGGTAATTTCTTTTGTTTTGCTAGAGGACACACATAACACACAGAAGTTTCAGGAATCTGAATCTGAGTACAATTCTTATGCAACAAATCAATTCTATTGTTTGAAAGATGGCCTAATCTATAGTGCCATAGCATATCTGCTTCAATTCTGTCTGACAAAGGAACTTGTGTATGTGCACTCAATGCAGTATGATTGAGACATGCTGATTTCAGGATGTATAGACCCTTGTCCTTTTCAGCTGATCCAATCATCTTCCCACTAAACTTGTCATGCATCAAACATTTGTTAGAAACAAAATGAACAGATACAGTTGAACCAGAGGTTAGTTTGTTGATAGAGATCAAGTTATATTTGAAACCAGGCACACAAAGTACTTGTGACCGGATTAGATGCTCATTAAGTTTTATGTTTCCTATGTAAGTTATAGGAATATTTTGACCTTTAGGCAGTTTGACTGTAGCTCCATTAACAGGTTTTTTTGTAATGAACAAACTATCATCATATACAATATGGTCTGTGGCACTTGAGTCTACAATCCAACAAGTATTAGACAGACCTTGAACCTCCGTAGGATCTGGTTTGAAGTTGGTGGTGAAAGCAGTCACTTGGTTCACAGTAGGATGACTACCATCAATTTTCTGGCCCTCTATCATCTTCATCAGTTGAGACATCTGATCCTGCAACTGATTAATCTGATTTTGTTGAACTGAGTTATAAACTGAGTCTGATACAGAGTCCTTTATGATTAACCATGTTGATCCTTGCTTTTGATTTCCATCCTGGTGGGAATCCATGCTTTTTGTAACACTTGTCAACAGTGTGACCATTGTATCCACAGTAAGAACACTGCACTTTCTTGCTGTTTGTACTAGTCCTGGTGTTGCCTTGATTTCCAGTCTGATTTTGATTCTGATATTTTTGTTGTGTAGAAAAATACTGGCAATTTGACTTGTTCTGCCCTTGAACTTGATTAGCAAAAACTGTAGTGTCTGGCCCTTGTGGATGCCCTAAAGCATATTCTGCCTGCCTTTCAAACTTGATAGCCATGGCAAATGCATGTTTCAAACTTGGCAGAGGAGTTGACAGATAAACCTGTGATCTAACAGGTGCAAAAGTATCATTGAGTCCTTTCATGAACCGGATTACATGATCAGCCTCTACAAAGTCTATCATCTTAGCACTGATATTACAGGCACAAGGATGTCCACAATCACAATGAGAAATAGGTTTTAAGATGTCTATTTCATCCCATTTAGCTTTCAACTTTGTAAAATAAGAAATGTTTGATCATATTAACTTCTTCAACCAAATCTGACACCCTGAAGTAATCTACATTTTGAAAAGAGATCCTCCAATTTTAGCCACATATCTCTAGCAGATTTGATCCACATTACATTCTGTGCTATATCAGGAATCACAGATTTGATTATCCAAGTAAGAACTGTTGTATTGCATTGACTCCAAATTCTCCATTAATTCTCTTCAAATACATAGACTTCTTCTGGAAAAAAGAACATAAAATTAAAAAAAAAAAAAAAAAAATGAGTAGCAAATGAGAATGACTATAAGAAAAATGTCATGCTTAAATGTTATCAAGAACCATCATCCAAGATTTAGCTAGCAACAGCATCTTTCTATGTAACTCATCGAAAACATAAAAAAGCATATCATGAGTTTTATTTAATCGCGCAGAAGCATCAATGACAAATTAAAGCCCTAAAAAGACTTTGTTGTATGTCAGTAGGTGCTAAATTTTTTTATTGTCGCCACTTTCATAAGTACAGTCAACCTCAAATACCCTCATATAAAAGCGAAAATAATTTCAGGAATGCAAAAATGAATACGATGGAAAATTTCGAGAAAAAAACACAACATGAAATAAGTAGCTAATTAACAATGAAAACAATGAGCGTGAAGCATGGGTTACCAAGGATTAAAAGTTTGTATCTAGCAACCCATTCCTGGATAAAAATATTGATCCTACAGAAGGTGTAGCTTAATCCATCTTTCATCGCCACTGCCCATCCTTTTTCTTGGAGGAACTCGATCGCCAACCTATTTAAGAATGTAATAAGATGGAAAAACAATAACAAAAGAAAGAGAACTAATACATGCAGCACAATCAAAAGACATCTTTTTAAGGCTTTTAACAGTTTAGTTACTCTACATTACAAAAATTTATGCACTCATTCAAGTGCCTCTCTACAGTTTAGTATATGTCTTGTGATGAAACACATAAGTGACTGCCAACACTTTGAACCTATCCAAATTGTCACTATCATATATATGTAGTAAAAATAGTTACAGGTGAATGGGAAAAGAAAGTGTTACTACATACGTACCTTAGCTTGCGCGTCTTACAAACAAAAATTATAGACGTAAGGAAATTAGATATTGACAAATTCAACAGTGAATGACCGGAATGCCATCAAATATTGCTCATGCTTACTTGCCCGATTTTTACTTCAGATCGACATTTTTGGGTGTTAAGCTATGACAAAACAGTATATTATTAGCACTGTACATAAGGAAAAAATATATATTCTCAAAGTCCTTGCTATGTAAAACATTCAATTCAACAATTTAAAATAGCAAACACTTACCGGAATGAGATCGAATTTCACTCACGCATGCCCATATCCAATTTGACTATTGATGATATATGGGCCCGTTGGGTCGGGTCATTTGTAGTTGGGCCAGGCCCAAGGGTTAATAATAATAAAGGTACCTGACCAGTCAAGCTAGACCGCCAAATCCGACTAGTCAAGATCTTTGGCGAGAATAGTCGAGGAGCGGGAGCAGGACTCCACCTTGTTCGCCGGCGTTATTTTTCGGACGAAGGACGATTAAACGTGGGGAAGATCGAGTCAACAACTTCAATCGCTTATGGGCGTGGTAGATCCCACGTCCCGGACATGTTCTATGATAACTCCCTGGCACGCCCAGGGAGAACGCATACGATCCACTACTATATAAGGAAGGCGCGAACTACGAGGGACTTGATTCCAGGTTGATTACTTGACCCTGACATCGTGAGGCAGCTTCTCTCTCGAGTAGTTCACCCAAATCATACCCAATTATTCTTGTTCTTGTATTATTTCCTAATTAAATTACCCGATTACCCGTTTGTAATATTGATACAACATCAACTATGTTTTCCAAATCCAGAGTCGACGGCAAACCCTCTTCCACCTGCATCAATGGTAGACAACAGAAAAAATGTCGGATAAATCTTCATCAGCTTCCAAAATGAGCACTTTCATGATCAATGGGAGTGCTCCATCTTCTTGATTTTTCCAGCGAATGAGAGTAATTAAGGTTGCAGCAGATGGATAGAAAATTGTGGAGAAGATGTGGGGATTGAGATAAAGGCAACTGAAAATTTAATAGATCAGGAATTTGAGAAACCGGAACATGGTGGAGATCGATTGTGGGGTGTAGAGGAGAATTTAAAAGCGTGAGGGGGAGTTTTTGGGAGGATATAGTGGGGGAGTTATTTCTTTTTTTTGAAGAGATGGGGGAGTTATTTCTGAAAAGCAGATCGTGGGAGCAAAGGCAAGGAGGATTCAATATTATTAATTTTTCTTTTTTTGTGCGAGAGAGAAAACCCGGGTATGGGTCGGGTCAATTGAGGAAAACGGGTAATCTGACAGTTTTTTTGTTCTAAAATCTATATACTATATATATATAGAGGAAGGGTTTTAACCCAATTATCCGCTAATCGACCTTAAATTACACCTGCAAAACCGCTTTCCTACCCCATAACCCGGTACAAAAAAAAGAAAAATCTTATTAAAAACAAATGTGGGAGTTATAACGTGACTAGTGGGAATAGTGGGAGAAGTGTGGAAATGAAAACTGCCCACGTCAAGAAATGAAAAATATTATGGAAACAAAAAAATATTATGCGAAAAAAAAAAAACAATATTTTATATAAAAAAATAACGCCAAAAAGGAAAAAAACCCACGTCAAAAAAAGAAAAATATTATGGAAACAAAAAAATATTATGGAAAAAAAATTAAACAACAAAATAAAATATAACTACCACCATCACTATCACTATTCCCACCTTCCCACAACTTCAATTATACACTCTTTAATAAAAAAAAAACTCAGAATCTGTAAAATGAAAACTGCCCACGTAGCCACCCCTTTTTAGGAACAAACACATCATTTACACAATTACTACAAATAACCGCCCTCCCTAATCTCAAAGAACTTATATCTCCCCTATATTCTCAGCATCTAATCACATTTAACTCCAACACACTCACACTACAAAACACAAACTATCCCTCTTGCTGCAACAACAAGACTTTTGAAATATTCCTCTGCCTTCCTTTCCATTCCATCCTTCCTTTCCATTCCATTCGCATTAACAATCATTGTACATCTTGCTGCAACAAAAAAAAAAAGGTTTAAACACACAAACACAAATTGCAGGTATGTATTTCATTTCCGTAAAGTTAGGGAAAATTTAACTACATCTCAATACTTATTTCAATAACAATGAACGGTATCTCATTTCAGGTACATTTACAACAACATTCATTGGCAAGAGGCACATCTTACTGCAGTCATTAGCCAAGATTGAAACGTGCAGGTGTATGTTTTCCATTTCCGAAAAGGTATATTTAATCTTGATATGGCAAGATACTGAATATGAAATGTTTGATTTTGAAATAGACATGCCATTATACTGAATATGAAATGTTTGATTGATAATTCATGTGCAGGTATGTTTTCCATTTCTGAACTTTGGCGTTGTTCAATGGCTTATAACACAGCATATTTGCAGAAAAATTCCACCTAATAAGTTTTTGTGTCCAACTATTTTGCAGATTCTACTTGATTGTTAGCTACACAAATTAATTCCAAACACCTTCAATTGCAGTAAATAGTCCAGGTACACAAATTAATTCATACATTCAGATTTACACATGCTTAATCATTTCTCACATTAACACAATTCTCAGCTTCAAATCACATATTATGCATTGGGATGTAATTACCTAAGCAAAGATCAAAAAACATGTCCGCTTGCTCGATTAATAGTTCAAAATCTACCAATTATTTTTTTGAAATCAGAACACAAACTGTCAACACAAACTGTACTTTTATGTTCACGACTTTTTACTCCCAATTACTATTAATGTTGTTTTTATCTTACTTATGTACATTTCATACCATGTTAAAAACATCACTCTACTGCGTTCAATTTTAAAATTTACTCAATCACTTATAAATCCCTCAGCACATATACAGCCTTCATAAAAGTAAAAATTTTCACCACTTCTTCTTCACATAACGGTTATGTAAATTTTCACTTTAATGAGTAAACCATTTTAACAGCCTTCAAATATATTGAGAATGCCGATTCATATTTAATAAATTTTTCCAAAACACAGTCATTCATTCACTGAATAAAACAATATAACACCCCTTATCGATTTGATTCATTATGGTATACATAAAACTGAATTTACACAAACCGAAATACTACAAAGCTGAGAAGAGGAAATACAGATGATTAAACCTACTGCTAACAACGAAATGAAAGAGATATTACCCGATTAAGTTATTCCGAGTTCAGATTTGTAGAAATAGAGTTCATACGCCTCAGATCGATTCATCAGATGCCCGATTAAGGTATGACGAGTTCAGATTTGTAGATAAACACATCATAGGCCTCAGATCGAGTCATCATAGGCCTCAGTAGTAACGATATTTGTGGAAATGGACATCATCGTCCTCAGAGATTCCTTCATAGGCCTCACTTGCATGGATTCTTCAAATTAAAACTCCCTCCATTCAGATCGTCACAGCTTTTTATACGTGAGCAAGAACAGATTTTTATTTTTTTTATCTGATATTTGAAGCATATGGACCGGGTTGAGTGAAAAATCGGTGATGAATGAGGCAGGTATGTTTTTGGTTGTGATCGATCCGACTCTCAGAAAAGAAGAGGAGAAGGAGAGGGAGGGAGAGGGCGAGGGTGAGAGTGAGATAATGCAGCTGAGGATGGTTATTTTTTAGGGTTGAGGGATTTTATATGGTGAGGAATGGGTCGGGCTGAGCTTGCTGTTTGAATAAAACTCGGTTCACATGATTAGTAAATAAGCCCAACCATTTTAATTTGTAGAATGGGTTAATTATATCATAAAAAAAAGTTATATAATAACCTTTGCTTTTATATCATTTTTTGGATATTGTATTTTTTCAGGAAATGGCAACTCCACTGAATATTGGTTCAACAAACAGACAAGCTAAACCAAAGAAAAGGGTGGGGGCGATCAGGACCTTCCCCCCAAATATAAACGGGCCAATGTGGAAGCATGATCAAGCGGGAACTTCTATGGAACTTACTAATGAAGAGCCCCACAAAGATCTGTCTGTTGATGTCATCGTGGTAGAAGACGATGATTCTGAGCCAGAAGTACACCCTGAAGAAGAGGACCCAGAGGAGGAAGACCCTGAAGAAAATGAAAATCAGGGGGTAGAAGCAAATGCGGAGCATGAAGACACGCCAACCCCGGAGTATGTTCCAGAACCCCAGCCGGACCCGATGATGGAAGACCATGCCTCTCTGATATGGGAAGCAACACCATTAGAGATTGTTTATCTCCATAACCCCTTGATGATCCGGGGTAGAGAATACCACTGGGCCAATGGATACGAAAGGCGGGTCTGGGATGAGTGTTTAGCCCTACGAGAGGAGATTCGGGACTTGAAGGTTGCATTGTGTGATGCAAAGAGGAAGATTGAGCACATGAAACAGGGGATCATGTGATTGGCTCATTCTTTTGTGATGTTTTTTTTTTGTTTGTTTCACTTAAATTCCTACATTGCAGATCATTGTAAATATTTCATTCATGTTTTTTTTTTTGGTTTCATCTACAAATTCCTACATACATATATATCATTGTAAATATTTCATTAATGCCATTTTTTTTGTTTCACTTAAATAGCTCTTAAATTACTACAATATCTACATATTTCTACATACTCAACTCGACTTTTCAAATAAAATGTTCTCCGTGCATTATGCACGGGTTTATGACTAGTATAAATATAGATATCATTGATTGATTGAGAAATAAAACCAAACTTTTTGTGAATAAATGATTGAGTGAAGTTTTTGTAACAGCACTTCCATCAGATTCTTATAATCAATTTGTTATTTTTCGTGCTTGTGATCAAGCTTATGTTCGATTGACGCGTCAAGCCTGCTTCCGCACTCAAGTAAATGACATTATGAGCTATCCTGCTCGGTTGGATAAGTCTAATATTTGTCTTGACTCGAATCGTTTACACATCTACGTTAAAATGATGAATATTTTGTCTGCATAAATTCTCTTTTAAAAGAAATATCGGTGTAAATGTATGCGTGTGTTATGTAATTTTTCTAACGTTTCTGTAAAAAAAAATGCAATAAATTGTAAAATATGAAAATTATTGGATCGATAATAAGCTTGGGTAATGTATAGCAAAAGTTAATAATTGTTTTTTCTTGTATCGTATAATAGCAAATAATATGAGATAAAAACTTATCATTACGATAGAATTAGGGGGTTATTATTCACACCACGTCAAAACTACCGCTGCACCACTTTATATTTTATACCACATAAACTACCTTCATACCACACTTTTAAACTATTTTCACACCAACTTTTTTTATTACGAATTAGTCCCTCAATTTCACACACCCCACCTACACACCCCATTATTTTTCTCCAACAAAATTTCCGTCCCAACTGGAACCTCCCCTACCCAAAACCCACGGCCACCACCTCCATTAGCCACTCATTTGCCTTTCTTCCTCCATTACAAATTGGTCATTTTCTTCTACAATTTTCTGATAATTATTTGTTTTTTTCCTTCACCGTCGGAGCTTTCCATTTCTTCATCAGCCCCCACCAAACACCAGAAAAAAATATCTGAAACTTTCGCAAAAAAGGCAAAGACCTCTTCAAATCTTTGAATCAAAACCAAACAATTCCTTCCATTTTCTCACAAATTCATAAATCAAACGTAAAGGGTCCCAAAGTATGTCAAATAGGTCATCGGAATTAATGGGGGTCTTGGTTGAGGGTGCCCCAATTTGGCCGGAATTGGCTAAAGAAGAAGGCTGGCCGGATTCCGCCATTGGAGCAGTAGGGAGGGATCCAGACGATGGTGGATGCCGGCAAAACGGGGGTCGCCGGAAAAATGAAGGGGGTTTGTATGAAAAACGGGGAAGAGGGAAGGGGGTTTATGACCAGTTTCGTTTTGCTCGTGAGTGATATGTAGAGGTAAAGTAGATCTACTCCCGATCCCGAGCTGCATCGTCTTCTTCCTATCATGTGTGCCGGCTATCGGCCACCTCTCGCCGGAGAGGAGGAAGATTTGCTACAGAAACACCCTAAGAAGATCAACCCATATAACGGATATTCAACCCCCTACAGACAATAGGTTTGAAAAGGGAGAAATTAGTGGTAATAATAGACGGCGCCATTTGGCCGGAAACATAACCGGAGCAGGGGCAGTGGCGGTGGCGGTGGTTTTGAATGATGAAAAATATGACTATATTTTTAAGGGATGAAGATACTACAAAAAAGAATGAAGGAGCAAAAGAGGTGGACAGTTTAATGAGAGGGTGAGTGTTTTGGCCGGCGGCCGTGGCGGAGGATTTGGCCGGAAACCTAACCGGGGCGGTGGTTTTGAATGAAGAAGAAGATGATTTTTTTTTAAAAGGGAATGAAGATAACGTGGGAGGAAGGGAGGGGGAGTGTTTTGTAAATTGAAAAAAATTGGGTGAATATATGATGATATAATAATCTGGTGTTAGTAAAAAATGATTGGTAATAAGTAGATTATATCTTTTTTTTTATTTTAATGTGGTGTAACGGTAAGTTTGGTGTGGTGTAAATAAAGACCTCCTAGAATTATTCAATTCTATCGTATTCATACAAATCCGTTACACCGAAGTGTTAGATGAGATAGGATCAGTGTTCATACAAAGATATCTGAGATAGGATCAGTGTTGTATGTATGTAACAGCCTGAATAATAGAAGGAATATGTCTTACAAATGCTCTAAACCCTGATGCAAAAATAAAAAAAACAAAAATTATTGCTTTCATTGAGAGTTGAACTCAAGACGGAGCATTGAGAGTCTCTGTTTGGATCGTTAGATTAGTGTTATTTGTATTGTACATATCTTAATCAATGGTTTGATACACTAAAAAGCTATTCATATGATTCTATTATACCGAACACGAAGATGTTAGATGAGTGTCATTTGTATTGAATAAATGCTATTCAATGGTTTGAATACAAATAAATGCTATTCATTGGTTTGATTCAATTCTATCGTATTCATACAAATCCGTTACACCGAAGTGTTAGATGAGATAGGATCAGTGTTCATACAAAGATATCTGAGATATCCGTTACACCGAAGTGTTAGATGAGATAGGATCAGTGTTCATACAAAGATATCTGAGATAAGATCAGTGTTGTATGTATGTAACAGCTTGAATAATAGAAGGAAATATGTCTTACAAATACTCTAAATCCTGATGCAAAAATAAAATAAAAAAAATTATTGCTTTCATTGAGAGTTGAACTCAAGACCTCCCGCTTACTAAACGGGTGCTCTAACCAACTGAGCTATGAAAGCTATATGATACAACTATAAACAATGAAATATAACGGCAAATAAACCTCAATAGTTCACACTCACAATGCATGGCATGATATCTTCTGCAGGGCGCCCCTATCTTTAAGCTAAGCGCAGGCGAGATCTGCCTTGGCCCAATCTGTCAAAAACAACTGTATACGCTTCGTTAAAAGAAAAAAAAAAAATCGTGTAGATTTAATCCGATTCAACCTAATATAATATGTTAATTTTCTTTTTGATAAAGCGCCCAATATTTTTTACTCTAATTGATAAAGCTCAATAAAATTTTTACTTGACCAAAAAATAGATATATACAAACAAGTTTTATTATTTTTTTGCATTTACTGATGTTAAAAACGTGATAAGTGTTGGAAAAAATGTAGACTTAGGATTTGACAGAGAATTAAACTCCAAGACACGTTAATAACGTTGTCTTTTAAGAGATGTTTTGTCCCACACGATTTGTCACTAAGGGATCAAATGAAAATCTCTTTCGAGATATGATGGGCTTTGATTCAAACAAATGTTTGTTTGAATCAAACCCGAAAACACTCAAAGTTTTTCTAATGATGTCGTCAAATTTATGGATTTTTGTCTTCATACTTATATTTTTTTATAGGTTCATGCAAGATGCATATAAACGAATGGATGTCTTCCTTGCACCGGATGAAAGCATGCAACCCTTACACAAAAGGGTAAGTACATATCGCGTCGAACCCGCTTTCGTTGCGATAACATTAATTCGCATGACGACAACTCAGATGCAAACGATAACCAAAATATTTATTTATGAAAAATATCTAACAATAAGTATGTTTTAAAAAAAAAAAAACAATTTCAACTAAAAGCACTAATCGCTGGCCAGTGCCTAATCTGGCGCGGCGACTCGATCTTCTGACTAGTTTTATGGCGGACCCAAAGCTTCAGGGGTGGGGCCGATGCCTCCTTACTGAGATCCGATAAATGATATAGTTCTATTGATAAAAAAAATATATAAAAACACTATTAATATCCTCACTCGATCTTTGAGTTTGTTCTAGTGAGAGCACCCTCACCAATAACTTTTTCTGGGTCCGTCAAATGAATAATGGCATCCATTAGATTATATGGTGTATGATTTTCATATCTGCATATTGGATCTCATACAATAATCATATCAATCAATAAGTTTCACATATCGATCGCTGAGCCTGAGATTCGTTATGATCAAAGTGATTCAAAAAACGAATGCCTTTAAGGGTGATCAAAAAGCATGTTCCCCTTTATTCCTCTCATTAAACCAGCCACACCCATCAGTTGATATCGAGCATCATTGATGATAGATCAATGACTCAAACTGATGGTAGGACTTTGATTCGATTGATATGACGCTCTCTAACACCAACATTTCTAGCTGTAAGAGCGATCCCTTTGGAAAAAAAAGAATTCAATTCAGAAAGGTAATCAATTCACTGTGTCTAAAAGCAAATAAACATACAACAATTAGTCAACAGGAATCACAAGAAGCCGCGGTTACATGCTCGATCTGTAACACTAACAACCTTATGTTGTACTGCAAAAATTATTCAAACAGCAGCAGAAGGGAGAAGCTCGATTTCAATGTCTTGAAGTGTCTTCCCTTTTGTTTCAACCACATACATCCGTACAAACACAGCTCCAATCAAGCAAAATGTCGCGAAGATGGAGTATAGAATTATCGGTCCAAGTTGCTCCAGTAAACGCAGAAAGAGCAGGCCAACAAGAAAGTTCATCACCTGTATGTATGCATCAGAAAATAATACAAGAACAAGTGAGGAAGAATTACACAAATGACAATGACAAAGCACATTTCTAGGTTGCACAAGTACGGAACTACAGATACGTGGTTATAGAGTGATTTGAGAATGCCCGGTGAGATCACATGTTTCACTCTACTCAGAGACGCCATGTTATTAAAAGTATGGATACGTGTGATACGTGGGTGCAGATTTTCCATTGCTATAAACCAAGTTTTAGTGTTTTCTTAGCAATTTCTCTTCAATTTCCGACAAGGTTTTTTTCATTCCACATATTCAAGTTATGGACCACATTTGGATTATGTATTCAGCTTTTAGGAAATTGAAATCTTGCCCCAGGGGTGCGTGTATCGATGTTAGATACATATCGGATACGGGACACATTACCAAACAGAAGTATTCAACAAGGAAGACATTAAATACCCAATGCACAGCCATGCAGACAGCCATTGCACGTGCCCTAATCCGGCTTGGGAGTATCTCCGATAAAAGCAGTGCAGGAACAGGACCAGCACCCAAAGAGAATGCAAGCACAAAACTATACAAATAACATAGTTAGCATAAACTTTAAGTCATTAAAGGAAAAAATTGGCACTTCATTTTTGTTTTAGTTAGTATAGAACCATTGATTAATATTGTAGTGGTATTATTATTTTATCATACAAAAATGAAACTGCCACAACATTGTGGAACTACACCCTTAATCATAGTGGGATGGCACTGTTTGATAAGAGTTCGCCTTGATCATTGGCCTACAGATGTATATCTAAGCAATGTTGTGACATATAGTGATAGTATCGTTTTACTAGCACAAGATTACTTACAGAACCATGCCACCAGCATATAGGAGTGCATGAGGGCCTTCCAGTAACGAACTAGCTCCAATAACTTGGATAATCATTGACAAAGCCTATTTAAAGCCAGACTAAATGTGATTAACAACTTGAAAAACAAAAATTTGAATAGCGAAAACGATGTAACTATATCACAATGTTGCTCATATGCAGCTTTTCCATTGCTATAAACCAAAGGAGCGTCTTTAGTGGCACCAGAACAAACCGACCATTGTAGCACCACAATGGATATAGACTTTTTTTCACAGTCGATTCTAGATTAGAATCGACTTACTGCCCGTCGGTTGTCACAATCCACCGGGTGGAAGTCGATTCTAGAGCTAAGAACGACTATCTGCTGGTCGATTGTTTCTGGTGTGGTGCCATGGTAAAAACACTTTGGTGTCGCTATGGGCGCCCAAACCAAAGGTATACGCCATCATAAAAATATAAAAAAAAAGGAGCCAGAGAAGAATGTTCTACTTGCCATGCCTGAAAAACTCCATAGAAGAAGCACCTTTCTTCCTAATTTATCCATCAAAAGCATTGCAATAACTGACCCTAAAAATGAAAGAGCCAACTTTTAAACAAGGGGCAATAAAGTAAAAAACGGAAATCGACAAGAAGCTTAGTTGTGGTATCAATTCACCTGATAAATTTACTACTCCGACGCACATGTTTGCAATATCAATAGGAACACCAGCACTTTTAAAGACAGTTGAAGAGAAACAAAAAACGGCATTTATCCCAGATAATTGTTGCAAAGCGAAGAGGACAGATCCAAGCCAAACAACTACCAAAAAAATAGGTGATGATAGTATCATTATAAAAGAAAGCAAATGGATGTGTTAAAACCACAAAGAAAAGTGCACTTACCTCTGAGATAATGACCACGAAATAAGTCTGAAAATTTAACTACATCAACGTCATCTCCCTTGTCAGATTTAGACAATTCAGACATTGACAATTTCACGTGTAACACTCCAAATAGTTTCTCAAGTTGTTCTTCAGTTTCCGCAATTCTTCCTCTCTGATATAAACCCAAAAACACTTGAAAGTAAACATAAGTTGTTAAAGAACCCATGAATGAAGTGATCCAGTAATAAAAAATGTATCAACAAGAGTGCTTGAATAAACGCTACAACCGTAAATTCATATATGTCACTTGTTTTAACAACTTAAGTTTTTAGGACTCAAATCAAAGTAGGATTTCACCTCTACCCCCCTCTCTCATTAAAAGTTCGAAGATAGATGCTAAAAGGAACAACAAAATACTACAACTCGAGGCGAAAAAGTCAAAATAGATATAGTTACTTTAATGATGAGAAGTATAAAGAAGCTCGTAGATGAATTTGAAGTACTTCATGGTGCACATGTTCCTTATCATGCATGCTACTACAAATCCAAGATATGCCTAGTGACATGTACTTAAGAATTTTGCACAACAGATGAGAAACAAAATGACCACCATAATGTATTTTGCATATAAAGCAGAACTGAAACAAGTCAGAAATTTGCTTGCAGGTAACAAAAGGCACCTTAAAAAGCCAATAAGGGCTTTCTGCACAGTACTCCGTTAAGATGGCAAATAATGCAGCAGGAACTGCAGAAACCCAGAAGCACACTCGCCACCTAACCACACAAAGGAAAGTGTTCAGATTAATACGAGCCAAAAATTTCTTCTTCGTTTCGTCCGGCTCATTTAAGATTTTTCTTCATTTCAATTCTGCATTTAACGCATGCTACATGTGAAGTTGGTCAGAAAAACTGTAGTTTTTTCAAGAAAGTTGGCCAACGACTAAATCAAGTAAAGCAGAAAAATAGAGGGATAAAGACATTTTGGGTATCTTTTGTTTCAGGGAATTTCCACTTCGTTCCCCAATGTTTCATCTTTGCACTTTAACCCATCATCTATGAATGTTTTTTACATTTTCAATCTAAACTGTCATGTCTCAAACAACCAACACAGAAAGTATGACATGCTCCAACCAATAGAACTTGACATGTGGCAGAAATGGACTGTAAAGGTAAGAAGAAATGCATAAACATGGGGTTAAAGTGCATTGAGGGTAGAAATGCAAAAGTCGTGAAACAAAAGGGACCAAAAGTGTATTTATCCCAAAAATAGAAGTTCATCCAATGGAAAGGTATGGCTTGAATCTCACCAACCCGCAACATCCTTCGTTGGAATCCCAAAAAGAAGAGCAGCCATAAGTCCAAGACAAGTTGATATCTGTGTAAAGCTCCCGTATGTGCCTCTTACAAATGCTGGTGAAACCTGCTCCAGTGGGTTGAGCATGAGCATGAGCATGAGCACAGGCTACAATAAGCAGTATTATCCCCTACCTCTGAAACATAAAGCGCAGACACTGGTGGGCCAAGTCCCATGCCGAATCCAACAAATAACCGTCCAAGAAGCATGCCACCAAGAGAATTTGTGGTTGCACTGCAAATTTGAAGTCAATATCTTTCAGTATACAACAAAATATTTTCCTAAACAAATCAAATAAAAACTATAGCACCCTCCCAATAAATATGCTATTTTTCCTTGGTTTCAACCTGCCTCATAATGGGTCAATCAGATGACAGCTCAATAACCCTTCCAGTGTCAATCACCGTTTTGAGCTTTGCAAATTATATTAAGGTGAAAACAAAAGAAGAAATCGGACAATCAGTATAAAAAAATGTAAAATACATAAGGCAGAAAGCAATGCCACAACATGAAAACCATGCCTCAACCCTGTATGTGGCTTCTCTATTTTAAAAAATCCTCCAATCATGGTTCAAGAGTTTTCTATCAGATGCGAAAAAGCAAATGATTTGGCATGATATATGACAGCAACCTGCATAAAGTGCATTCGACTATCATCCCTGAAATTGAACAAATTTAGTATTGGAGACAAATACTTGACTAAAACAAGTGGATAACGTCTTTGCGTGGGATGCAATCAGGTCACAAAAAGATCACATATACAAGATCAAGTGTCTGTTCCGGAAGAAAGGACTTGTATTCTTGGCACAATCAGGCAAACACCTCAAATAACATATCTTATGAACAATGTTAGATGAGTTCCAAATTCGAAAACTGGCCCACTCACCTCAAAGTAGCTCCTATTAACATTAGTAATCCACACAACTGAAATGTCCTTCGACGGCCAACTTCATCTGCTGTCCAGCCACAGAATGTGCAGCCTATAAAAGCGCCACCTAGACAGGTACTAACAACCAAGCCTTCGAACAAGAAGGATACATCTCATGAGTTTAGAGCCAAAACAGAATAGGTATAATTGTAGCCCGTATTACAATGTACCTTCTGCAAGGGTACTCCCGCTAAAGCCAAGGTCCAACGAAATGCTTTCCAAAGTGTCATTAACGACCCTAATGAAGAAACAAAACCAAAAGGAAAAAAAAATCTCTAATGAGTATCATGTGATCATCAGAAGGAATCATGCAGAACAGGAAACTTCAAGGATAGACTGTGTACGCGATGTGGTAGCCAAACAAGAACGATGATAGAGTTGCAACCAAGATATGCGGCAATGGGCGTTTCCATGATGGTTTTACATTTTCTTTCTCGGCATTGTCTTCCAAATCACCTAAAATCCAGAGAAAGGGTAAATGAATGCTGGAAGTATATTGGTATACCTACACACATTGCCATTAAACAGCATACACAAAAAGCTTGTCTAAAAAAAGGGAAACACCCGATCACTCTCAATCAGTGTGAAGGAGGCTGGTTGGTTAAGGACTATCACATTGGTTTTGAGTAATGTTACTGCCACAACCACTCTAACGCAACAAATGCCACAACATAATGTGGCAACAAGACATCTCATGATGTGGAATTTATTTAAAGAGGGGTACTGTTGCCACATGATGGGGTCCCACTATCACATCGTGTTGTGGCAATTGTTATCATTATTCTTGGTTTTACACACTTTATATTTTGCCTCCCTTTGCAAATTAAGACACTTCAGTCTTAGAATGAAGTGATGTTACACTATGATAATGACTAACACAATACGTGGTATACTATTGATACATTTTAAACAAACTTGTACATCCCAGTAGATAAACAAATCATAAAACTAATGCTTCCTTCTTAAACTTAAGACAAGTGAAATAAACATAATATAACAGCAGAATGTGCATTTTTTTGTGACAGTATAGGCAGTAGCCAAAGAAGATTGTTAGGCCGAACAGTAATTAAGAAGCTAACAACAAATGTACCCGAATCGTCCTCTCTAACAAAGCCATGGAGATGATCCTTGAGTGATGCACGCTTGTACATGGAATACTTGTCATGTTGATGCCCAAACATTATCTAATTTCAGTTCAAACATTCAAATTGAATCTGTCAAAGCAAAACAGATACAGATCAGCCAAAATTTCGCTTCCGTCTCTACTTCACATACAGTAATTACTAATTACACGAGAATGAGTAAATGCTTCCATCAAAACGTTTAAACACACTACTCAAACGCTGCTCTCGGATGATGCATTTAATTAATGAATTTAAATAAAACTAAATTTCACAAAACAAAACGGAACCACTACCAATCAATGCATCCACATGCTCGAACCAAAAACAAAATTTAAGAAAAATAAATTCACAGTCCAAGACAATTTAGTACACAGAGCGACTGAAATTTTGGGGCTGCAGGATCCAACATCTCACAAATGTTTGGTTATAATAATCGATCACAGTTCACAGAGAGGTGAAATAAGAGAAGAAAAGGAAAACTTCACATACCGTGAGGCGAAGAAGAATGAGAAGATCCGACGGCATTAATGGCGGAAACGGACTATCGAGAAACGGTTTCAGCAAGAAGAAGTGAAAAATGAAGTGCGAGATTTTAGTGATGTGTGTGTAGAACGGAAGCAAAGAGACCGTTAATAGCGCGGAAATACAACTATAGGACAAAACACGTATGCTGTAGTTCAGTAGTTGCAACTATTCTCTCCTGGTTTTACACGTGGCCCTTTCTAAATGAAGAAAAGGTAAATGACATTTTGCCTCCTTGGTTTGTCAATTGAAGCTTTTGCTCCCTCGTGATTGTAAAATATATGGTTCACCCCTCAAGGTTTTAAACAAACCATCAACTCTAAATTCAGACAAACACAAGAAAATATTCTGTCCGAATATTCTTTTTTCTTTAAATAATATGCCAATTTTGCCCCATTCTAATATTTCTCTTTTTCTTTTTTTAATTATTAAATAATATACCACTTTATTACACCCATCAGTTTCTTTTACGTTTATTTCTCCAAAAATTGAATTGCAAGCGACGGGAAAAAGCTCCAACACACGACGGGCTGCGATTTCCGGCCAAAGTGACCATTCCGACCGTGATTTGCTCCTTATTCCGTCAAGGTAATTCATTTGTTTCTTTTTCCCCCGATTTGCTGCTTCATTTCCCCCCGATTTATCACCGATTTGGTGCCATTTCCGGTGGGCTTCGCACCTCCGATTTTCCGTGTTCCGGTGGGCTTCGCTCTCATTTATCACCGATTTGCTGATGTTTGATATTGGAGGGTTGTGGATGAAGTATTTTCTAGTGAGCGATTGTATAATTTGTTGTCTAATGAGTGATTTTCCAAGTGAGTATTTCTCATCCAATATTTCTTTACCCAAAGACAGAGATAATGAAGATGGCGTTTTTGAGTTGGTTAATTGGTAGTACTCGTCGATGGTTTTCCACCAAGTAGCCACTGCAGGTTGGATTTGAGCAGTTGGGGCGGATGTTTTTGAAAGGGATAAGACGAAATCAGAGATAATAGCTTTCTGCAGGTTGGATTTGAGCAGTTGGGGCGGATGTTTTTGAAAGGGATAAGACGAAATCATAGATAATAGCTTTCTGGGTTGGCTTGAAATTACCATAGAAAATCAAATTGAATGAAATCTTGCCGGTAAGAAGAGGGCCATTGTGGTATTTGATTAGCTAGGTCTGGTCTTGGTATAAAGAAGTAAGCTTTCTTGAAGCACAGCAAAGATTGACGAGAGAAATCAATACCAAAAGCTTTATGAAAAAATAGGATGTGGAAACTGATGAAGAAGCCATTGCGGGTAAAGAGAGGACACTGGATAAGACGTTCTTGCAATTCCAATTTTTTCCGGCGGGCTTCGCACCCGTTCTTGCAATTCCAATTTTTGGGAAATAGAAGACGTAAAAAGAGTTAGGTAATTTAATAAATAAAAGGGTAAAAGACCTTTTGCCCCCCTGTGGTTTGTCAATTGATGCTTTTGCCCCCTCACGGTTTAAAAATATATGGTTCACCCCTCTAGGGTTTTAAACAAACCATCAATTAAAAAATCAGGCGAATACAAAAGACTATTCCGTCGGAATATTCTTTTTTTAATTATATTCCCGTTTTACCCTTAATTTCTTCTTTTTTTTCCTTCAGCATTATTACCCTACCTTCTTCCCTGAAAAATAAGGACTGGAGTACGGGAGTTGAGGGTCGCCGACAAGGGTTCCACCATCCATATGGCTGCGATTTCCGGCGATATTGACGATTCCGACTGCGATGTTTTCGTCATTTCAAATTGGTGTTTGAAATTACTTTTACTTTATCTTTTATCCCAAATTATTGACATAAATTTCTTGTGTTTTAGGTGTTTTACCAGCCAATTCTGCTGCTGCGAATTTGTTTAACTATGTTGAATTTGAACATCTATTATAATTTGAAAACAAATTTCAGTAGAAAATTGTAGTATTGAATTATCATTATGGCAAGGTGCTAATTTTAAACCTTTCTTTTAGATAACATAAGACCCCGTGCACAGTTTTGATTCTGAGTTTGGTTTGGGTCCATGGTTTTGTAGTATTTTCCTTCTTTAATGGACATATTTTGCAGTCATATTTTTTTAATTTGTTTTGTTTACTTTCGTATCTTTCACTCTTTGTTTACATACAAAAGTCCTTGGGATTATTTTGAAAGCATTTCAAGATTTGTGCTGATAAAAGGCTCTGTTTTGATATTTTTCTTGATCTTTATGTTAATCCCTTGTAGTATTATTACAGCTAAAAGATGTTGCTGCATCACTGTTTGAGCTCTGGAACTTAATGGAGAGTAACAAAGACAAGAAAGTTAATTTCTCTTGGATTAATTCTATCGTTAATTTAGCAGAATCAGACATGTTGGGGCCTGGTGCTCTTTCATTGGAGATTATTCAACAGCTACTCCGATGGGTTTTTGAAGGACGAGGGCAAAAATGGTATATTATTTAAAAAAGGAATATTCCGACGGAATATTCTCTTATATTCTTTTGAATTTGTTTTGATGGTTTGTTTAAAACCCAGAAATCCGTTTGGTTTGATCTGACCTGGATCCATTTGGATCCAACTTAATATTTTATTCACCCACTATCTTATTTACTATTATTCACCAATCATTTCACCATAAAATAATATTAATCAATTCATTTTATTCACCACTCTATTATTCAACCATTCTTTATCAATATAATATTTCTCTCACCAATCATTTCACCAATCATTTCTTCATCAACATAAACTTTAATACAACATTTCAACCTTATAATCATTACTTTACATTATTTTATTTTATTTTCTCTCTCATGACTCAAATGGATCCAATCAATTCAAAACCAAACGGAGCCTGGGGTGAACCATATATTTTAAACCACAAGCGAGTAAAAGTTTTCGATTGACAAAACCACAGAGAGAGAAAGTGTCTTTTACCCTAAATAAAAAGGGTAAATAAAAAGAAAAAGATAAATATAGGACTGAGGGTAGAAATGGTATAATTTTTAAAAAAGGAATATTCCGACGGAATATTCTTTTATGTTTGCCTGAATATGTGTTTGATGGTTTATTTAAAACCCTAGGGGGTGAACCATATATTTTTAAAACACGAGGGGGCAAAATGTTCAATTGACAAACCACAGGGGGGGCAAAAGGTCTTTTACCCATGAAGAAAAGGTGGACATATTTTTTTTTTTTTGGGAAATTAGGAATAAGGACAGAATCTGTAATATTTTTAAGAATACGATGTGATTCACATATTTTTATAGGGAGAAGAACAATCGCATAAGTTTTATAAATGAGAAGAAGACAAACAAATAATCCCGAAAATCGGTGAATCTCTCCAAGAAATCCCAAATCGGTGAATTTAAGACAATGAATCCCGAAAATCGGTGAATTTCAAGAATGAATTTTGAAAATTAATGAATTTCGACAGTGAATTTAAACAGTGAATTTCGGAAGTGAATAAATAGTTTTGTCCTTTATGCAAAAGTTTCAAAAGACTGCCCTTCTACTCAATTGATGAAATATTTCTGTCCTTCTCCCTCATTCCCCCTAAAATCAAACATGATGTAACGATATCGTGTCACGGTAGATATTGTAGTATCATTAAAAGCCTCCAAATTTTTTTCTCGAAGAATAAGGTGTCTAAAAAATTCTATTCGTGTGGAGTTCGTAGAGTTTGATGGTTTCAAAATAATAAAGTCTCGTTGAAGAATGGGAAATTTGAAAATCAAGCTTTGTCTGACATTTTTTTTTCAGGTCTATAAATCATGTTATCTACTGAAAATTTCTACGGGAAAAAAATATGTCTTGTATAATAGCCTGGTTTTTAAAATTTTTAATTATAAGAGGCAAGCGGCGTATTAGTCTCGCCCCCTTAGATCATGGTGATGATTCCCTCAATTTTTTTCAATACGAGATATTACCATTTCCATATAGATGGACAAAATAGATAAATCTTTTGGGCGAAACAGTGTAGCATTTCTGTTTCTTGGCTGCTTCCACTTTGCAGTCTTGCCTTTGTTTCGATGTGCTCTTGCATGCACGTTTTTAGCGATGCTTGTGATGGCTCTGGCGGCGGCTCTTGAACCATTGATGGTGGCTTGCATGTTCTTCAAGACTCGATATGTGGCTGTATAGCCTTTTTGTGGGCTGGAGAATCGGTGACTTGGATTGATTTCTTGGTGGTCGGTCTGCTCGAGCGGGGTTTTCCAAAGGTTGTCTGGAGGTGTTGGCTTTCTTAGCCCCCCCAACAATGGCTTCAGGCTCTGTGCGGTGGCTATGGTACTTGTCTTCTCATACACACGTTGTGGCAGCAGCTGGTAGTTTTCGGGCTTTATCTACCAATTAAACATCTCTCTCAATACAGCTTTAGCCCGAGATGAATTGGGAAGAGTAAAATAAGAGTTGAAATGGAAAAGAGCAGACATAACGTCATATGTCACACAAAAACCAAAAAAGAAATATAATGCCACAAGCTAGAAAATAATGAAGATTCTGTGGTCAACATTGTGCATCAAACAAACAGATGAAAAAGAAAACAAAACTTTCTCAAATGGTTACCCCCAAATTGGTATGCTATAAATATACTGCTTCAGTTTTTAGTACTAATACAGAATAAATGGACCAAAATATGAAAAAAGTCTCCTATCACGCGATGCTTGCAGAAGACCTCAGTCCCTGGATCTGCACCAATAATACAACATGGCGGATACACATTATAAACAAAACAAATAAACACAAGTGAATCGATATATATATATATATATAACTAACTTCCTATAAGGAACAGGACCTACCTTATTTACAAGCATATTAACTTGTTCTCTGTACATTTCCTTCAAGTCTACTATATCTGCACGTAGTTCTTCCAACTGCACATAACAATCAATCACTTCTACAAGTTAGCAGTCGTATCTTCATGAAAATATGCGCACAAAACAATAAACTCCCTTTTGTTTTCTTAGTTTTACTTATCGAACCACATTCTAACTACGACCCTGTTGAAGCAAGGCCGGTGCCTTAATGAGAGCAACCCACAATGATGAAAGATAGACACCATGGAGTCTGGAGATGAATTCCAGTCATCACGTTCTCTTTTGAGTTTCCGATTGGTGAGGAAAAATAGAGTATTACAATTAAAAACACAAACAAGTGTAACAAAGTACAACATCAGATAGGCAGATGATATCCAATCTCATATGTAAATGCCCCAGAACCCAACATAGTCTAGCAACATTTCTTGAAACATAATGGATTTAGTAACTACTTAAGTTAATCGTCCTCGCTTACCTTGAAATGGTAAACAAAGTTACTAAACTCATTATTTCTCAGCCTTGTATCAATACACTTTCTCTCCCATTTTTTCTAATGTGACCAAGGCCTACAAGAAAACTCTAGATGTAGCACCCACCCGTGTATCTCACAGTGTGACACTAAGTTCCGATTGGTAACCTGCTTTGGTACCACCTGTAATGCCCCAAAACCCCACATGGGTCTAACAGCAGTAATTGAGCCATAAAAGGATCTAGTACTTACTTAGGTTCATCATCTTCCCTTGGCCTAAAATGGTTAACCCAAGTTACTAAGCTCATTATTTCTCAAGCTTATATCAACATACCTCTTCTCCCACATTTTACAATGCGGGGTACCTACACCATTTACGACTTTTACAAAAGCATCAATTATGATTCAAAAAGTAGGGTTTTAAAGTATGTGCAGGATACCTCTTCATCGCGTTCACCCATAAGCTCGAGTGCAGCTGAATGTCTCCGTCTTAGAGCTTCTAGTTCAGCACGTAAACCGGGTAGCAATGCAGCTTCTGATTGTAGCTTCTCACACTACGGATAAATATCGCGGTAGGAATAAAAGGAATAAGAATAGATGTCAAAGATGAAGGATGGAATAAAGATATGAAAGAACGCAGAAAATGGAACAAAACGGCTTACTTGCGCTGTCATTTTAACCAGTTCCTCCGCAAGTGAATCACGTATTGATTCCATAGAAGCCTGTAATAGAGGAAATCTAGTTATTTGACGAAACATAGAATATAAATTACTAAACAAACCAGCAATGTTAGTTTTACATACGTACATAAACATCAGTCTAAATCAAATTATATCCTAGATTGCATGGGTACGGATACGCAGATACATAATACATGGGCATAGGATTTTTGAAAAAATAGTGTAAGGGTACAGAGGACTTAGTGTACTGTGTATGTATTAAAAATATAAGGACCATTCTGTACATATCAAAATACAATGAATATTAAAATGTTGTAATTTCATTTCAGTAAAAAAAAAAATGCATAAAGTAAATCAATATTTTGTATTCCCTTCATTTTTGGTAGTTTTAAATCAATTTCGGACGGCTTTTTCATTCATTATCTACTGGTATATGCTTAATTTTCAACATGGTTCTTCATTTCACACATCCGAATTATGGATATGGATTGGATATGCATATATGTATCCTATATCCAACCTTTGAAAATTACAAGTTCGCCCCTAGGTGTGTATGCTAAGCATGCGGTGGATATCTGTGTCGGATACGATATATAATTTGACATCATACAAAAGTAAATAATCTTGAAATAATATCAAGAAAAATCACGTACCAATCGAGACATGTATGAAGCAAGTTCCCCATCCTTCTGGCGGAGGGCAGCTTCAAAAGCACTAGGAGTCATACTCTTGATAAAGTATGGACTTAAAGGCCCCTCGACAGCACTTCTATGTTCAGATTGATGGCTGGATGAGTCTAAAGAGGCTTGGAGGAAGTAGCTTTCTTCCATACTGCTCAAGCTACTAGCACTTGAAAGTCGGCGATTCAAATGTCCTGAACAAATATTTATGTTTATTATATATAACCTGTAACTAAATAAGAGTTGAGTTACGAAAGGATGGCATGAATTCAAGTAATAATAATACCCTTATCCCATGATTTTTGCTTTTCAATTGGGCTATGATCAGATCGAACAGAAGGTTGGACACGAGCAACTCTTTCCTGATCCAGACGAGCAGCCTTCTCCTTCTCTAGTTCCTAACAGCCAGCAGAACCCTAATATGAGTACGTATGTTGTGGGTAAGGGGAGGGGGTGGGAGGAGGGGGAATCAGAAATAGACTAATAAAAGTTTTATATTCGCCAGGCTAACTCATTAAAGAACTTGAAACTTTGAAGGTGAAAATAGAGTAAAAAAGCATTTGACAAAACCTAAGGTTGCGTATTTGCAATGGTTTTACATGCCGGGAAAAGATATCTTCAGTCAACTATTATAAACATTTCGTCATGTATCAGCTAAAGTTGTAACAAAAACTTTTAGCCAGAAATGCATGAAGCTGAGAGTGACCAGTGCACTTTGTCGGGCGATTTGCCTATTAAAGTAAGTCGGTCAACATCTACAAGGATAGTACTCCAAATATGCACACAAACATGTCACAATGACAGCATGGCTTGTTGAATGAACAATAAAAATTCTAACAAGTTTCAACTGTAATAAATAGGAATTCAAGCCCTACCTGCTGAAGAAGTTCCTGGTTAGTTATTGCTTCCTGTATCTCCTGCTTGTGTTTCCTTCTGAGCTCTCTAACTTCCTCCTCAAGCTGTTTTACACGGCCTTCATTAGTATCAGCTTCTTCCTTCAGAGCAAGATATTCCTGCCTATTTTCTGCGGCCCTTTGTCTTTCCTTTTCAAGGGATTTTGTCAATTGCGTCTGTTCAGCTCTTAGACACGATATCTGCAAAGCAAATTTTACTATCAAAAAATCTTCAGGACAAAGCATGTATTTTTCTAACAGCAAAGGACATAGAAAAGAACCTGAGCTTCAAGAACATTTAATCGAGATAAATTTTGAGATAGACGCTCATTGATTGCTCGCTCTCTTTCTTCAGCTGCACCAGCTCTGGCCTCTGCTTCCTACCCATCAAATTCAACATTAAATTACTAACCATTCATTTTAGGCATTATAGAAATATTTAAACACCAAAATGCTATTCTCAAAACCTGAAGACGGGTATTTAGAGACCTCTCTACAGCTGCCCAAGCTTCCGCCTTTCTGCTTGTAGTTTCCTACATTATTTTTAGAAAGCAGATAAGCTAAGAACATAAAGAGTATCTGACTTAATTACAAGGTGCAAACATAGTCACTGTGTCCAGAATACAGTATAATTATTATATAGAAAAACCTGCATAGCTTCAATCTGCCTCAGAAGGGGCCTGGTAGATTCCGGAACTTGCGTTATCAACTCTTCACACCTACGCTCACTAGCCTGACACAAATCACGAGTATCAAGTCAGCACAGAAGCAGTTTTCTACGGAGGCCTAAACCATAAAAGAAACGCATGCCCACATGTGGCTATGTACATGAACATACTTGGTATCTTTTCTGCAGATCCTCAATATCTCTCTGCAGCATTTCCTCTCTGAAAACTGCCTAAACATAACTTCCATTTTTCATTAACCTAAAAAGATTAAAGCAGCAAACAAAATAACAAATAAATATAACACCTGTTGTTCCTTTCTGCTCAGAGCTTGTCTCAGCTCTTCAAGTGCCTGAACTAACATAGTCTCACGTTCTTCAGCCTCTCTTAGGCGACTCTCAAGTTCAGTTACAGCTTCAGTGTTTGCACGTGCTTCTGCTAACGCCGCAGCTTCTTTCGCTGCATTTAGCGCATTTGTATAGTAATCTTTTTGAGTGGCTAGTTCAGCTTGGTGTTTTTCTATTGTTTCCTGAAGCAATTTTTCTGTTGCAGCCTTATCCTTCTTTAAACTCTCAACTTTGTTCTCTTCGACCTAAGAATGGCACGATCCATATAGGTTAGAAATAATAAGAGAAACGTACGAAAAACACGGGAAAGATATCACGACACTAGAACGTCAAGAAATTTCTAAGGAAAAATGAGGGGGGAAAGCTACTTGAAAATGTAGCATTCAAAACATCTCAAATTAAAGCGGTTACCAGCATGACCTATGATAAAAGACCTAAATAACTTGAGGTTTGAAACACAAAATCCAGAAGCTAGCAAAATAAAAGCAATAATCAGCACCTACGTTGATCTCCAACTGATGTAAATCTTTGCTAGTCGTGACAACAAACAAACAGTTAGATGCAAATATCTATGAACAGACGAATTTACGTGGATTCCTACGAAAAAATGCCCAGCGAGAACTGAACCATATACAACTGTTAGTAATACAGAGGGCTAATGCATTCTATCAAATGACTTCATCGCATGTATGTAGAGATCAAAAGAGGAATGTAAGAGTTAACCGAACAAGGAAAACGGGTGCATTCACTTGTAGACATAATCAACAATAACAATGCACAAAGCCGTATTCTCAGAAGGCAGAATAAGCAAATTACCTCTAATTTGGTAACCAATCCATTCTTCTCCTCTTCAAGCTCTCTAACCTAGCTTTGATAAGAAAGGCCAAACTGTTAACACTTAGAGGTGAAGTAAAGGTACCATCACTTTTAGATAAAAATAAGCAAGCATACCTGTCCTCTTAATTTTCTTATCTGAGATTCTTGAGCAGCTTGTTTTTTCGAAAGTTGTTCACCTAGATGAAAAGATAGACATAGAAGTTAGCATTCTGAAACAATAAGCTGTAAATCCAAAACAAAGAACGTAAATGATTGAAATTACGAGAAAACTGAATTCTTTCTAAAGAAAATTCATACTGACACAAGCACCACGCACATACACATCCAAATAAAAAGAAAGGCTGTCAAACACCCTTTTTCTTGAAATGATAATTTCAATACATATGTTATATGTATGTATAGAATCTTGATGCTCTTTTAGATCCACTCACACAGAAATCAAAAGGAAAAAGCATTATTAGTGGACAGCATAAGAAAATTGATGTTGCCGCTTTGCTTGATTAAATTCTTAATCAAGTCATGGCTGAAGGTACAGTAAATGTCATATATGCACAGAAACTTTCTGTGCATATATGACATTTACCGTACCTGACTGACTTGATTAATAATTTCATCTTTTCCCTTAAGCAAAGCAGCAACATCTGTCCACAAATAATGCTTTTTTCTTTTGATTATGCATTTTGTGTGACTTTGTATCTTTTTATGAATAATTATGTGAAAGTAATCTTAACGTCACAAAGTAGAGAGATCAAAAAAAGCATGAAGATGCTATACACATATATGTTATATGTATTGAAATTGTCATTTTGAGAAAAAGGATATTTAACAGCCTTTCACTTTATTCGGATGTGTATGGCTACTTACTAAGAAAAATAGACCTAAATATAAACAAGAAATAATTCTGCATCAATTCCCAGAAAGTAATATGCCCTTACACACAAGAAATAGAGAGGGTGAGAAAGTTCTACGACTTATGCTATTGCCCTTTCTGTTCAAATTTGACATTTACCATACCTTCAGCCATGACTTGATTAATAATTTCATCCTTTTCCTTAAGCAAAGCGGCAGCATCACTTTTCTTATTCTGTTCTCGACGCAACGTATCCCTCTCCCTGGTGAGAGCATAGACCTGAAAATAAGTTACACAAAGAGATGATGAAAATGACCGCTATTAGCTATACAAGAGTAAGGAATACAAATTCCTCAAGTTGCCCAAAAGGATATATCCAGGTGTATAACTAGTCGTACAATGCAAGTAAAGTAAAGCCGAAGCGTATGCTCCTTTCAGGAACAGAAGTGCAAGGATCAAAAATAGGTCACACTCCGAACCCGTTCTTGCTCTTCCATTACTGGAAAGGTCAAAACTTACGATGTCTCCAACAGCTAAGCGTATGACCAACCGGAGTTAATTGTTTATTAAGTTCAAAAAATAGAGCCACAAAAAATGACCAAAAAAAGAAAAACGTTACATCCTCAATGACATATAGTGAAAAAAAATCTTCAACCGTTCAATAAAAAAAAAATCATTAACGTAAAAAAAATTCTCCAGAAATTGAGAATATTATAATCATGTAAAGATCAAGAAAAATATACCTTTCTTTCAAGTGCCGCCACTCTCTGGTGGTACTCTTCACGGAGAGACTCGACTTCTGCACTGGAATTTCTCTGCAAAGTTTTATGAAGCAGTTAGTATGGGAAATTATCACCTTGGAAATTGTCAATTCTACTGAAACTCGGCCAGAGATCCCTTTTATTAAAATATGAAGCTCCTAGTCATGATTCTTTGAGGAACTGAAATCACATCATAGCTGTAACAAAGGGGTGAATAGAAGGGGGGTTGACTTTCAAATAATGGGTGGGACGGGAGAGCGGTGCAGAGGAGGGTGGGTTGGGAATTGGGATGGTGTTTAGGAAGGTAAAAATTCCGAGGTGGAGAGAAAGTATTGTAGGTAGTTTGTGAGTTCAAGATTACAAATAGTTTGGAAGGAATTCTATCATATGGATTTTTATCAACTATATGATGCTATTTTGGCCATTCACTCAGGCAGTAGAAGACTTCGCATGCAAATAAGAAGTGTAAATCAGAACCAAATTCAGACAACAGCATATTAGTTTCATCAGTGTGCATGGCATTTACTGATAATGATACCAGAGTAAAATAAGAATCCTTACCCTCATATCCTCTATCACAGCCTTCAGCTGCTCATTTTCATTCATCATTTTTGCAATTTCATCGGCTTTTGCCTAAGAGCAGAAAATAAAATATTATAACCTTCTTCGAGCACGGATATTTAAAATGCAACAATTGTGCCTCAAGTATCTTGTCAGATTTTAATTCTATTAAAACAATTATAAGTCCAATTCCTTCCTCGTGAGCTTCAACAGAAGTACCTGGGCTTGCCTAGCTGCCCCTTGCAAAGCAGTTTCCATCATTTTCATTTCCTTTTTCATCTTCTCTAGCTCAGCCACAGAATCAGCAACATCCACCGACTTTGTATTAAAGACTAGCTTTGGTTCATGCTCTTTCGTGTCTGTGTCACCTGTTTCTTGAGGTATTTCCACTGGGCTAGGGATTTTGTCTTCTTCACGAGGATGCGTTACACTAGCTGGCACCTCCTGTTTATGTGGAACAGAGCTGTCTACTGCATCACCCAGTCTAGATTTTTCTTCTGCGCCACCTATTTCATTAGTTGCAATAGGATCTGAAGTAGATGGCTCTGCCACTTGATCCGAGATTTCACTTGAACTATCATGAGGTTGATCTCTTGGAACATTATCTGAAACAACATCCGTGCGCAAGTCATTTACACCATCTTTTCCAGCAGGAAACTCATCAGGTGGAGGCACATCAGAGGCAATTAGATCAGTAGGACTTGTCGAAGAGGGTGGTTCCACTGTTACCAAGTTTTCAAAAGAATCATCCACGCTTTCCTTCGAAGGTTCTTCGGAGCTCTCTTTAAGGGGACGGTTTGATGAATCATCGTCCTTGACTGGCTCAACATTAGGCTCCGATACATCAACAGGCAATGATGGTAAATCAGCTAAATTTCTATCTGTTTCGGGAGCATCAGCATCAGCAGCAGCAGCAGCAACAACAAGACTTTTTCCTCCAGTTGTACTTTCTCCTTCTTCAACAGGACTTGGAAGAACATCATCATTTGTCTCTTCCTTTTTTTGATCAACTGTAGATTTGGGTGACCGATTAGGGTTTTGATCTTTTTCATCCGGAACAGAGGATGAATGCTTGGTCAATTCAGGTTCGATACTGCTCTCTTCACTTTTATGTCCCATGAAACCCCATAATCCTGATGCTGGTGGAAACAGAACCACAAGAATTGTGTGAAAATGGCATTAGTTTACAATCAAAATCACTAACTAACGATGGATGTTTTCTATTTCAGCGGGTTAATATAAACAACAGATTAATATCAACGTCCAGTGTATGAAACACGTATCAAACTTTCCACCACTTTACAATCCAGAGTAATTCAACTCATAACATCTGTCACCTCATTAGACAAACATAAAGTGCACGATTGACAACTCACTGAAATCTTATCATTATCTTTTTCTGTGGAGCAACTTGTTCAAATTCTTAGATGACATTACCCGCATACACTATTCTAAGATATCATTCAAAATAACTTCTACATATTCCATCAGTTCATCCCAATTTTACCATTTTCACCATTTGCACTCTGAACTTAATTTACCTTGCCTTTTTAAGTTACTCAGGAGTTAATTCACTTACACGTATCAAACAAGGATATGGGTACCATTTCAGACATGTAAAATGTAGTACTCTTTAACTATGCTTATTAACAAAGATTTTGCTGCTCCAAACACCAAACACTAGCAACAACATCCTAGCATTCCTACAAGATTCGACCTTTTGCAAAAAGGTCCGGTTTGTTAGATTTTCATGATGTTCAAACAAATGCCTATACATACAGCTTCTTTCTAGCAAAAGCATAATCAGAAAATCTTGAAGACAATTATGATCCAAGTAAAGCAACAAAGTTCCCGGCAGTGAACCAGTAGAGATTCATACAAAAATGCATTGGAATAAATGCAGAGCTAAAAGAAAGAGAAACCTACACTCATCGTTACTAGTGGCGGAGCTATCAGCTTTCTCTTCAAGACCAAGAGCATTGTCGAAGTTCTTCTCAATGTTCTTAACACTCTCACTTAATTTATTAACTGCACCGGCGAGATCTGGAAAATTCCCTAAGGAAACTTTCCCTCCAAACCACGCCATTCTCAATTAGCTTCGATTCAAGTCCTCAGATCATAGGTCCGGCTCCATGAATCTAACCAATCAATTAACATACAGCATTAAAATAAGAGCAAAACAACATGATTTCAACACAATATCTCAGGAAATAAACAAATTAAACAAATGTAATTCGAAGGATTAAACCTGAGGTTCAGAAAATCCGGTTTCTTCAAGAGCTGAAGCACAAATCCTGGATTGTTTTCAGAAGAGCAAAGAGGCGATGTAGAATCAAAAGACGAGATTGAAAATCAGTTGGTCAATCAATCTGTGGGAATTCTACAACAAAAAACAAAATAATCTTAGGGGGGAAATGGATGAAGACGACGATCGTGAACGGTCTCGGAAGCTATCAAGGTGATCTGCTTTCCTTCTTTATTCCCGTATTGCAGATTTAAAAAAAAATGAGAAAATACATTTTCGGCATTAAAAAAATTAATACATATTGATTTATTTTTATCATTTTTTTAATTTTTATTTTGATAATAAACTTTGGCATGGTCCATGTTGTTTATAAAATAGTTACACATTTTACTTAAGATTGTTAAGGAACAGGGTCGGTCCTGAAATTTTTTTGGTCTAAGGCCAAGTCGTCGAATAAGGTATTTTAGTTCGAAATTTCATACTTATCGATTTGAAGTAGGCTGGGTAAAAAAAAATTGGGCACTTATCGGTTTGAGTAAATTTTTTTTGACCTTTATTAATTCAAATAAAAAAAAATTAGCGGATTGGATCTATACAGGATTTTTTTTAGGCCCTCGGGCACCGTTGGGTCTAAGACCACCGTCTCGACCGCCTTAGTGTTGGGCCGGCCCTGTTAACGAATATACTCGTCGATCAGTAAATATGGTATCAGCGATTACGATTAAGGCGGATTCATTCGCATGCGTACAACGTCTTCAGTCCAAGGAAACGGATCTCTCCTTTTAGGGATGTTTGATGGTAGATTGTATGCATTTGGCTAGAGCTTTCACGTCTTGTATTTTTTTCTTTTGTTTGTCGCACGTCTAGTAAGCCAGTGCATTGTCTAGCTTATCAGCTGTATTTTGATTTCTTGAGGTGTTTCTCCGCCCACTGTCCACTGATATACTTGAAGCTTGCGAGCTAGATATGCCTTCATTTCGTCTTTCTATTAACATATCAAGTGTTGTCTTGATCCTATCAAAAAAAATGTGTCATCTTGACAACTTTTCACTTTTTTCCTTCATAAAAAAACGGTTAAACCCTAACCAGAAGGGTCCCCTCGCCCCCGATCCCACAGGAGTGCGATGAGATGCTAATCATGGACCTAGTAGTCCTGAGATAGAGGCTGCTGTTTTTTTCGCTTACCGAAAGGGGCTGGCCCTTTACAGGACTCGAACCCCCACACTCCGGCTTTCGGTAGAGCTGGCATTATACCACCTTCTACCCCTTACCGCTAGGCCATATCCAGGGGATACTTTTTTCCTTCATATCATATATATATGTGTGTGCATGTGTATCCGTGTATATACATATATGTACACGTTTTATACATATGAATGTTTTTTTGTTTTGATCGAGAGGACATACATATGAACGTTAATTTATCATTTTTACTGTAGAAATCATTATTTGTTATCATTAAACTTTGCGTAATGAGTTAGATGTTTTAATAAGATGTTTTTGTTTCACTTATACTTTATAATTACATTTGTATCTAATTGCAATAAATAATGTGCACATAGGATTTTTGTTATCTTATATACTGAAAAAAATTACTAAACGATATTAAGATTTGTTAAGTTTGTATATTGGGAGAGTTTAGTATTACTATTGAAGTATATAAAATATTAATTATCTATCATTTCTTCAATTTAAGCTTTTGTGAGAGGTGATATTTAAATATGGTGTCAGAACAAGAGATCATGAGTTTAAACTTTTATATTGCTTCAAGTGTTGCATCTCTCAGCCTGAATATAAGCTCACATATGAGAAGACATATTGAATTATATAAAATGTTAATTGTATATTTCATCATCAGCATAAGCTTTTGACAGACATGGTAATTCAACATTCATAAACAAATACACGACGGTTTAAGAAAATACCCATGCAAAAAACGGTCTATACAATACGGTTTAAGAAAACGCCATGTCAGAAGAACCAGCGATCGAATTGAATCTACGGTCGACGGAGTTGCAAAGTTTTTCTTTGATCTTCATATTCCTTTGCTCCGCCAGTTGAAGATTGGGGGCGATTTTTTGCTGTTTGTGACTGCGGAGGGGATCTGGGGCAGATGGTATCGTGTGTCTGAAGTCTCTTATGTTTGGTTGTTTATGTGTTCAGGATCAGCTCGGTGATAGTCGGTCTTCCGGATTGTTTTTCTTTTAGGTTGGTAGTTTCGTCTAAGTAAGTTTATGCTATGAATATGGCTATTGTATTATATAACCAAATCAAGTCCTCTATTGTGAGGCAGAATTTGGTCGAGATGGGTTTTTCCCATCTTCTTTGTCTTTCCTTTCGTTGCTCATGGTGGGTATGTCCGGCTTTAGGCCGGTGGTAATCCGGAATTTGTTTGGCTATTGTCCAGCGTTGGTCCAGTGTAATGTGTGTGTTGTGTTTTTTTTTTTAATGAAATCCTTTTGTTTCCGGTATAAAAAAATAAAAAAAAAAAAAAAGAAAAAAAAGAAAAAAAAAATCATTTCTATTTGATTTTTCAGTAATCTCATGAAGGACACAGGAAATGAGATTATTAATCTTGTATGAAATATACAACAAACATGTGCCATAGGGACCATATATATACTACTGGCCTAAGATGTCTACTATCCACTTTGTGATGCCACGTGACAGTTCTTCCCTGTTGTTGGGTAACAAAAAAAAAAAAAAAAAAAAAAAAAAAAAATAGTTAAGTTATACAGAGTGGACATGCATTATATCCACACTAAGTTAGGTATGCCTGCATCCAGAGGTCGATATTCGGGACTTTTGGAAATAAAAATGAGCACTTTTGGAAAACAAAAATTGTTTGGGGCACAGATTCGGGACACCGAATCATATCCCTCCCGTTTAGAGAAATACAATGTCCTCAGATAAAAAAGATGGAAAGGGAGTAAATGCAGACACACAACTTACCTATCTGGCTTGAACAGGAGGTACCGATATATGAACCACTGTGAAACATAGAACATTTTGTTACCATAAAAAAAGCAGCAAAAAAGAGGCAATAAGCTAAATCTTGATCATTTACTTAATTTTGGCAGCAAACTTTAATCAATGTCTGAATTTGGCAGGATTTTTAATCAGATAACAAAAAAGATAACAAGAATTCGTCAAACAGTAGTGTCTTTTTATTTCTCGAAAACAATACTTCAGTAAAGCAGCTTACCGAAGAAAAGAGTATCCCAACAAATTCAAACACGCTTGGGACAAGAGGGAGTTTGTCAATGGCCTATTCAAACAGAAAGTAACAGTCATAAAGATGAAATTCACAGCACTCTAATATGTAAAATGCGGAATCTTTAAATTATACGTTACTTTTAACGCATAAGATACAAAATCCAGTAACAATATATGAAAGCAATAAAAAAAGGTTTCTGTAATCTTCCATTCAAGTTCACCTACTAAAAGAAGTGTGTGTGCCAAGGTAAATTGCAGAGATGATAATATGAAGAAATGATTAGATTACAGAGATAAGGTTTGTAGAAGCCCAAAGCACAACAACAGCTGCAAATCCAAAGCCAAACAGGGCCAGCCGGTCTTCAGGGTTATCCCACTAGTGAGAAAAAGTAGCAGTTATCAACGGAACGGGTTAAGGCGATCAAAGATATCTTCAAAACAGGTAAATGAAATAATCATGCATTATACCTCTGCAGGCTTTTGTTGTAATGCCCCATGTTTGAAAAACGAAAGAAACATTATGAAGATGTATTTAAAAATTTTGACTTGATAACTTTGGTCAACAATTTTAGGCCTAGCAAGGGCAAGAGGCCAGTCTAGTTACTAGATCCAATGTAGCTCAAATAGCACATCTAGGCCGAAGTTCGAGGCCATTACAGGTGGTATATGAGTCGACTATCAGACGGAAGCAAGGAACTAAGTGTCAAAGTCGACTAACGGATGGAACTTTGTGTCAGTCAGAGTCAACTACCAGACTAGTATCCTCTGGTAGGGGCGGAACTAAGTGTCACGGTGTGTATCAGAAGCAACTAAGTGTCAGTCAGAGTCAACTACCATACTAGAGTCCTCTGGTAGGGACGGAACTAAGTGTCACGTTGTGAAAGACAATGATGGTAGCATCTAGAATCCTCAAGTAGAGTCCTGACGAAAGGATATCCTTTTCACAGACAAGATAAAAAATTCCACTCCATAACTCAGAACAACAGACCAACTGCTAGCTTTATCATATCAGTGCATAAAGATCATAGTATAAATGTGTTCTTACATGAATTAGCATCTTTGTTTCTCCTTTCTAACCTTAGACTTTAAAGTTAAGAAGGGACATGTTTTCACTAAGAGACGTAATAAAGAACAGAAAAAAGGTTACTTACAACACTTTGAACAGACTTGCTGACACTAAGAGAGGTTGAAGATTCAGACGATTCACTCGTAGCCTTTGTGACAATTATGCCCAACCGCCGACCCTGTCTTTCTGTATAAAAAGCAGCCAAATTTTATGCTTCAAGGTTGAAAATTAACAGCAATCTGGAAATCTAAACGCAGAGATGTAGTACTAATACTAACATCATTTTGTGGGGGAAAAAATCCCAAATTTATCTCCTACAGTATGTAACCAGAATTGAATTGAACAAAAGAAATCAAGTTTCTCCATGTCATTTTTATTGAGAAAAAGAAAGAAAAAGGAGGCCTCCATAATATGTGTTTACATGCTGATTTCAGCTCACATTCAAAACTAAGAAGCTCAAAATTGGTCTTTTTTTTCTTATTATGATTTCCGGACACCAAAATTCCAGTATGAAAGTATGCTAGTTCCAAGAGTCTTTCCAGTTCTATACCCAAACTGCTGAATTCTTCTTACTTATGCTGTTCTATCGCTTCTACAAGCTAGAAAGGCCCATGTCAAAGGCACCACACACAATCTACCACGACGATCGGGCTTAGTTTCATAAGTTGTTCGGCTTTGTAAACATTTGACCTCTGCAATCAATACGACTTTACAGAGGTCGATTGTCATTATTCTGCCTAAAAGTAAATTCGATCAGTGTGATGACTTTTAACAATCCCCAACTAGAAAAGGATACTCTTTTTTTCCTAAACTAACTTCAAAGTCTGTGCATTTAAAGTTATTTGGTAGTATTTCACAACTATGTGGCGATTGAAATCCAAAGAAGAGCACAATACAAGTACTTGTCTATGAAATTATTCAGAACATTCTCAAAACAATTAAAAATATCAACTTCAATAAGCAAAACACAAAGAATGAGGAGGAACTTATCACCTGGTGCAGGGCCAATTGCAGTCGTGGCAATTTGTGGATTTGTTAAAAGGGATTGTTTTCCAGTAACAAACAGAGGTGGAGGAGAAATCATAGCTAGTAATGAAGCCATTTGAGTAGGGTGGGGGGGTGATGGGGATGGGGCTTACCGCTAGCAGTGGTGGGAACAGGTTCATCTTCGAAGTATTTTTCCCTTGGGGAGGAGCAAATACTCGATTCTTTTGGGTTAAATGAGAAGTAGAAGGTGCTGGCGTGCTGCTACTACAGATTAGAGAAATCATTAATTGTATAAGCTTGTGAAGGCTGCTAAAAAAATCTTGTACAATGCACATTAACGTCAAGTGTAAAAAATTTACATAAAATGGTGTCGTTTTATTTATAATTTACACATAAAACGACATCGTTCTGTGTGTAATGTTGCACTTAAAGGTCAAATCAAATGTATTAGAAATGATCAAGGTCCGTGAGGGCTGCCAGAGAAAATAGAACAAGGGAAAGCAATGAAGGCAATGTTAATGTCCTATTTGTCTCTCTAAATTTTTATAAAAAAAAAAAAAAAAACAATGTTATTTTGCTTGAATTATGATATTATGTGTTGATATTGCGATGCTGTTGTGATACATATGTGAAGTCATGCTATGACGCATTTGTGATCGATGTTCCTGTGATTATTTGCAATGGTTCTATAATCAAGATTGTGATCCTTTGCGATTTACAGTTTGTTTTGGTTTGAATTTACAAATTAGACACATAATCTCATTCTTTAGTTTGGCTTCAGTTTCTCACAAAACAATAGTTTTTACATTCAAAACTGTATATAAAGTCTACCTTCAACATTATTTCATTACAACTACAATATGATATTTAGCATAGATTTTTTAAGGAGTAATTCTATCATTCTTCTTAGTTTCTTCTTGAACAATAATATAGCAACTCTCCAAAAGTATACTACAGTATAAGTCTATGCATATCATTTCACCACACTTGTTTCCTTATGTAAAATACTAAAAACATAAACACTCCTTATCAAAAATCTTCAAAACATTTTACTTAAGATCACCCGATTATCGAAATGTAGTCTATTAATCCATCCTAATTTCATACTCTGTTTTTTATAGACTTTTAAATTATAGAATTGATATACCAAAGTCCTTTTCGTCAGATTATGAGAAGGATAAGATTATCTGGCTTGTATCCACTATCCACACAAATGGCACCAAATCTATCTTCAAGAAAAAACCCAAGAAGCTGAATACGCCACGTGTATGAGGGAAAATCCCTCTGAAAAATCCAAGTAAATTATCCCAGCCCCACTGCCCTTCTCCTTCTTTTCTTGATTCTCTTGATTCATCTGAACGAACGAACGAACTAACTAACTAACAGCAAAGCAAAGACATGGCGTCTCTCACAGCCATTGCAGGTGTGCAGCCATATACTGCAAAGGGTCTTGCAGGAAGCACACTTACTGGAACTAAGCTCAACTTCAAGCAATCTCGTGTTGCCTTCAACTTCAAGAAATGCAGGTCAACCAAGTACCCTGTTTTTTTTTTTTTTTTTTTTTTTTTTTTTTTTGTGTTTTGAAAATTCATTGTTTTTTACTTCAAATTAATTTCTTGGACCCTTTTTGGTTGTTTTGATGTTAATGTGAAGGGGATTGACTATTTGCAGGGCAGGTCCAGTGGTAGCAAAGTATGGAGAGAAGAGTGTCTACTTTGATTTGGAGGATTTGGGAAACACAACTGGTCAATGGGATTTGTATGGCTCTGATGCTGCTTCACCTTATAACTCTCTTCAGGTCTCTCTCAGCACTTCACTAGTTTCTAATGGTCATGTTTATTAGATGAGTGATATTTAGTATCATCACGATGGTTGTGCTATAACGAGTGAGTGTTTGGGTTTATTAATGGGTCGTATGTCAATCATCAAGAGTGTAAAAGTGTATTGGGGTGAGTCGTCGTTGTGATGCAACTGTTGTGGTAGCCGCATTTTCATGGTTTGATGCACCGTACCACAACTTACTGGTGTGTTACACACATTAAACCTTTGAAAAGTCTATTGTATATTCTGTAATCAACAAGTTTATTCTTACGATCCATCCACCGTCACAAGGTTGATTATGTAGTGTATAATCGACTTTTGAAAGATCAAACGTGTATAGTATCATAATAGTGTGATGTCACAGTAAGTTTGTGGTTTTAGACGGTGCATTTAAATAGTCCCAAGTCCCAACCTTTACGGGAAATTCTAAAGTGGAGACTCCCATATAAGGAGTCTCATACGTGGCTTCATCTGGACCACACAGTTTCATTCTACAGTGAAATTGTGTGGTACATATGAAGCAACGTAGGTGTCTCCCAATATGTGAGTCTCCACCTTAGAATTTTCCAACCTTTACCATCTATCATTCCTGAAGTGATCATAGTCAAGAAGGCTCATTTAGTGGTCAATCTTAGGCCTCGGAATCAAAAGGTCATGAGTTCACATCCCATCCAAAACATGTTTGCTTTAGTGGCCAAGTTGAGATCTCATGACCAAAAGATCCGGTTCAAAACCGTTACTAAAAAAACGTGGAACCGCATTACCGCAACCCAAAGGTCCTTATTGACCTGTCGATAGAGTTTTATGGAGGATGTAAGTCGAGGATTATACCTCAGTGCTCCAGTTTGCAAGGGGTTGTCTTGTACATTTCTTTTGTTGAGAGAAGTCGATCCAGGGATCAAACTCCAACACCCCAGCTCAAAAGCAAGGTTGTCACTATAACACCCCGCTCTTTAATCAGTGAGTTATGACCCTGGATATGTTGGTCGGGGCGTAGTAACACATATAGTTATTTATGGTTACACCGGTTGTTTCAACAGGATGAACATCATTAAATTATTTTACTTTCTTCGCATAGTATAATTGTCTAGAATCGAGTTGGTTCGATATATAACAGTTGTATCATAAAATATTTCCAATTATTTACTAGTGGTGATATTGAAAGTGGGATTTGTGTTGCAGAGCAAATTCTTTGAGACATTTGCAGCACCATTCACAAAGAGGGGTTTATTGCTCAAATTCTTGCTTATTGGAGGTGGCTCTTTGCTTGCTTATGTTAGTGCCACTGCTTCTCCTGACTACCTTCCTATCAAGAAGGGCCCACAGCTTCCCCCGAAAGTTGGTCCACGTGGCAAAATATAATTTCTCTCTCTATTTTTTCCTTCCAATTCCCTTTTGTTTTTAATGTATGTACTACCAGCTTTTACAACATGTAAGTATATTTTAAGTGTATTTGAGTGACAACCATTATAAATTGCTCATATTGCTGTCTCCTGCAATTCTTTTCATTTTTCCTTCCTCTTTTTATTATCACAACGAATCTATTTTTGGGGTATCACACCGACAACGCATTCTGTTAAATGAGCCCGATCCCGTTAAATTTCTTTTCAACGAGGACCAAAAGAAATTGAGATAGAGGTGATAAGTAAAGGGATTTTTTTTTTTTTTATGTAAATAGTCTCTATTATACTATATCTTTGATCAAGTAACATATGTGTATACAAAATGTGTTCTATATAAATGACAATAATCCGACGGTCCTATAATGGTTACAACATCTCAATGGGAAAACTCGTGCCCATAAAATCGAATCATTGTGATCACGTACAAAGGCTGCCTAACAAAGTTATTATTGTTAGTGCTAAGGACCATCTAACATCGTACTATTCTTTTGAGGACCATGATGTACTAGTCCGGAGGGGTAGAACCTCGGGCACTCTCACTACGCCTATATAAACCCTCAAGTTTGTATACCAGTCAAGGCTGATGTTATGAAACCGATGTAGATAACTTCAGATGCAATCAAACGTAAATAATCAAAAGAGATAACAGATAACAAGAAGAACACGGAATTTAACGTGGAAAACCCCTCTCAAAGTGAGAGAGATAAAAAACCACGGACAGAAAAGAGATATTTATTATTATGCATTGAGTTCTGATTTTCACACACACATACAATGCAACAACAATCAGATTTATAAAAGACAAATCCCTAAACCCTAAACGCGAATATTTTTTTCGATCTGCCGCCATAAATACTTTTACACGTGTCCTCCCTTTAATGACATCAGTATAATTTGTCACATATATGTAATTATCGGATGTGGGGCCTGCTTTGTATTCCAAGATTTCAGCAGACTTTAACCCTGCTGACAAGATACCTGGCGATGAAAGCCTCGATGAGACTTCACCCTACCGACGCATGAGTGAATACACTTCTCACCGCCCATCACACACCGAGTCTTCGATTGGTTCCACCAAAATGTAGAGTTTAAGTCACTTTACTAACAAATCTCCACCTTGACTTCAACTCTCCTGCAGAGTCAAACAGATTGCATAACCAGGATGTACTTGTACCGGATGCATTCGTCAATGCCAGATGTACTTGTACTAGACTATCTCCACAAATCCACTCCACCGATCCGCCTCGGTAGAGTTTCCAAAAGCATTATAAGCTTTGAATATTCGATGAAGTCCAGACAAAGCTGAAACTTACTCTCCTGAACTGGTTTAGTGAACATATCAGCAGGATTATCCTTGGTGCTGATCTTCTTCACTACAACCCTCTTCTCATTCCTCAAAAAATGATACCTGACATCAATATGCTTGGTTCTCTCACGATGAACCCGATCCTTGGTTAAACATATTGCACTTAGGTCATCACAATATATCTCGGCGATCCTGATGCAACCCCAAATCACCGACTAGCCCTTCAACCGATACCTCTCCCAGTTTGCTTGAAGAAGAGCCATATATTATACTTGATGAGTTGATAAGGCTTTGTAGCTTTGAAGAGTATCTTTCCACCGACCACTTGCATTTCCCAATGTAAACACATACCCGGTCATTGATTTTCTCACAACATCATCACTGCGATAATCAAAGATCACAAGAACTCCGTGACTGCACCAGACCGATATCACCTCCATAAATGAGACCAACATCACCGTGTACTCTCGTGCACGAATATCCTTTAACAACTTTCCAGTGTTCTTTTCCAGGTTGAGCCATAAACTCGCGACAACACCGATCGCTGAGCGGATCGTGGCTGAGTGCAAACCATGGCATACATCGATCGCCAACCAGCACTAGCATAGGGAACTCTTGACATATACTCATTCTCTTCAGTTGACTGTGAAGCATAAACAGACAAATGAACATACATTTGATGCCATAGGAGTATCTATTGGTTTTGCAGCAGACATCCCAAACTTGGCCAATACCTTCTGCACATAACCCTGCTGAGACAAAAACAATTTTTTCTAACTTCTATCTCTCCAGATCTCCATCCCCAAGATTTTCTTGGCTGCACCCAAGTCCTTCATTTCAAATTCAGCACTAAGAAGGTTCTTCAGATTTTAATCGGCAGTGTACCGAGTCGGATGCACTATAGTAGCGAGCAAGGTCGTATCCCACGAGGAATCAATCGAGTATCAAAGCCGTTTTTGGACTTAGTTTAGGTCAACCAAGGTATTTCAAGTTTAATTACACTAAAACAAAATATAAACTAAAGATATTAAAGAGAAAAAAGACATAGCCAAACTATGATCCAATTGATTACTTTCACCCCTCTAATCGATTAGTCGGGAATGGGATTAACCAACTACCAACCTCTACTTATATCGACTCATTCACGGGTGCAAACTCTAAGCTAGTGTATCGACGCCATACAACAATCGAACACCCTTTGCCCGGTTCAACAATCCGCTTTAAGGATTTAATCGGCCGAAAAACAAGATTAACGCACTAGTGTTGCCCGATTTCACAACCGATTGAACCTCACTCCCTAATCAATCTAAACAACTCGATTGATTATAAAGAATGATCTTAAAACCCTTTTCCCACACCCCTTCATAACATACATTTATAAAAGTGGTGTGTGAGTTCATGAACTAGGTGTACAAGCTAATTCAAGCATTAAGAACAAGTTTTAAGACATGAATTCGTCAATATAACAACAATTAAACACTACCCATTACCAATTTCATCAATTAGAGGGTGAATTCTTCAATTTTCACATAACTTGGCTATGAAAAGTTTAGCTACTCATAATAAAACTAAAAACAACAATCAAAGATAGAATTAAAGCCATAAATGAAAGAGAAACTAAATTAATTACCAAAATCGTGGAGAATCGGAGTTTACATCAAGCTTTTTCAACACCCATGTCAATTGGTGAAGAAGAAGACCCAAAAATCGTAAAATCCAAGATTAGAGAAGAAACTTGAGCTAAAATCTAAGCTAGATTATGTTTAATTCAAGTAAAAGATGATAAAAGAGTGAATCTAGGGAGAAGAATGGGAGAAATCGACTTAGAAGGAAAAATCGTAGGGTATGGAAGTGAAAAAGTATGTCTAGAATCCCTAAAATTCTGTGCAAATCGTATTTATATTCTCCAAAATGTGCGGAAAAAAGTCATTTTGGCGCGCCCCAAAGGCTTTGGCGCCCCAAAACTCGCTTGAGTGGCTCGGCAACTCTCTGTTTTCACTTTGGCGCGCTAAACATCTTTGGCGTCGCCAAACTTCTCCAGCTCCAAATTCTTCACTTTTCTCTATTTTCTTCTATCTCCAACCATTGGTTTCATCTTTATACGCTCCACGCCTTGTCTCTCGGGCTCATGAGCACCTAGATCCTCGTCACAACATCTAACACAAACCGAGCATAATTCCACAAGATAGATAGGGCTCGAAAAGGGCCAAAAACATCGTAAAATGCCGAGGTTTTCCATCTATATGACGGTTTACCCCATGGTGGACGTGTAATGCGATTTTTGCCCTAAATAAGGTCTAAAACTACCCGGAATGAACCGAAAGTACCGTAAAAGGGAGTTGAAACATGCACCGGAGCATAGTAAAGTTGACTCTCATCAACCACCCCCCACTTAGCGTTTGCTCGCCCTCGAGCAAAATGAGCGTTCTAAAAGAATCCAATGAGTCAACGTTACACGCGTAGGTCAAGTCAATCACACATCAAAGACAACCGGGAAGTAAATGAGTAAATGCATACACTTAACCCTACCTTATCAAGCAAACGGGATGTGAGTGTGTGAATAGCTTCTCCTACACCTTTTGATTTGAGCACTTTACCTTTTCCCCCTAGAGGTCCTAAGAAGGATGTGTTATCTAAGAGTCAAAACAAGTTCCTTGACATCCTACGCAAGGTTGAGATAAATATCCCTTTGGTTGATGCTATAGCTAACATGCCTTCGTATGTTAAGTTTTTGAAAGGATATTGTCCAACAAGGCCAAGATGGATGAGGTGGTGTGCTAAACGAAGAATGCTCCATGGTCTTTCAAAACAAGCTTCCGCCTAAAAGAAAGACCCGGATGTTTTTCTATCCCTTGCACCATTGGCTCTATTAGATTTCCTAAAGCTTTATGTGACCTGGGTGCTAGCGTGAATCTCATGCCTAGGAGTATCTATGAGAGGTTGGGCCTAGGTAGGCTAACCGAGACCAATATGACTTTACAAATGGCCGACCGGACCTTAGGAGACCTATGGGAATATTAGAGGATGTGTTAGTCCAAGTCGATAAGTTTGTGTTCCCGGCCGATTTTGTTGTGCTAGATGTTGCGGAGGACCCTGAAACTCACTTTTGTTAGGAGACCTTTCCTTGCTACCGGAAGTGCCAATGTAGATGTCGCCAAAGCGATATTACTATGAGTAGGAGATGAGAGTGTGACTATGAATGTTTTTGACGCCATTAAGTACCCTCATGATGATATTGCGGAATGTGATGAAGTTGAATCTATATATTCTTGTGTTTCCGAGGTTGCTAACACGCAGGGCTATCAAGAGCCAATGGAGGAGTGCTTAATGAAGTCTAGCACAATTCATGATGATAATGAAGAATTGCGAGAGCGGCTTGTGAGTTGGAGGCAACGCCTTCTTCTTGGCGTCATGGCATAAATATCTGTAGCTTGGCCTCAACAATGAAAGGTGAAGCCGTCTATCGAGAGCCACCAAAGGATTTGGAACTAAAGCCACTCCCGGAGCACCTTAAGTATGCTTTTCTTGAGTCCGATAATTTATTACCTTTGATTATTTCTGCGGCACTAACATCTTTGCAGGAAGAAAAGCTAATGAAAGTGCTAAGGAGGCATAAGAAAGCCTTTGGGTGGAAAATGGTTGATATCCGGGGTATTAGCCCCGAGGTTTGCAAGCACAAGATCATATTGGAGGAGGATGTGAAGCCGGTGAGGCAACCTCAAAGAAGGCTCAATCCACACCTTCAAGAAGTGGTGCGTAAAGACGTGGTGAAGATGCTTTAGAGCATGGAATCATCTACGCCATATCGGATAAATGAGTGGGTAAGCCCTACCCAAGTGGTGCCTAAAAAGGGAGGTATGACTATTCAACCTAATGAAAACAATGAAATGATCCCTACTCGCTTAGTCACTGGTTATCGTGTTTGTATTGATTATCGAAAACTGAATGATGCGACTAGGAAAGATCACTTCCCCTTGCCCTTTATCGATCAAATGTTAGAAAGGTTGAGTGGTCATGACTTTTACTGTTTTCTCGATGGTTTTAGTGGCTACTACCAAATTTGCATTGATCCAAAGGACCAAGAGAAAACTACCTTTACATGTCCCTATGGTACCTTTGCATTTAGACGGATGCCTTTCGGGTTGTGTAATGCACCCGCGACATTCCAAAGATGCATGACGGCTATCTTTGCGGACATGATTGAGAAATTCTTGGAAGTCTTTATGGATGACTTTAGTGTGTTTGGAGACTCCTTTGATGATTGTTTGAGTAATCTTGATAAAGTTTTGCAAAGGTGTGAAGACACTAATCTTGTGCTTAATTGGGAAAAGTGTCATTTCATGGTAGAAGAGGGCATAGTGTTAGGCCATAAGATTTCACGTAAGGGGATTGAAGTTGATAGAGCCAAGGTTGTGGCGATTGAAAAATTGCCGTCCTCACGAACTTGAAGACCCTTCGGCTTTTCTTGGTCATGCGGGTTTTTACGGCGTTTTATCAAGGATTTCTCCAAGATTGCTAGGCCACTCACACTCTTGCTCACAAAAGACACTCCCTTTATATTCACTCAAGAGTGTGTCGATGCCTTTCACATGCTTAAACAATTATTAGTGACCGCACCGATTTTAGTTGCACCCGATTGGTCACGTGAGTTTGAGGTTATGTGTGATGCTAGTGACACTGCTGTAGGGGCTGTTTTGGGGCAGAAAGTTGATAAGATATTTAAGCCCATTTACTATTCTAGTCACACACTTAACCCCGCACAGTCCAAGTATGCCACGACCGAAAAGGAATTACTCGCCGTTGTTTTTGCTTTCGATAAGTTTCGGTCGTATCTAGTTGGGTCTAAGGTGATCGTGCATACCGATCATGCTGCGTTGAGGTACTTATTTGCTAAGCAAGAGGCAAAACCCGTTTATTGCGGTGGATTTTGCTCCTTCAAGAGTTCGACGTGCAAATTAAAGATCGGAAGAAATGTGAGAATGTGGTGGCGGATCATTTGAGCCGCATGACATTAGATGAGGAGGTGCGAAGATTTGAGAAGGAGATTAATGAGTCATTCCCGGATGAGCAGTTGATGGTAGTGGATGCGATGCTACCGATGAAAAGGAATGCTCGTGAGCCACGGGGTGGGTATGGTGACCTGTGTACGCTTCCTTTGTGAATTACCTTGCTTGCGGTTATATAGATCCTAGTTTAAAGGACTACCAACGCAAGAAGTTCCACAGTGACATTCGTTTTTACTTGTGGGATGACCCTTATCTATTTAGAAGGTGCTCGGATGGCATAATTCGAAGGTGTGTCCATGATAGCGAAATTCGGAACATCCTCTCGTTTTGCCATGACCGGGAAGCCGGTGGTCATCTTGCGGGGGACAAAACCGCTCTCAAAGTGCTCCAAAGTGGCTTTTATTGGCCAACTATCTTTCGAGACTCTTATGCCTATGTGAAAGCTTGCGACGCTTGTCAACGGGTAGGTCGGATATCTAGGAGAAATGAGATGCCCAAAAACCTATCCTTGAGTGTGAGGTGTTCGATGTTTGGGGCTTGGATTTTATGGGACCTTATCCGTCATCGTATAGCAATAAGTATATCTTGGTTGCGTGTGATTATGTGTCAAAATGGGTCGGGCTTAGCCATAGCATCTCCCTAATGATAGAAATGTGGTCATCCGGTTCATCAAAAGTATATCTTTGCTCGTTTTGGGGTACCACGTGCTATCATTAGTGATAACGGTAGTCACTTCCATAACCGTCCTTTCAACACTCTTTTAGCCAAGTATGGGGTCAAGCATAAGTTAGGGACAGCCTATCACCCCCAAACTAGTGGCCAAGTGGAAGTGAGTAACCGGGGGATTAAGCGTATCCTTGAGAAAACAGTGAATTCACACCCTAAGGATTGGGCTAATAAGTTAGATGATGCGTTATGGGCCCTGAGAACCGCCTTTAAGACTCCCATAGGTATGTCTCCTTATATGTTAGTGTATGGGAAGTCTTGTCACCTCCCGGTAGAGCTTGAGCATAAGGCATATTGGGCCACCCGGTTCTTAAACTTGGATGAGGGTCTAGTAGGAGAGAGGCGGTTAGCACAGTTAAACGAGTTGGACGAGTTTCGTCTTAGAGCTTACGAGAGTGCGAGAGACTATAAGGAAAAGACTAAGTTACTTCATGATAGAGCCATCAAGCCTCGAGAGTTTAAGGAAGGTGACGAAGTCCTCCTTTATAACACTCGTCTTCATCTTTTTCAAGGCAAACTCAAATCTCGTTGGTCGGGTCCTTATGTAGTTTCTAAGGTCTACCCCTCCGGTGCCGTCGAAATCATTCACCCAACCAAAGGGAAGTTTGTTACAAATGGCCTTCGGTTGAAGAAGTACGAAAGGTTACATTTCGATGAGGCACTCGAGGTTATCCTCCTTAAGGATCCCGTCCCTTGTGTGGGACCCTGTGAGTCTTGTCAAGGACTCTAAACTTGGCATTCAAACCGTATAACTCCATCAAACTTCTTTCTATCCACCAATTCCACCTTTGTGTCAACGGTATAACTCAAAAGTTGACACCGTATAAGTCATTCCGTCGAGCCAACGACGTAAAACAAAGGCGCTTGGGGGAGGCAACCCACCGTTTCCCTGTTTTTCATTAGTTTTTAGGTGATAGGAGTGGTCTAAGGGTTTAATTTGGGAGAGTTTGGCTTAAAATTTCTCTTGTTGGGGTTTCTAGTGTTTTAGCGCACGCCAAAATTGTTAGCGCGCGCCAATTTTCAGCTCACCGTCTGCCTAGGCTCTGTTTCAGGTAAGCGCCCGCCAAAATTTTTGGCGCTCGCCAAAGACAAACAGAGAGTTCAGCGTGCCTTTTTCATTTTTCGCGCACGCCAAACAGTTCAGCGCGCGCCAACCTTGTCTATAAAAGGAATTTCCACCCTTTTTCTATTTCATTTCCCTTTCTTTTCCAGCCGACCCCTCTTTTCTTCCCCGGCAACGGCGCCAGAAAACTTGGTGGCCAAAATAGTGACAGTCCAACTTTAATCGGCAGTGTACCGAGTCGGATGCACTATAGTAGCGAGCAAGGTCGTATCCCACGAGGAATCAATCGAGTATCAAAGCCGTTTTTGGACTTAGTTTAGGTCAACCAAGGTATTTCAAGTTTAATTACACTAAAACAAAATATAAACTAAAGATATTAAAGAGAAAAAAAGACATAGCCAAACTATGATCCAATTGATTACTTTCACCCTCTAATCGATTAGTCGGAATGGGATTAACCAACCTACCAACCTCTACTTATATCGACTCATTCACGGGTGCAAACTCCTAAGCTAGTGTACGACGCCATACAACAATCGAACACCCTTTGCCCGGTTCAACAATCCGCTTTAAGGATTTAATCGATCGAAACAAGATTAACGCACTAGTGTTGCCCGATTTCACAACCGATTGAACCTCACTCCCTAATCAATCTAAACAACTCGATTGATTATAAAGAATGATCTTAAAACCCTTTTCCCACACCCTCCTTCGCAACATACATTTATAAAAGTGGTGTGTGAGTTCATGAACTAGGTGTACAAGCTAATTCAAGCATTAAGAACAAGTTTTAAGACATGAATTACGTCAATATAACAACAATTAAACACTACCCATTACCAATTTCATCAATTAGAGGGTGAATTCTTCAATTTTCACATAACTTGGCTATGAAAAGTTTAGCTACTCATAATAAAACTAAAAACAACAATCAAAGATAGAATTAAAGCCATAAATGAAAGAGAAACTGAAATTAATTACCAAAATCGTGGAGAATCGGAGTTTACATCAAGCTTTTTCAACACCCATGTCAATTGGTGAAGAAGAAGACCCAAAATCGTAAAAATCAAGATTAGAGAAGAAGAAACTTGAGCTAAAATCTAAGCTAGATTATGTTTAATTCAAGTAAAAGATGATAAAAGAGTGAATCTAGGGGAGAAGAATGGGAGAAATCGACTTAGAAGGGAAAATCGTAGGGTATGGAAGTGAAAAAGTATGTCTAGAATCCCTAAAAAATTCTGTGCAAATCGTATTTATATTCTCCAAAATGTGCAGGAAAAGTCATTTTGGCGCGCCCCAAAGGCTTTGGCGCGCCCCAAAACTGCTTCAGTGGCTCTGGCAACTCTCTGTTTCACTTTGGCGCGCCCCAACATCTTTGGCGTGCGCCAAACTTCTCCAGGCTCCAAATTCTTCACTTTTCTCTATTTTCTTCTATCTCCAACCATTGGTTTCATCTTTATACGCTCCACGCCTTGTCTCTCGGGCTCATGAGCACCTAGATCCTGCGTCACAACATCTAACACAAACCGAGCATAATTCCACAAGATAGATAGGGCTCGAAAAGGGCCAAAAACATCGTAAAATGCCGAGGTTTTCCATCTATATGACGGTTTACCCCATGGTGGACGTGTAATGCGATTTTTGCCCTAAATAAGGTCTAAAACTACCCGGAATGAACCGAAAGTACCGTAAAAGGGAGTTGAAACATGCACCGGAGCATAGTAAAGTTGACTCTCATCACACCCAAGTCCTTCATTTCAAATTCAGCACTAAGAAGGTTCTTCAGATTTTAAACATCGAGACTTCTTGCTTGCGACAATCAACATGTCATCCACATACAGAACAAGATAGATATATGATCCATCTTTCAGCAGACTGAAGTAAACACAACAGTCATAAGGACTTCTGTTGTAACCCTACTGAAGCCTAAAACTGTCAAACCTTTTATACCACTGTCTTGGAGCTTGCTTCAAACCATACAATGATTTCTTCAACTTGCAAACATAATTTTCCTTGCCAGGAACTTGAAAACCCTCAGGCTGTGTCATGTATATCTCCTTATCCACCTCACCATGTAGAAAAGCAGTCTTCACATCTAATTGCTCAAGTTCCAGATCATGTTGTGCCACCATTTCTAGTAGCACCCTGATTGAAGTGTGTCTGCCCACTGGTGAAAATATTTCATCAAAGTCAACCCTTTCCTTTGGTGAATCCTCTTGCAACCAAACGTGCCTTATACTTGACCCTTACGCCTTAGTTATTCCTTCCTTTTCTTGAAAATCCATTTACAAGTCACAACTCCACTTGTCGGTGAGGTTTGTTTTACCAATTCCCAAGTCGATTCTTCAACAATGACTCCATTTCATCTCCCATGGTTTGCATGCCATCGAGATGCTACATACATGTCACTTTGCTTCCACTGTAAGTAGTAGGTTCGACAACCTCTACCTCTTACGCAACTTGGAGTGCATATCCGGCCAAATCATCATACCCATATCTCGCGAGGGTATACCAACATTAGATCTTCTAGGCTCTCTTTGGCGGTGACTCTCTTGATTAATGTCGTATGGCGCCTGCTTGAGGTCTCGATGGGTGGCTTGGATCGATTTTGGTTCATTATCCGGATCGATATAGTGTTGATTTGGATCCACCGATTGTTGCATATCGATGGACTCCACCTGAAGCTCCACTTTGATTCTCAACACTTTCGATTCAAAGATCGGTTTGATTCGATGGACCTCCCAATTGATGAGTTAAGCATAGAATTTTCATCAAACACCACATCCATGCCGAGGATTACTCGGACTCTGCGATGACCAAATTATATATCCACTTCACTCCATCATCATACCTACAAACACTCCGCTTCTTGGCTCTGGGCTCCAACTTCCCTTCACTAACATGATAGTAAGTTTGTACTCCCAAAAACCCTTAGGCGAGTAGTCGGCGAGGCTTGCTGACCACATCTCAAATGGTGTCTTGAGATTGATCCTGTGTGTGAGGACTCACTGTTGATTAAGTAGCAAAATTTTTTTCTGATCTACGCCCAAAATCTCCTTGATAAACCCGACTTGAGAAAGCATACATCTTGCCTCTCTCGGTAGAGTTTGATTCATCCTTTCAGCTACACCATTCTGCTAAGATGTATTCCTTACAGTATGATGTCTGGCAATACCCTCAGCTGCACAAAATGAATCAAAATCCGTCCAGCAGAATTCAAGACCATTATCTATACGAAGCTTCTTGATTTTCTTGCCTAACTGATTCTTCACTAGGGCCTTCCACTGCTTGAAGTTACTGAATGCATCACTTTTGTTCTTCATCATCACCACCCAAGTCATCCTTGAATAGTCATCTATGAATGACACAAAATATCTGTGACCACCCAATGACTCAACTTTTGATGGACCAGCAGTGATCTGAATGGATATAATCAAGTGATGCCTTTGTGTTGTGCAACCTGCTTGAGAACTTACTTATGCAATTTCCCAAACACACAATGTTCACAAAAGTCCATATTCTTGACCTTATATCCCCCAAGAAAACCTGCTGAAGAAAGAATCTGCATACCCCTTTCACCCATGTGACCAAGTCTCATGTGCCACAGTGAAGTCTGCTTGAGGCCAGTGAAGCTGGCGAGGATGTAACGAAGAGTGCAGATCTGATGAATCCTTGTAATATATACAAGGTTCCTCTTGATGCCTTTGAGGACTACAATGAATCTTTGAAGACATTCATTTGTCCACCTTCACCTTTGAAATTGAACCCTTTGCATCCAGTGGCGAGAGATACCAAATTCTTGGTCATCAGTGGAACATGTCTTACATCTTTCGATTGTACAAAATTTACCATAATCTATCCTTAACATTCTTGGGCCAATTCCACAACTTTGCAAACCTTGTTGTTGGCCATATAGATTTGACCACCATCCATCTCGCTTCATAAGTGAAAACCACTCCTGTGTTTGGACAAATATGGTAAGATGCTCCGAGAATCAAGTATCCACACATCATTATGGTGTGTATAATCCCTACAACTAGAACAGGATCCTCATCAGTTGCTCATTAGCCAAGGCTCTGTGTGCGATGCCTTTTCCTGCTTGTTTCTTCTTCCTTGGACAATTGGACTTCCAATGTCCCCGCTCCTTCTGATAATTACAAACATCGTAGACTTAGGACCTTTGGACCCGGACTTCTTTTTCTTCTTTTGTCCATATCCTTTTCCACTATTGTTGCTAGTTACTAGCCCAGCAGCCTGGCTGTCTATCCCAGCAGCCTTGTGTCTCAGCTCCCTGGCATGTAAGGCAGACCTCACATCCTCCAAATCTACTGTATCTTTTCCAACTATGAAAGACTGCACAAAGTTTTCATATGATGCCGGTAAAGACACCAACAGGATTAGGGTTGCATCTTCATCCTCAATTTTAACATCAATATTCCTTAAATCAAGTAATATTGTGTTCAGCTGGTCCAGATGTTCCCTCGGTGGACTCCTTTCATGCATCTTCAAACTGAACAACCTCTGTTTCAATAACAACTTGTTGGTCAGTGACTTGGTCATATACATACTTTCTAGCTTCTTCCACAACTTGGCTGCGGTGTCTTCCTCAGCAACCTCAGTGATAACATCATCAGATAAGCACAACATGATGGTTGAATGTGCTTTCTCTTCTAGACTGGCATAATCTACTGCATCTGTATTTGGTTTGTCAGATAAAGGACTCCACAAACCCTGCTGTTTCAACAGTGCACGCATCTTGATTTGCCACAGACCAAAACTATTCCTTCCTGTAAATTTATCGATTTTCACGTTTACTGCTGACATCTTTTCTTGCTAAAGATCACAACTTTATCACAGATCCTAGCACCTTATTGAAGGTCTTGGTGAAGATGAAGCTGATCGTACAGATTGTTTTCTCCAGAGACCTGGCTCTGATACCACTTTTATGAAACCGATAGAGATAACTTCAGATGCAAGAAATAGAAACAGATGCAATCAAACGTAAATAATCAAAGGAGATAACAGATAACAAGAAGAACACATAATTTAATGTGGAAAACCCCTCTCAAAGTGAGAGAGATAAAAAACCACGGGCAGAAAAGATATATTTATTATTATGCACTGAGTTACAGATTTTTACACACACAGACAATGCAACAACAACTGTATTTATAGGCACAAATCCCTAAACCCTAGCCGCTAGGAATATTTGTCTGATCTTCCATAAATACCCTTACACGTGTCCTCCCTTTAATGACATTGTATAGCTGTCACATAACAGAATTATCAGATATGGGACCCTGTTGTATTCCAGTACTCAACAGACTTTAACCCTGCTGACAGAAGCCTCAGTAGGCTCCACCCTACTGACGCACATAATTGAATACACTTCTCAGTTGCCCATCACACAGCTGAGTCTTCAGATTGGTTCCACCAAAATGTAGAGTTTAAGTCAATTTACTGATAGCTGATGCTGTAATTTAACCTCTCTTTGGCATTATTTCTTACATACTCATCATACCCAAAGTAGCTAACTACCCATCAACAAAATTCCTCAAATAATACTTGACATTCGACTAGTTTTCTATTCTCTCTACCTTATTCATTTCTTCACGTTCGAGCTTGATCCTTAGAGAGACTTCTCGGAGAGAAAACTCCGAGTCATTCCAAAGTTTGCTTTTCTTAACATGCCATCGAAAACCGTCACCAAACCAAAACCATCACACTCGAATCTCCTAAGCCCTGATCTTTGATGAGTGCCATCTCATCATGTGGTATTTGCTTAGAAAATTATCATATATATATATTTAAAGTACTTAGTCACAATATATTACATATACTTATGTTAATGATAGTTATGTGACTTGATCTCTACGTTTTGATTTGAATCTGAAAACTCAGCTAAGACGATCACATTTGAAGTTCGGTGATTACATCTGAATCTGGTGTTCTCGTGTGAATCTGGTTACATCTAGTGGTCTTCATCTGAATCTGAAAAGATTGAATCGGGGGTGTTTTTTTTAGAAAATCAATTAGTCGGTTATTAGGTCGGCTAGAGTTTTATTCCACGTCTTATATACATACTCATGTATTGTAACCCAGCCGAGTGCAAGTAAAATCCGTAAAATAGTGTGATTATATAATTCGTCGTTTTCTGTCCGTGGATTAGTCGGCATAACGCTTGTCGAACCAGTGTCAAATCTATGTTTCTTCTTTTCTATGCGTTTGATCTTTACTTCTGTTCTTGTTCATGCAAATCCGTCACAACAATTAATCATCTCTTTGAAAATTGACTATACAACTAATAATCGACTTTACTCCAGCGTCGATTGTCACAATTGATTGAAAGATAAAGTAGATTGTAGAGCTACAAATCGATTGTTCAGCGATAAAGAGGCTTTTTTTTTTTTTTTTTATAAGTTATATTTTCCAATTTTCTCTTGGGGGCTAGTTGAAGCACCTGCTCTCTTCGTTTCAATTCTCTGCACTTCCATGGACAGAAGCATAGGCGTATTATTAACTTGCCCCATTTCGGCATACTTACAAACATCTCTGGAGCAACGCTTCACCCTCTTCAGATTCTATCAAATCCCTACCTCTTCAAAATCCTCCTTTCTCAAATCACGTTCTGAATCAATCAGAGCCCTCGTCGGTAACGGTGTTCACGGGGCTGACACCGCCTTGATCGAATCCTTACCCAAATTAGAGATCATAGCGAGCCATAGCTCTGGACTGGATAAAATTGATTTGGTCAAGTGTAAAGAAAAGGGGATTAAAGTCACTTACGTTCCTGGTGCTTCGGCTGAAGAAGTTGCTGATTTAGCTATACTGCTTGCAATTGCTACTTTGAGGAAGATTTGTGTTGCTGATCGATTTGTTAGAAGTGGGTTCTGGAAAAATGGTGAATTTCAGTTGACTTCAAAGGTATCTTCTTTCTTTTGCTTCTTGTATTATTTTTACTTTTCTATCAATTAACATGACTCAGCAATTTCCCTTTCATACTTATTGCAGTTCAATGGGAAATCAGTAGGCATTGTTGGTTTAGGAAGAATCGGCTCTGCAATTGCTCGAAGAGCCGAGGCTTTTAACTGCCCAATCAATTACTATTCACGCACAAAAAAACCAAACGAAAAATACACACACTACCCAAATGTTCTGGACTTGGCCTCTAACTCTCAAATCCTCATAATTTCATGTGCATTAACCGATGAAACCCGTCACATGATCACTCGTGAAGTTCTTAATGCATTGGGTCCAGAAGGGATTGTGATTAACGTTGCAAGAGGCGGTCTGATTGATCAACGTGAAATGATATCTAGTTTTCTTGAAGGTCGGTTAGGTGGCGCAGGACTTGATGTTCTTGAAGATGAACCAAATGTGGCTGAGGAATTTATTGGGCTTGATAAAGTGGTGTTGTCGCCGCATGTTGGAGCTTGTACGGTGGAAACTCGATTGGCTATGGCGGATCTTGTTGTTGCTAATTTAGAAGCTCATTTTTGAAGGAACCATTGTTAACTCCAGTGCCGTTAAATAGTTTCTGATGAAGTTTATGATTTTTCTTTTTTGAACATTTGCTATTTGTTTAAGGTCATGATGTCCTATGCACGATGTTTATTCTATGAGATAATTGTTGTGCGGAAACACCAAACGATAAGTAAAGCGCTTGTGGAATGTAAATGGAAGAATAAAACCTTGATTTAACGCGTGGTTATTGATTACCTACATCTACGAAACAACAATTTTCAGTTAGAAAATTCTGTGCACAAAATTTATCTCTCGGGATCATCCGGCTTTCACTTGTAATCTTGTTGAAAATGGGATGATATTACAAATGAGGAAGGGTAGTTTATATAGGTGAACATGGTGTCATTTTCTTCTTCCGTAAGCCATTTTTCCAGCAGCCATGAAAGACTTTTTTTTTTTTTTTTACTAGCCATCATTTGAATAGTTAGCATCTATTTGAATAGCTAACCACATGCTTGAAATGAGCCACCATTGTTGAAAGTGAGACACCATTCCAACAATCTCCACCTTGTCGAACTTTCCCCACTTTGAAAAATCACTGCTTCCATTTGCGCCCTTGGCGCTGTCACTCGGGAAATATTGACCAAGTCAAAGCGGTGTTGGAACTTGATCTTCGTAACCACCTTTGTCAACATGTACGCGGATTATCTGCGGTCCGATCTTACGTAGTAGAATGTCCCTTAACCTGCTATATTTCCCGAACAAAGTGGTATCGAGCGTCGATGTGCTTGATGCGACCATGATGGACTTGATTCTTTGCGGACATATGGCACTTTGACTGTCGCGAAAAATTTCAATATTCTCTTGGCGAATCCCTAAGTCCTTCACCAAATTAAGAGCCAAATGCCTTCCTTAAATGCTTCAGTGATTGCCATATACTCGGCCTCTCGTGGTAGACAAAGCAACCGTTGATTTGTAGCGTTGATCGCCACTCACTGGTCCTCACCGCCATGGTAAACACGTAACGATCGTTGATCGGCGGCTTATCTAAATCACCAGCATAATCTGAATCGACGTATCCGACTAGACGATTGGCATTCATCTTGTCTTTCTGGAATTTCAAACCAATATCCACAGTTCTATGAATGTACCGTAAAATCCATCTTACTGCTTGCCAATGTCCCTTACTTTACCAGGGTTGTGCATATATCGGCTTACCATCTTGTGGCGTGAGAAATATCTGGCCTTGTACACACCATTGCATACATCAGAGCACCAACTGCATTTGCATATGGAATATAATCCATTTGCTTCTTCTCTGCTTCTGTTTTTTGAGACATGGATGCACTCAAGTTGAAATGCTGGGCCATCGGAGTACTTACGAGTTTAAATCTTGCCATCAATACCAAACCTCACAAGTATATTTTTCAAATCTGAGTCCGAGTTAAGCAGTTTTTCCATTCAACTTGTCTCTACGTTTCCATTCCTAGAACCTTTTTGGCTTCTCCAAGATCTTTCATCTCAAACTCGAACTCGAGTTGAGCCTTCAATTTGTCGATCTCCACCTTGCTATTAGATGCAATCAGCATATCATCAACATATAAGAGCAAATTGACAAATGTACCATCTCGCAGCTTCTTCAAGTAGACACAATGATCAAAATGACTGCGTTTGTACTTCTGCTTCTTCATAAAGCTATCAAAACGCTTGTACCACTGTCTTGGAGACTGCTTCAGACCATAAAGTGATTTCCTCAACTTGCAAGCCCAGTTTTCACGGCCTGCAACTTTGAATCCTTCAGGTTGTGCCATATAGATCTCCTCGTCCAAATTTCCATGTAGGAATGTCGTTTTGACATCAAGTTGAGCAATCTCAAGGTCAAATTGTGCAACCAAAGCTAGTAGCATTCGTATAGATGAATGCTTAACTACGGGTGAAAATATCTCATTATAGTCGATACCTTCCTTCTGAGCATAGCCTTTTGCTACCAGTCTAGCTTTGTATCTAATATTGTCACTGCAGGAGCACTATCCTTCTTGGCATAGACCCATTTGCAACCAATCGCCTTCTTGCCTTTTGGAAGTGGAACAAGCTTCCAAGTCTGATTCTGATGAAGAGATTGCATCTCTTCCTCCATTGCCATCTTCCAATTTTCATTTTCCACATTTTTCTCAGCTTCTTTGAAGTTGTATAGAATATTATCTCCGGTAATTGGAAGAGCATATGCTACCATGTCAGTGTAGCGAGCAGGTTTCTGAATATTTCTTTTCGGTCAATTGGTGGCAATAGATTCCGGTTGTCTAACCTCAGGTGTATGTTCTGGAACCTTCACCTCAACAGAGCTTTCATTCTGATCTTCCAATTCGCCTCCAGGTGAATTGGCTGCATTCTCATGATTCGTATGAATCTCAAACTCCACACCTTATAAAATTCGGATTATCATTCTCTTTGTCTTGTCTTTGTCTGTTTCAACATCAAAGACTCGTCAAAAGTGACATCTCGACTTAAGACAATCTTCTTTGACTCGGGATCCCAGAGGCGGAACGCCTTAACTCCTTCACTAAATCCCATGAAAAAAGCTTTCTTGGCTCTTGGATCTAGTTTTGACTCTTTTACATGATAGTATGCAGGACAACCAAATATGCGCAAAGAATCGTAGTCAGAAACAACTTTCCCAGACCATACCTCCTTTGGAATTTTTCCTTCCAGTCTTTGCGATTGGTAGATACATTTATGATATAAGAGGCATAAGATAATGCCTCTCCCCAATATGCCTTGCTTAATCCAGTTGAGATAGCATGCATCGAACTTTATCAACAAGAGTTCGATTCATCCGTTCAACAACACCATTTTCTTTGTGGTGTTCTTGAGTGCGATGAAATGTCGACTATACCTTCTTCTGGCATACTTTCTTAAATGGATTTGACTTGTATTCTCCACCATTATCGAGCGGAGCCTCTTGATTTTTCTTCTGTGCGAGTCTCGATCATTTTCTTCCAAGTAAGAAAAATGTCGAACTCCATGCTTGTGCTTCATGGTATACACCCAAACATATCTTGAAAAATCATCAATGAATGTAACAAACCAATGTTTACCTCCCGGTGAAGCATTAGAGGCGGTCCCCAAACATCGGTGTGCACATAGTCCAATGCTCCTTGGTTTGATGGATAAGCGGTGCCAAACTTGACTCTTGTTTGTTTTCCAAAGACACAGTGTTCACAAAAGTCAATTTTTCCACCCTTGGCACCCTTGATGAAACCTTTACTCACAAGTTTTGCAAAGCTTTTTCACCAACATGCCCTAAGCACATGTGCCAGAGCCTTGACGTATCAGATGAACTCTCTTCGGTGTCAGTGGAGATGGATACTCTTCCAAGAACTGTATGGGCGTCAAGGTAATAAAGATTTCTTTCTCGATTACCTTTCATGGCTAACAATGCACCTTTTACTACCTTCATAACTCCACCTTCCATGGTTATTTTGTAACCCTTGGATTACAGAGTCCCCAGAGATATAAGATTTTCTTCAAATCGAGCACATACCTTACATCTGTAAGTCTTACGATTGTACCGTCGTGCATCTTCAACCGTCTTGATCCAATGCCTTTTGTTTGACAAGCATTGTCATTTCCCATAAGAACAACTCCTCCGTCTATCTCGCCGAAGCTTGAGAACAATTTTCGATCTGGACACATGTGGTGAGAACATCCGAATCGAATCCATCTTTCGGATGAATTTCTTTGAAGAAGATCACGATGAATGCCGTGTCTTCATCTTACTGTCTTTTCTGCAACATTTGCATTAGACTTGTCCTTATTTGGACAATCCTTCTTCCATTGCCCTTTTTGACGACAATACGCGCATTCATCCTTTTCAGGTCCTCTTCGAGAGTCTCCTCCGACTTTGAGCGAGCACGCGTCAAAGATTTGATTTGTTGTTTGACCGACCTCTCGATGCCGTCGAGCTTCTGATGTAGTATCTGCATGATCATGTTGATCCTTCTTCCGATACTCATTATTCACCAAAGCATTTGAAACATCAATGAATTTAACCTCGCTTTTACCGTATAACGAGTTGTGGTTAAATTTTCATACGTTCTGGCGGAGAATTCAACAACAAAAGTGCCATGTCTTCATCCGTAATCTCCATATCTCGGTTACGCAAATCCGCAAAGAATCTTGTTGAAATTATCGGATGCTCAATCATGGGCATACCTCTTTTATCTTGAAAGCGAAAAAACTTTTTTTTTCAAGTAGAGCGATTCTCTACGCTTTTAGTCATATACTTGTCCTCCGGTTTCTTCCAAAGAATTTTTGCCATAGTCTCCTTCATGACAAAATACTTTTGCTCCTTTGCCAAGCACAATCGGATTGTGCCACAAGCTTGCCGGTTGATGAAATCCCAATCTTAAATTCGACATGTCTGTAGGTTTAGAACCTAAGGCCACATCGGTTCCTTCCCGAAATAAAAGATCTGAAACTTCACATTGCCACATACCAAAGTTGTTGGTGCCGTCGAATTTCTCCACCTCGAACTTTGTATTGGACAACATATTTCTCCTCGTTGAACCGTTAGTGATTTTTTCCTCTGCAACCTCTGGCCCGATTGGTTGTCGGCCATTAAAATAATCAAAATCAGCGTTTCTCCACTTTTCGAGACCTCGAATGGAAAAACGAGCTCGTAAATGAACTTCGAGCGGTCCAATTAGCTAGAAACCGACCAAACTTTGCAAAAAAGCGGACAAAATTGACCAATATTTCAATTCGGTTCAATTTTGGTTTAGCCTGATTCAATTACGGTCAAAGAATTTTAAGTTGGTAGGTCGAGTCAAAGTGTTGACCGGGTCAAGCTCCTTCTTCTTTACCCGGTTGCTGCAAATTTGCCGGAGCAATTTAAACGCCGAAAAAAAAAAGCGAAACTTCCAGGATTGATATCTGCGGCGGCGTCTGGAGGTCCGTTTTCACCTTTGTTTGAAGCGGCGGACTCCTGGAAACGAGAGCTATTCAATGGAATGAATAGAAATCGATTTTGATCAGATTACATGCCGGGTTTCCTTAACCAACCATGTCTCTGTTAGGAAATCTGCGCGGGAGCAGTGAATTCAAAAATTTATTTCTATCGACCCAGATCGACTTACGTTTAAGCAATAAACAAACAAGTAGTAGGCGGTGGTTACCTTGGTTGATCTAAAAGATCGGCCTTTGACCGTCTAGGAGAGTAGTTACTGCATAGAGCCGCCCAGTGTTCGGCCTCTGCCCATTAGTCCCACCACGAGCGACCGCGGAATCCCGTCATGGATTCTTTATTGGAAAACTCCGGTTCTTTAGACCGGCCTTTTCCCTCTCTCCACTCTCTCAGTAGGATGCTCTCTCTTTACACAAAGAACTATTAGGCTCTTGGAATTATGATGTCTGAAAAGAGCATGACACCTTTCCTTTATATATAGAAAAGTGGCGCCTCGTATAGGTTGGAGGAGAAGAAAACTTTTTCCGAATAAAATAAGGAAAATATAATTGATTGATTTATCTCATTTAATTTAATATCTTATATTAAATAAATCTAGGATATTGTCGATATCTTATATTGATTATTTCAAAGATCTTGTCGATATCTTATATTAGTATATTTATTTTCTGTAAATCGATTTACAACGTGTGTATATATCATATATAATACACAAATAAATCTATTAATATATATATATATATTAGTCATCATGCGCATGCATGCATTAAACACACACACACACAAAGCACTATATATGTACATATATTTTATATTTTATAATATATTAATATCTAATATTAATATTTAGTATCTAATTAATTAAATTCTTGTGATCAAAGTGTATCTTATACACATTAAATTTCTTGCCACCTTAGCCAATAAATTGGCTTCGAATATTCTTTAATTAATATAATAATATTAATATCTTGTATTTAATTTATTCATAATAAATAAATCTGTATATTAATTCTGTTTATAACGCTTTTATAGTCTCGAGATAAACTTTCCTTATTTGGTTATCATCTATAACCACATTTTAATCCGGCTAGATGTTCATATGTGTGTGACCCGATAGGCTTCGAATATGTTGGCCGTAGACACAAAGTGCAATTCTGAAAATGCCGCTTCGTACTAACGATCACGGGATAGCGTCACAGCAACACACGTGACCCCGATCATCGGAAGAGTCAAATGCAATGACTACTACCTTTCATGTGAAGCGATTACCGTGTAACTTACAATCTATCATTTGTAATAATATCCATACGGTCGTTAGTCGAGTGTCAAAACATCAACGACCGTATCTTATAATCTGGATATCAAGCTCTCTCGAAGTAACTTTCGTTTACTCCCCCACTTTGCAAAGATTCACGAGTAAGACATTCCTTATAAGAAGGCCATTTCGGATATTCGATCCCGATCATAGGATCTGCGATTCCCGGACGACCAATCATGTATACTCGCGTGCTTGATATCACACCCATCAACTACCGCGATGATCGCCCGTGGCTGAGAAACCTCAATAGTGTCAAAGCATGACAATCCACACCGTGATGCCATGAAGACTCGGTCTTAAGGATAATTACACAACCGCCACATAGTGTGACACTTATCGTGTAAGTGGAGTCGATCCCAACGTCGCGTTCTACAATACCGTCCACGTGCGGTCCAAGTGTCTCTGCACTTCGATAGGCGAGATCTATCACACCTTACAAAGGCAGAAGACATCCAATACGTGCTGATACTGTTTTTATACTATCAATGCCTGTTTAATAGTACATCGACTAGAGACATTTAAGTATCAAACTTATTAAAGTGATTAGAGATCTCATCAACCATAATCGCCTATCATGGTTTCTATCATCGCGATTTAATACTAAGGGCGTTATCATATAACAATTCATAATTGGTTCTTTAAAAGAACATATATATGACAACGAAAAAGCCATTTAATATATGTATAAGCGTAAAGAAATAGTATAAATGATCCGACCCGTGGATCCGGTCCAACTCCGATTGGGTTTAGGACACTATTCCAACAATCTCCCACTTGGCCTAAGACCAATCACTCGCACACACAAGACCAAGTTGAAACACAAGAATCTCGTGCATTACTACTTAGCTAGCCACAGCCATAAGCGGATCGCTATCCGTGGGGACTCAGAACTATCTTCATATCACGTTCCAAATGACCAAGTCAAAGGAACCGCCTCAACACACACACGAATCTCGGCGAGACCACGGTCCTTGCTTGAAGCAATAAATCCACTTCTTACTATATCGGTATATAGAAAGGTGGAAGAACCATTACAAGGTTCAGAATGAACCTTATACAGATCCATGTCTTTGCTCGGCTAGCCTCTGAGGCCTTCTTGTGTTTTGGCCTACTTGTAGAACTTCTGGTGACCCGTAGGCTAGAACATTTCCACGACTCAACTGTATCAACTTATTCAAAGTATTTGCAAACCAGGCTTGTAGCTCCCACTCGCGCCCGTAAGACTCGGGATATCGTCTGTTTAACTATATTTATCTAACTCCAAGCTTCAATAAACTAGAAATCGTCCTTAACTTGTTTAAGGATATTCTCGACATTCACAGTTACTTTCATACTTGCTCGCTGGCGGTTCATGAACTATGAACATCCGGCATTTCCTTTATGATGGTTCTGTCGCGATGCGAAGAAACCTTCCATAATCTTTCACCATCATCTTTAGATCTTGAGATCTATGCTAAACTCTTTTAGCATCACATACATATAGGTAAACTATAATTTAATGATTAAATCTATCACTATACATTTCTAAATAGATCTTGAGATCTATGCTAATTAGCGTGACATCTTTAATTCAGAGATATCAATACATCACTCAAAAATCGTAACTCTCCCACTATATATTGCACATTGGGCATATCCTTCTTTTATAATTATCAAACAAAGAAATTGTCTAAAAACTTGTTTGAGTCACTAAATGGATCTCGTGGGCTTACATATCATGTTATCGTCTATTCTAAAATCATATAGCCATGATAAAGTTATAACAAGCATCATCCCCGAATAAAGCCCAGCTCGGCCCGGCGACGTAAAGGTAATTACAAGGTTTACACCCCGTACCCCTCCGGCCCGTCACTTATGGCGATGGTAATCATATTACTATCCATGTCGACCTTTCGAGGACACTCACCGCCAGGGTAAAGGCAGGACTAGGTTCACAACTTTGGTTGTCAGCGATGGAATCTAATTCGAGATATTATGGCTCATAGCAGCCATATCTCTCAATCTTGCCTTTCAAACATTCTTTCCGTAAGTCGTGAGATATTCATTCTTCAAGATGAACATACCAACAACCCTTCCCAGGCTTGAGGTTATCCACAGACTTCTGAACTTTTGTGTGCCTTTGGCGGTGATACACACCTAATCGTATGTGGCGTCTGCTCACGTTCTATGGTTGAATAACTCCTGTGGTTCTCAAACTACCTTTGAGATCTAAATCTACTCATTTGTTTCTTTTGGAAAAACACTTCCTCTAGAAAACTGACATGTTTGGAGACAAGCATTTTGCTCATGCGGACAAGTAAATAATATCTAGCGTACTTGCTAAGATATTCCCACAGAATCATAGGTTAGTACTAGGCTCAAGCCTTTACGACTTTGCCTATGATAACTTCAAATCTTGGTTAAGATAGATTCGACATTTATCATCTTCCATATCTAATATGGAATTTATTCAACATTTATTCTTTGGAACTCGGTTAAGTATAAGAGCCTTATCCCGAAAGCGGGTAAGGATATGCCATGGCTTGCATCACACTTTATCATATAAGCTTTCCAGACGGCCAAAACACCTGCGGTATTAATTACTTCAATCAGTTGAAAATTAATTCCTAAGTAGCTCATCAATCTCATATTTGTACTAGCTCGAACTTTTAGGCTTTCCGAATGTCGTACTTGAATAAATACATTCAACTATTTCTAAAATAGTCATAGAGATTAATAAACAATTATTTGTGGCATTAATTGTCATAAGCCAACAAACATCGGTATGTTTAGGCTTTGAACAATTTTCTAAATTTATAACCTTTTCATAAAAAAATTATTTTAGTCATCTTTAGATAAGATCTGCATAACCCATGATTCATAATCATATGGTTTAACATCATCGAATGACGTTTAATTACACGCTTCTCTTCCAGGAGAATCGACATCAGAACAACTACAAATATCAAGGATAATAGCCATACAAATATTTAGTTGAGATCTCATCACATTATATCAACTATATAGTGACTACAATCTAGTATGTTAGATTCGGTGACCTTCCAACTTTATCGGAATAACATTTATTCTTTACAATTGAATATGTCGATGAGTTCTCTGCACTTGAAAAATGTTTCTTATTGTAGTCTTCACATAAGACTTAGAAAGAATAAATGTTTTCAATGGAATCGTATTCAAAACATTGACTATTTAATTAATCTTTAAGCAATGATAAATTAAGTCGATACTTAAATCTTACAATTTTGAAAACAAGAATCAATATATGACTAATTCGTTTGAAACTTATTTCAAATGAACATTAATAATTAAAGTCTCGAACCTTGCATCAATTATGTAATCTCCTTGTCTCAACTACTTATAACGGGATTGCTCATTATCATTGCTTATTTTAAAGGATTACTTAATCATTCTTGAGAAGCGTTTCTCAAGCGAGTCATAATTTGGTTTTACTAATCGAGAAAAACATAAATATAAAGTTTGCTAAAAACTACAACATAAAAATGAAGATAAAAAAGTGTTGTTATCTATACACGCAAAATCAAATATGGTCTTTGGGATTATGATTTTGCTCACTTAATCAACTACTCCCGATTGACTTTCAAGAATTAAAAATTCTTTAGTGGTGAAATCTATCTAGTTGACTCGATCCCGGCGTGGGCGATCGACCAGGTCAATTCGGCGGGTAGGTACTTGCTGCTACCAATCGCGTCTAGCGCGACTTCAGGTGGTTTGACTAATCAACTCTTTGACAATTCACATCGTCATGTGATAGTCAACCGTATGTCTCTAAATCGAGGCGATCTGGCGTGGGCGTCACGCCAAGATTCTTAGTCGGTCGTAACCCAAGTATTCATGAGATCTCATGCGATCATATCTCGATAATGACGATATACCCGTGGTAGGTCAACTCCGGCGTGGGCGATCAGTTGGATCGAACAAGAAACTTGGGATAAATCACGAGAGAAAATAAACTAGATCACTTATTATGCGTGGCTGGGACAATTTTTAAACCAACGGAAAAATTAAATCATTCATCTCATCTTATCGAACGTGGTTCGCGCAAATATTTGGAAAGTGAATAATTTTAGTTTAAGCTGCAGCGGCTAAAATCAAAATTTTGGAAGTGGCTGCAAGCTATCCACGGCTTATTGCTTAAGCTCGAAACAACAAACAAGTAGTGAGGCGGTTTTGTTAAGGCCTCTGATTAGTCCACACGAGCGACCGCGGAATCCCGTCATGGATTCTTTATTGGAAAACTCAGGTTCTTTGAAAATAAGAAAAGTGGCGCCTCGTATGATTTACACACATTAATATATATATATATATTAGTCAAATTTATCTCTCTGGATCCTCACTTTGGTTATCATCTATAACCACAAATCCGCTAGATGTTCATACTTAGTGAAAATGTTGGCGTATGATATTACAAATGAGGAAGGTCAAATGCAATAGTTTATATATGTTAGTCGAGTGTCGACATGGTGTCATTTTCTTCTTCCGTAAGACATTCAAGCCATTTTTCCAAATAACCATGGTCAAAGCATGACAATCCACGTGATGCCATGAAGACTCGGTCTTAGACTTTTTTTCTACAATACCGTCCACGTGCGGTCCAAGTGTCTACTACACTTGATGAAGCGGAGATTCCATATACGTGCTGATGCATTTTATCTATCAATGCCGCTTTTAATAGTACATCGGCTAGAGACATTTAAGTATCAATAGTTATGTATAAGCGTAAAGAAATAGTATAAATGATCCGACCGGTCGGATCCGGTCCAACCGATTGGGTTTGGACCTTATTCAACGATCTCGATACCAATTTGTTGTGCGGAACACCCGAAGCGATAAGTAAAGCGCGGCGGAATGTAAATGGAAGAATAAGAACCATTTGAATATTTTCTTCTTATAAGCCATTTTCCAACCACACTGTTTTGAATGAGCCACCATTAACCACATGTTGAAAGTGAGACACCATTCCAACAATAATTAATTTAAACATCTTAAATTCTCCTCTCATCGGGTGTAATGTCTGAGACGAGTTATTATTCTTTAAGGATTGACTTGACTAGAAATTCTCGGACTCAAAACTCGGTCTCAAGCCATAAAAAAACAAGATTGATTGTCTTTTTGATCGAAACCGGATATTTTATTTTAAAAGAAAAACAGTACGTACTGTACAAGCAAAGCTGATTCGAATTTACATGTCACGAAATAATAATCTTGGCCAAGCCAGTCTAAATTCATGGGCTCGATGAATAGCTTCGGAAATGAAAATCATCTTCGGGGGTCGTGAAGTGTCTGGAATGGAACTCTTTGTTACGCCAGTGCCAGAGGCTCATCACAAGCTCTCGGAGAGTCGGAAAAGGAACCTCCAAAATGCAATGTTGTCGTGCATGAATATATTTATCTTCGGTAGATTTCGAGCCGAGGATGTTATGTCATGGGCGGAAATGAAAGATCTACAATGTTGTTGATGAATAATTTGTTTCCACGTGTTATAAGTCCATGTGCAGATCTATTAATACATGTAGACTGTTTGAGAGTGTCTTTGTAGACAAAACATGTATCATCCTCATAAACATCTCTTTATGGCAAATCACGCTGTGTCGTTGGTGAAGCATCGCGGTAGACTGCCATAGTCAAAGATTCCTCTCGAGAGGTCCCTTAATGGCCCAAATGAGGCGCCAAGTGCTCCTTCTCGAATCTTCTTGCATTTGGTGGAGTTCGTGGTATGCTGAACTCACCGAAAAATTTCACGAGGATGTTAGTTTCCATATGGCATTGCCAGCCGAGTCAAAGTCAAGGGCATTTCAAACGAAGTTTGCGGCTGAGCAAATATGACGCCATATAGTAGAGCAGCTCGACTTAGGTGCATCTAGAAGGGAGCCATATTTTGATTTTAAGTATTCGACATAAGTTTGATTATTTTACCAGAATTCATTTAGTTTTCCTAATCGAGTTTGACTCATCTAATATTTGTCTCGCCTAATAATTAATTATTTATATAAAACATTTGTCAATACAGTAATAAATTTCATGTGTATAATTCTTTTTATAGTGGAATTTCATGTGTATAATTAATTACGTAATTATTTAATATAACTCGATTAACTCACGAGCTACCCATTTACTGTGCACTGAAACTTGAAATCGGATGGTTGATTCAGCTCAAAAAAAATTCGGCTGGTTGATTATTATTCTTATTATAACGGAGACGAAATCACAATATTTTTTTTGAGCTTGACAAAATCACAATAATAAACGTATACACCACTTTTTTTGCCTCAACTAGCTCGGTTAATTACTCAAGTAGCTTAAACTCAAAAAAGAAAACTAAATCGAGTCAAATTTCCTTACGAGTCGAGTAAAGAATAACTCGATTCAGTTATAACCTCTCTCACGTCCGCAGTCCTGCCAACCACCGGAAACTGTAGCCCAAAATGCAGCACGTAGGAGTTCTAATGACATGCCCAATGTACCCCTACCTCGAACAACAACTCAACGAACGATTCAACCTCTTCAGATTCTGGCAATTCGACTCCAATTCCAAATCCGACTTCTTTCATCAAAATTCGAATTCAATTCGTGCTGTTGTCGGAAACACGAAGCTAGGTGCTGATGCGGAGCTAATCGATTTGCTTCCGAATCTAGAAATCGTGTCGACTTATAGTGTGGGCTTAGATAAGATCGATTTGATGAAATGCAAAGAAAGAGGAATTAAAGTCACGAACACACCTGACGTGTTGACGGATGATGTTGCTGATATTGCTATTGGGTTGATGATTGCTGTTTTGAGGAAGATTGCTGTAGCTGATCGGTTTTTGAGAAATGGGCTGTGGAAAAATGGCGACTTTGAGTTATCAACCAAGGTTCGTAGCGTTTTTCTATGACTGAATTCTTTATCAAATGGTAACAGTTTTAATCTAAGTGAAATTCCGGAAATGCTACATGCCCCGACTATTTTTACAACAAGTCTACCGAAAAATCGTAGATTATTTCGGTGAGTGTAGACCTTTCCGTGAAATTCAGTAAATGCTGCAGTTTTAGTTAGCTACTTCATCTTTTTCTTGATTCTCCTTTTGAATTCTTGCAGTTTAGTGGCAAATCAGTAGGCATAATCGGGTTAGGCCGGATCGGTTCAGCAATAGCGAAAAGAGCAGAAGCATTTGGCTGTAAAATCAATTACCATTCTCGATCAAGAAAACCAAACACTACTTACAAATACTACACAAACGCCATTGATCTAGCTACCAATTCCCAAATCCTTGTTGTATCCTGTTCTTTAACAGAAGAAACTAAGCACATTGTGAACAAGAACGTAATCAACGCACTAGGTCCAAAAGGGATTCTTATAAACATCGGTCGAGGCCAACATGTTGATGAACATGAATTAGTATCAGCATTGGTTGAAGGGCGTTTGGGCGGTGCTGGTTTGGATGTGTATGAAAACGAGCCTAATGTGCCTGATGAAATGCTTGAATTAAAGAATGTTGTTCTTCTTTCACATGTTGGTAGTGACACAGTTGAGACTAGTAATGATATGGCTGATCTTGTTATTGGAAACTTGGAGGCACATTTTATGTCTAGACCTCTTTTGACCCCTGTGATTTGAGGGGTTAATGGTGTATTGTTTTGCTTTGAGATTTATTCGAATCATCGTTTCAGATTATATCAAAAAAATTGAGTAATTAACATCTTCTTGGCGCTGGCGGCGCTAGGCTGCCAGAATACGATCCTCTTTTTTAGTTTAATTTTAGTCTACTTTTCTTTCCTTGTGTTCTTCCCGTTATTGTTGTTGCTCTGGCGAACTTCTTTGATTCAGCTTCTTTAAAACTTTTGGGCTTGCATCTGTCTGATGGTGATGAAGGATTGGAGATGAGGTTGCAGGATGCTGGCGGTTGCCGGAATTTGTTCGAAGTGGTTGTGTTGGTAGATCTAGGTCCTTCTCTGCCCATAGCGTTGGTGGTGCTTACCCTTCTAGCTCGGAGCCGGCGGTGATCCGGGCAGTGTGTAGTTTTCATAGTCCCTATAAGGCTTCAGGCTCTTAGCTGGCGATTATGGAAGTCGTTCTCTCGACGGATGTGTTAGTCATACTTTCGGGCTCCTTCTATGCTCGGTCAACGGCGGTGGATTTCCGGTCGTGTCTACCACTCCCGGGTCTAAGTTCACTACTATTCTAGTTTTATTTATTTATTTATTTTGAAGTGATGTGCTCCATGGGCTATTTCACCTCAGTTATGTTTCAAGGCCGTCACTTGGTGACCTTGCCCTTGACATGTCAGTTGTATAGTTTGTTATTTCCTTTTGCGTGTTTTAGTTTTCTTGGTTTTCGTCTGGGCGGTGCTCCGGAAATAACTGGCATTTTGTGCAATGTTGTTTGTATCTTACGGCGTTAGTCAGTGGCTGAAAAAGCATAATTAACCGTTGTGTCAACATTGCAATTCATGAAGACCTCTAGGGGGAGGGGATTATTACGAGGACTAAGAGTGACCACAATTGTACCTTTTCTTAAGCACTGCAAATTGATTTTAGGGTGGCCTGTTCACCTTTAAACCTTTAATGCCCCTTCTCCAGGTATTTTGTTAACATACACTCCGATTTCGGGGAGAGTCTTAAATGGAACATTACCCATTTTTCTGCCGTTCAATCCAGTCTCCTTCCTCTGTCCACATCATTTTATCTTCTCCTACCACATCAAACACCAAAACGAAGCAAGAACACAAAAAAAAGTAAAGAGTAAATCTAATTAGAAGAAACTCATTTCTTCTTAATTAAATAATCTATCTATCTCTACGTACATGTTGTTTTAATATAAACATCAGAAATTCTAAAACCAATGAATCATCTAAATGGGTGGTCCTCTCTGTAATTGTGCCAATAGTTTTGTTACTATTAGACCCGCCTAAGAATTTGGTGAACTTAGATTGCATTTGAATCATAAAACTATGAGCGTATTTCTTTCCAAATATGCCAAAGCACTTCAACAACTCTGGCAACAATCAAGTCATTTTCATTGTGCAACAATACATCAAAAAAACCCATCATCAAATCAAGGTAATCCATCATGAAAAAAAAGCATACGACAGACAGACAACGAGATACAAAATATATAAAATGAATGAAAGCTTCGTAATTTGATACAATGCTTTTTTTGGAAAATTAGGGATAAAGACACGTCAAATATTTTAAAGTAACGTACGTCTACATATTTTTTATAGGGAGAAGAACAATGCGTAATTTTTATAGCGAGAAGACAAACAGTTGAATCCTAAAATCATTGAATCTAAGGTGAATCACCCGAAATCGGTGAATTTAACGATGAATCCTTAAAATCGGTGAATTTAAATGATGAATTTTGAAAATTAGTGAATTTAATGATGAATTTCAAACATGAAGTGAATTTCGACGAATTGAATAAATCGTTTTGTCGCTTTATCACGAAAGTTTGAAAAGATCGTCAGCCTCTACTCAGTTGATGAAATATTTTTGTCATTCTCCCTCATTCCCCCTTTCTTTTTTTTGAAGAAAATATAATACTTACATTGGCTATGCACATACATATACATATCTATAATAACACATACTTGTATGTATAAATGTATACATATACATATATTTGTTTATATATATAAAAATATATATTCGAGTTTACTTGTGAGTAGTCGGATCGATTGTTGTATTATTTAAGTATTGTTCATTTTCCTTCTAGTTGAGTCAATTCTAAATTCGAGTTGATTTAAGATAAATCGGGTCAATTTATGGCTCGAGCCAATATTGATGGGTAGCTTATAGATTGATTAAAACCCTATTCTATTTAGTAGTAGTATAGTATACGAATTGACGTTCATTAAAAAAAAAAATGTGGATATCACATTTTTTTTCTATGTTAATGTCATATTTCTTTTTATTATTTTTTGAGGACTAATGTGATGGTCGATTTATACAAATTCAATTCAAATTATGAATTCCACTAAAAAAAAATTAAAAAAAAAAAAAGAAAATTCAAATTATGAATACTAGCCGTATTTTAAGAATTTGGACATAATCATTTTATTCACCTAATTTATCCAAAAATAATCTTTAGATTTTTGCATAAGACTCTTGTTTGACATTCTTCTTCTCTCATCCGGCAAGTAGTGAAAGATTTTCAACTGTTGCCGGTGGAAACGAGTTGAAAATTGAAATCAGCACCACCATTTGAAGATCCCAAGTTTCTTTGCTACCGAATCTTTGCTGTATCTACACGCTCATTTTATCAAATTCGATAAATAGCTTCCGGAATTTGATTTGGTTTTTTTGAATTTGAATCGGTCGTTTTGTTTTGACTTTTGCACGGCGGGAAGAGGAAAGTTTGGACGGAAAATTCGAAGTTTCTAGGAAAAAAAAAAGTAAGATGAACACTGTAGGACGGCAAAGATCTGGTGCACCGCCGGTGCATCACCAGCGGCAGTACTCGGATAACTATATAGAAGCTTCATCGAACGGCAGATGGCTTCAATCAGCTGGTTTACAGCATCTTCAAGCTTCAAACATTCCAATGCCTCCATCTCAGGTCACAATCTGAAATAGTTTCTGAAGCTTGATGAAACTTAAGATAAGTTCTTGTAGATTAATAACATTTTAGTTTTACTTTATTTTCTGTCATTTCCGGTTTCTGGAAAGTAGGATTTTGGATACTATGGTGGAGGCCAGGGCTCGAGGATGTATAGAGGTCCGCAGAGGACTTCAGTGGTGGTAGCGAAGCTTTGAAGAGCCATTGACACCGCAGCCAGCTAATTCTCGGCGGAGGAATGGGGATGAGGATGGTGTGTCGCCCAATGATTACAGTCCTGGACTACTTGATCTGCATTCCTTTGACACTGAGCTTCTTCCTGAGGTGCATTTAGTCTCTTCACAGCTGATTCATGTCCACTTAGCTCCGTCTTTGTTGTTGATATCAAAATGATGCATTTTTCCTTTTATTGATTTATATTTAGTTAGGATTTGTGTGTTATCCGAGCTGTTATTACATGCTTCCAAATGGGATGATGTTCTTTGCAATATATCATCTCACTTATGGATTTCCCCAGATTTGAATACATTATTGCATTTATTGCTCAATCTATCATCTCCCAATAGTATTCCTTGAATTCTGGTGCTGTTATTGGCACTCAGTCATCATTTTGAAGCGTATATATGTTCCTAAAGCTGGCTGAGTGGGAAAATGGTAACATACTTGAGAATTGGGAAGGATTACTGTAAGTGGATTAATGTTTGGATTGATAGAAATATGGAAGACGTGTAAAATGAGTATACTCATCAAGTCTCCGAACTGTTTTTGGGATAATACAGAGTTTTGCGAATCAATATGCCATTGTTTCCTTGCTTTGTATTGCTACACGTAAAAGTGTACAATCATCAAATCTCGGGAACTGTTTTTTTGGACAACACACGTTTTCCAATCAATGTTCCATTGCTTCATTGCTTATTCTTGCTTACTTTAGTTGAATATATTTAGGGATACCGAGTGTTTGGTTTGCTTTCACCTCTAATATGAACTCGTGTATTCCATATTACTATACTATGAAAAAAAGCATTCCTTTTGAAAGTCACTTTCTTTCCATCATATGGAACAATATTAACTTGAGTTTCTGAACAATCAGGACCTATGTTTCATTTTTCATGTTCATTTTATTTTCTGTGTAGTATGTGAATATCCTCTTATGTTTTCTACATTCAGTTAACACTGACATCTTTCTCTTTTCTGCTTTCAATGGAATTTGTGGACAGATGGCTTCTCATAATCCATATGATGGTCCATCCATGCACAATTTTGCCCGAGGCAGAAACTTTGATGACTCCGACCAATACCATGACAATGGTAAGCAGACTGGAAAATTACGTAACCTGTCAGATGATAATGCCCTGAAGAGTGTCACGGTAGAAAAGGATAAAGCTAGCACCGTTGCAAAAATCAAAGTTGTGGTAAGTGATTCTCTATGCTTGCAATGTCAGTTGAGGTTTATCCTGCCGGCTCAACAAGTTCTAAAACAGAATTTATATTTTACATGGACTTGAGGATAGATTAAGGAGCTTGTGGATTGGTCATGATTATGTACATAAAATACCTTCTGTTTTCGGTGTTAGTTTTTGAGGAGAATAAGTTTTAAGATTGTTGCGAAAGTATCCAGTTTTTCAAGGAGTTTTTACGCTTTTAGGTTTTCCAAGGTTTCCGAGAAGTCCAGTGGTGTCGGCTTGCCCAAATGGCCCTCTGTTCCTCTGACCTTGATCTATGTATCAAATCTCATGATGTATTCTTGCAGGTGCGAAAGCGACCACTAAACAAGAAAGAGTTGGCAAAAACGAGAATGACATCGTAGAAACATATTCCAACTCTCTGGTGGTTCATGAAACAAAACTCAAGGTATGTAGCATTCTGGTCATTTTAGTGTAATTGACAGTATAGGAGCACTCAAATATCACAATATGACACGTAAGTTCCTACACATTCTCATAAACACATACTACACTACCCTCAAACTAGAGCATGTACATTTCATATACCTTGCTTGCTACAAAGTATGGTAATCTTAGTCTCTAGGAAGCTTTAGAGAGTATTTGTTTGAGCTCCATTCTTGACTTGAGCTTGTGAAATCACTTCTTTGCTATTTCTCTCACACAATATGGCAATCAACTTCACTGCTTTTACACATGATCCCAAGCTGTGCTAGATATATGTATAAACTGCATACCTCCTTAACGGCTTAAGCTTTAGGTGAGATAGTAATATATAATGGTATTGAAGGACGAGGTCGTGATAACATTCCCCACTTACCCATTTATTTTAAGAAAATAGCATTACTGCTGCTACTCTTGTTACGTGTTGGCAAGCCCATAGATGAGGGATTGTTTAAGATATATGTATGAATTACACTCTCCAGAACGACTTAAGCTTTCAGGTGAGATGGTAATGTATGACAATTTGAAATTTGATCTATTATCACGCCACTGCTTCGTTGGCTCATGCTTCATAAAATCAGATCCAGCAACATCTTTTTTCACCCACACCTACTCACATTGAAATTGGGCCATTGTTTTGTACTGTGATTCAGCAGTTGACCTTGATACAGTATTCTGTTCTCTTTCATGACACTGGAGTACGTTCTGCAAATACACAAATCCGTACACTTTTACAGATACACAACCAGCAATAACAATTTCCCTTCCCCCCTGCCATTTATTACATTCAGATGCTAAAGAATGTAAATGGTATTTCCTGCAGGTTGACTTGACGGAATATGTGGAGAAGCATGGATTTGTCTTTGATGCTGTGTTAGATGAGGAAGTCTCCAACGACGAGGTTATGCAAGAAGCATGAAAACTTTAACATTTAATGAGATAATGTATGGTATTCATGCTCTTGATCCTTGTATTTTTTTCCTGTTTAAACCTTTTAGGTTTATCATGAAAGCAGTGGAACCTATTGTTCCTATCATCTTCCAGCGTACTAAGGCAACATGCTTTGCTTATGGACAAACAGGTACTTAACTTGCTCATTCTTTTGGAAACTTTGGCTTTAAGAACTTCTCTGTAGTTTCACAGAACTGTGACATTGCTTTGAGTGTATAGCTGATCAGAAGTTAAATTCTACAATGAAATTAAGGATAGTCTGTCGGTCATAAGTTTCAGTCCAACTGCATTGACTTCAATGTAACTAATAACTTGGGCTCTCTGGTGTAATGGTGTTTAAAGTTTAAACAAGATCTGTCATGGAGTAAAGATTAACTTATTTTGTACCAAATTTCTTATTTTTATGTTGGACCGTAGCCTTGGCAAGAATTGAAGTTAATTTTTTGGTGGAAAATTAATAAAGCAGATTAAACATACAAGTATCTTGAAATGATATTTGCTTTGGTAGTAAAATTTGACATAATTTGGTTGGCCTGTTTTCTTTCTGGCTCCAGGAAGTGGAAAGACTTATACTATGAAACCGCTTCCTCTCAGAGCATCTCGGGATATTTTAAGGCTCATGCTTCATACATACAGAAACCAAGGATTTCAATTATTTGTCAGCTTCTTTGAGATATACGGAGGGAAACTTTTTGATCTCCTCAATGACAGGAAGTAAGCAGTCTCAAACTACTCTACGTTTGTAAATGCTCTTGCAGCCCTTATAGCGGTGTAACATGTCCATATACCTTCTCAGAAAACTTGCAATAAGGGAAGGCGGCAAGCAGCAAGTGTGCATTGTGGGTTTACAAGAGTACCGAGTAGTCGATGTGGAGACAATTAAGGAACTTATCGAGAGAGGGAATTCAACACGGAGCACTGGCACCACTGGAATGAGCGAGGAATCCTCTCGGTCCCATGCTATACTTCAGCTTGCTGTTAAGCGGTCTGCAGATGGAAGCGAATCGAAACCTGTTAGACTCGTTGGGAAGCTGTCGTTCATTGATCTCGCTGGAAGTGAGCGTGGTGCAGATACTACTGATAATGATAAGCAGACAAGGTAATTTATCAGTGGCTTGGTATGAAGTCTAAAGGAGTCGAGGATAGAAATACATTTTGGTCCTTTTGTGCTTCTGTCCCCAGTGTCACATCTTTAGTACTTTTACCCCTCATCTATGTTATTTTTTAATATTTTTTTTACAATTTCAGTGCAGAGTGCCACATGTCATATAACCAGTATCGAATGTACAACATGCTCCAACCAATAAAAACTTGTCAAGTGGCAAAAATGGTCTAGAAAGGCAAAGTATGCATAGACAAGGGATAAAAATGCAAAGAGATGTACATTATGTATAGAAGTGCCAACGTGAAGGGACCAAAAGCGTTTTTATCCCGAAGCCTAAAACTTTTGAAAGTTTGTACACACATGCTTCGTTGTTATGATAAGCCTCTGCCTTCACTAAGCAGTTGTTCTATAGCTGCATGTGGTTTATTAGTACTGAAGGCTTTCATTTACCCTGAAAAATGATTAATAGTAGTAATAATTGTTGTTGTCATATATTATACCCAGCATGTATCCTTGCACCGCTTTTACTATTGCTTAATCTTTTAATGTTATTCAGTGGCATGGACAATTTTTTCGGTTAGCACTTTTACATGCTAGAATTTAATTCTCTCCTGTGTCATGGATATTCGGAAACACAGAATGGAAGGTGCTGAAATCAACAAAAGCTTGCTAGCATTGAAGGAATGCATTAGAGCTCTTGACAACGATCAAGGCCACATTCCTTTTAGGGGCAGCAAATTGACTGAAGTACTTAGAGATTCTTTTGTTGGGAATTCGCGTACTGTTATGATATCTTGCATATCACCAAGCTCCGGATCCTGTGAACATCGTTGAACACGTTACGATCACGCAGATAGGTATGGATTTACTTTTCCTGAATATATTAATGGTGGTTTGGTAATGATGTTGCAACAACCAGATTGATATTACAACTTTACAAGTGCCACAACATGATTTGACAGCTGAACCACATCTTATTAAGATTAAAAAAATTTGGCAGAAATTTTTTAGGCGATATCTTGATGTCACTGTAACATCAGTTATCACGTTATGGTGTGGTACTTGTAATGTAAATGTGACTGAGGCAATATCATTATTCGATGATAGTCTTTGTTTTGCTGTTAGCTTCTCCTATCTCTTCATATTTAGTGTTTTATTATTATTATCATTATTACTTTCAGGGTTAATACTTGCAATGGTTATGCTATTTGAATATGTTTTTTTAGGGTAAAGAGTCTGTCAAAAGGGGCAATGTAAAAAGGAAACTTCGACCTCAAGTCTGAAGGAATCTATGCCCCCAATTCCTGTATTACCCCTACATCATCTTGTGATGATGACAATGGAGAATCATGGCCGAACAAATAGATAAAGGCAGTATGAGGAAGAGTATTATGAGCAAGAGAAGCCTTCATGGAAGAAGAACACGAAGCTGCTGAGGCGGCTTACAGTTATTCTAACACAGAAGATAAAACACGAAATACCAACGGTCAGATGAAGTGGAAGGAGGCAACAAGATCTGAGGCTAAATACTCAAGCCCTGATGATGATTTGAGTGCACTTTTGAAGGTAGAAAAGTTGTAACTTACTATTTTACAGGACCCTTTAAAGGCACCACGTAAAACTTACTCTGTGGCACCACACATATTCGACCTTTTAAAATTCGATTACAGGGTTTATAATCGACTTTTAAAAGGTCGAACGTGTGTGGTATCACAGTATTGTGGCGGCACAGGAAATTGTATGTGGGGTGAATCTAAAGATCCCCTATGCTATTGTTGCTCACTTATCTTTCTTGAACTTCAGGAAGAGGAAGACCTAGTAAATGCCCACAGACGACAAGTAGAAGAGACAATGGACATAGTAAGAGAGGTATGGTAATTATAGAAAATCTTTAGACGCACGACACCAAACTTACCGGACATCACACCAACACGCACATTTGACCTTTTTAAAGTCGATTCAAGATTTTGACCACAACAATTGAACTACAATACGTGCCACAAGCCCACAACATACTTTTACGCCATTGATCATGGTGTAAGACTCATAACCAATGTGTGTTATACCATAACTAATGGTGTAAAACTGTGTTGTACATGTTCCAAAAGACGTCGTTTTGACATATTAAAAATTAACTTGATCCGACCCGTTTGTGTGGTGAACATAAGTCTGAATCTACCACTTATTATATGCCATATACACATCTTGTTGCATCAAAACTTAGATGGTTATTTATTTTCTTCAGGAAATGAACCTACTGGTTGAAGCAGATCAACCTGGTAATCAATTAGATAACTACATATCAAGATTGAATACCATTCTCTCCCAGAAAGCAGCTGGAATCCTGCAATTACAAAACCGGCTGGCTCGTTTCCAGAAATGCCTCAATGAGCATAATGTTCTTGTGTCCTCCACTGCTGGGCGCTAGGTATTGTTCAGAGGTCATAATTGTAATATCACTTTCTTTCAATTGTTGTAACTGGGCCTGATATTCTTCTTGGGTTTTGAGTGTGTATTTTGGACTCTCAGGCCCATTGTATAATTACATTATAAATTCTTTTTTACTTTTTTTTTTTTTTGTTTGATTATGGAGGGATAGTACAAAATTTGGCAGATTTGCATAGTTGAATCTCCAAGTCTTTACTGGTGTAAAACTATTCCAACAATACTTTATAAACTAAATGCATTTTTTTTTTTTTTACTTTTATAGTTTTTGTTTTTATTTTTGAAAACAGATTCTCAATCCGAACCGGATCAAACATAGAAAACTCAAATCATTTCAAACTGGAAAAACCAATCTGATTAGTATTACGTAAAAAAAAACCAAACCAACTCAAAACAATCTCTATATTCTGTGCTCAAACGCAAGGTTTTGGTCCGTAAATGGTTGAAGACGGGTCAAATTACATAGCGATAAATATTCAATGGATTAAATAAATGTAATTAAACCATGCAATATGGTATAAATGATGTTACAGAAAGAAGCTGATGTACAAAAATGATTAAAAGAACCAAGTCTCATAGTGAAAAAAAGTTCAACCAAAATTATAACTTCTCCCTTTCTTCATCATAATCTCAGCTTGCCTTTTAAAGAAGTTCGACATCTCGAATTTCCCAGAAAAATTCATCTTTTCAGCTAACTCTTCCAACACATCACCCTTACCGGATCTCGAAAAATCAGCTGCAAACTTGTCATAATCAACTTGAGGTGCTTTCATGCCTTTCTCCAACATTTCCTCCAAATACTTACGCGCTTCAACCGACCTTCCATGTCTTATGAGTCCTCCAATATAAACAATATAAGAATTCTCATCAGGACAACAACCTTTCTTCATCATTTCTTTCCAAACTTCACACCCTAACTCACAATCCCGGTTCATGAAAAACGATTTCATTAGCATATTGTAAGTATGAACCGTTGGTTGAATGCCGCTTTGTATCATCTTCTTGTATAGCCTTATTGCATCATCTGTCATTCTTCGGTTCGTCATTAGTTTGATTAACGCAGTGTAAGTACGCCCGTCTGGAGGACAACCCTTATTTTTCATTTCCTTTAGTAATGCATAGACCGTATCCATCTTCTTATCGTTTCCAAATCCGGTTATCAAACACGTGTATATTGCAGCATCCGGTTTACATCCGGAAGAGACCATTTCATCGAAGTAATCACTAGCTTCTCTCATCTTTTGTTGCTTGCATAAATCCCTAATCAAGATTGTATAGCTTATAACGCTCGGTTTTGGACCTTTGGCCTTCATGATTTCGAACAACTTGATTGCATCAGACATTTTTCTACTCTTTAATAAACCTTCAAGCATTATATTATGAGCAACAATATCCGGCTTAAATCCCCTGTTTATCATCTCATTCCATACTTTTCCAGCCTCCATCAAGTTCTTAACTTTACACCAACCATTTAACAAAACCGTAAACGTCTGCAAGTTGGGCGTAAATCTGTGTTCTAGCTTCTCAAACAGATTTTGAGCCTCTTTTCCAAGTTTAGCCTTACCTAACTCATCAAGTAAGCAATTGATAATCTCGACTCCTACTTTAAAATCGTATTTCTTCATCAACTCAAAGATTCCAATCGCTTTTTTCCTCTCTTTAGCAGCTGCAAACGATTTCATTGAAATGATAAACGTCTCTACATTAAGCATGCTCTTTTGGCCCATTTCATCAAGAATCGATACCATTGTCTCGAATTTTCGATTTTTTCCAAGTATGCTCATCATGGCATTGTAAGTTCTTGAATCATGGGCGTAAACACTAGGATCAATTCGAGAAGACCAGCAGAAAAACCGAAATGCTGGCTTCCACGCGTGCTTAAATCTATCTAACACATTCACCACTAAACCGTGGCTTATACGAACCCCACATTCATCTAAAACAGCTTCCATATTGCGATCCAACGCAAACAATTCATGGATCACTTTGTAAACTCGTTCTACTTCTCCCGGATCAGCTTGTGATTTCACATTTTCAGCATTTTTACTACAGCTTTCTGGTGCTGATTTTTCATCATCAGAATCCACATTTCCAGATACATTACAATAGCCTCTACCACTATGAAGATCCAAACAAAAACGTGCAGAAATCGACAAGAATCCACTTTTAGGTAAAGCAATTAACTGCATTTTTTCTTGAAAATGATTGGCCCTAATGGGGTGTGGCAAAAAACACGGAATTTTATAACCAACATAATAGATACTACAAGTACTATGATCATTAAGCAAACAAGACAAGGGCAAAGAGCTACTGTTAAGAACCTCTGCTTCCCGGCTGGAAATTCTTCCTTGTATTCTCGAACTGCTTTTCTCATGAACGGAGGAGTAGCCGGCGAATTGGGCATCGTTAGTGAAGTGGGATTGTGAAAAAGCTTTAAAGATCTGATTTTTCTGTCTTTTCAACAGAGGAGTCATTTCGATTCTTCCATGAATTCTACTCAGCTGCCAGTACGGAGTTGGAACAGCAAAAATTCAGCTCAGTTTTGGACGGAAATTGGGTGTAAAGAGGTATTAGGTTTGAGTGGAGCAGTTGTTGTTCAGTAATTATCGAATAGTTTTATATCATTATCAATAATCCAAAATTATATGTGTCACTTATAACGATCGTGGTGTCGTAGCGTGTCCCCTTTTAGATTATTAACATTAATATATATATATATATATATATATATATATATTAGAGATAAAAAGAAAGTAATCTTTTTTAAGACAAAATAAATAAATAGACACACCTATTTTTTAGTTCAGAAAGCTGACAAACATTTTCGGAAGAACAAAACTAACCCTCACAAGGCGTCGTCCTACTACATGATACATGAGTACGTTGATCGATTTGATCTGTTTGTTTTAATGTTTTTTTTTTCAAACATCCGTAACTTTTGATTTACAACCTCGATCATCGAAATTTTTCACTAAAATTCATGTTTTTTGCTTTCTTTCAATTGGCGAAAATACGATACTCCTTCCGACGTATATTTTGAAAGACGAAAAATATTTTTATTAACCTGAGCGCTTTTTTCTTATAAACGAATCGTAACTTTTGATTTAATCTGCGATCATCAAAATTGTTTCACCAAAGCTCATATTTTTTATCTTCATTTTGAGACCGCGTTTGATACCTTTTAACGTAGTATTTGAAAGCCGAATTTAATCGCAGCATTTACACTAACACATGTCGATGTCATTATCGATGTCGAGTAGTATCGATGTCAATATCGGTAGTATCGATGTCGATGTCGATTATACAAGAATATGCAGAGAACATTCCACCAGATGTTAACAAACTCAAATGATTAATAGCAAGTACAACAAACTATAGATTTAGTACAATATGTACATCGATTAACAACATGAAAAATAAAGAAAAAAAAGGATTTCTGCTTGTTTAGTCTCTATTTACCATCATCAAAGCTATTTAATCACCTGAATTTCTTCAGTAAGGTCTTTATCCGAGAGATAAAGATCATTCTCCAAATGCAAAATCCAGATACACTAACACACCGTGTTAAATTGGTTTATATGATACAATTCGTAAGAGATAGAATCATTAACGAGATAACTTGTTTAAGGTGTGGTGTTTATAACATGCGAGTTCGATGAGTTAATCACTTGAATTAAGCCTAAAAAGTACATCGACTAAAAGGTAATACATAGAAGATCGAAGACAACAGACTATAGTTTAGTACAATAGTACATCGGACTAAAAGGTAATACATAGAAGATCAATACAAGTCAAAACAATCAAACTATCACCAAATTATAAGAAGGATATTCTAGTTCAAAGAACTAAATTATCATTCCCGAATTCTAAGTCTTTGAATTACAAGTTCGATGTAAGCCTATGAACTAGGCTATCTATTACATGATGATACAATGTAGATAAAAAACTTCAACCGCGCCAAGGCACATATAGTAAGCCTTTGAACTAGGCCTATCTATTGCATTAAGGCACACACGATATCGATGTCGATGTCGATGTCGGCGATGCTCGCGATGTCGATGTCGATGTCGATGTCGATCGTCAGCGATGATGTCGATGTCGATGCTCAATAGTATCGATGTCGACATCGCGTCGATGATCGATGTCGATGTCGAGGCTCAAAGGACTCTCCATTCGATTTTTGTTGCAAGGTCTATGTCCCCAAATCTAACAACGCCAATAGCATAAGTAGAACCAACATGAAGGATATTAGCCCAAAAATCAAAATCTTGCTTATAACCACTAATCTTGAACGAATGACGGCCCATACGGTATAAGGATCTACCCCCTGGATCGAATATAAGCATCGACATCTTTCCGAACAAAAATGCAATATCAAGCTTGGAAACAAGAATGACATGTGAAGTAGTCATTTCATACTTTTCCGTATTTACAAACTCAGCTACTCCCTCAATCCGTGGCTTGGATGAATCGATGATTAAACTAACCTTTTTTGCCTCATTTTCACGACCAAATAATCTCAGCATACCAACAACCGGAAGCACCAATGCTTCATGACTACCAATTCCTATGTTTGGTTCAAATGGCATTTTGTCGAACACGTGTCGGGTATCTCCCAAATGTTCAAGTTTCAACGAACACATGACTACCAATTCTTATTTCCTGATTGATAGATAACCAACTTGGCGTAATTGTATGCATACTCACATGGTAAAATGAGAAAGAGGAGCAGCAGCTTTTTTTTTTGGATTAATTTCACTTGCTTCCTGAATAAAAAGATCATATATCCATATATATGATTCTTGTTAACTCCAATGATGTAAGGCTCTAACAACAATGAGGTAGCTACTAAGATACTTTGATTCGGTGACAAAAAAACCCATTCCCAATCATTCGATAGTAGGCTGAATTTTTTTGCCTTAGAGCAAAAAAATTGATAAGCTACTTGGACTCTTGACCCTGTTAGTAATCATAAGCATGTCTACATATAATGCGACAGGAAACAAAAAAAAATGAACCACAAAGAACATTCAGGAGAAAAGAATTGATTTTGGTTTATGTACATTACCTGATGCTTTTCTTTTCTTGGAAGTTGCATTGCCACCTTCTTCCGACCCCTGATATTAATTTCCGGCCAATTCCGGCGGCGATACTAAATTGATGAACAGATGCGCTAAGGGAGAGGCGGAGAGCTGATTGGAAGAAGAAGCGCATAATTGAAAATAAGGGTAATTTAGTCCGACTGAAATTATTTGTCCTTATTGCAACTAAAAAATGATGTGTGGATTAATGCTTAATTAAAGGGGAAAAATGGGACTTATACCTAATTTTTCCTATATATTATAATGATATAAGAACGATTATATCCTAAGTAAGTCTAAGTATGAGCGGATAAAAATCTGCCAGTATGTTTTGACGCGCGCTAAAAAGATTCTGGCATGCGCTAAGGGCCGGCTGAACACTCGGCATCAACAGCTCTTCAGCAATTTGGGATATTTTTGTGTGTACAGTTCCGATTTGAGCGATTCAAGTTGTGTTGGAAATATCATTCAAGTATCTACAACTTTCATGAAGACCACAAGTCCAGAAAAAGCTTGTATTGGGGATCAAATCGCAGATGAAGTGAACGCACGGTGAAAACACCAACTATTTGACCTGTTTTCGTTCTCGGTCTTCGGTTAAATCATTCTCAGCCTTATGACTTGTCTACTGGGCTCATATTCCACATATATCTTGCATCACAACATCCAAACATATACCGAGCATAACTCCGCAAGATAGTTGGGGCTAAAACAAGGTGATAATCACTTAAAATGGCAAGGTTTTCCGCCTATTTGACGGAATGCCTCGTAGTGCTCGACTCGACCGAAAACACTCTTAAATAGGTATAAATGCACCCAAAACATACCAAATATGTTGTAAACAGGGGCTAAACATGCACTGGAGCATAATAAGGTTGAATCTCATCAGAGGTAAGGTAAGTTGGGTGGTGGGTAAAATGGGTAAGGAAAGGTAATGTTGGGTATGCTAAGGTTCATAAGATAGAGAAATGTGTGGTGGTAAAGTGAGGCATGGCAGAGTAGGGTAGAGTATGGTAATGTGATGTGAGGTATGGTGGTAAGTAGGATGGGCAAGTTTGGGTACGGTTGGGTAGAGAGTGGTAGGGTAGGTTGGAGTGATGAGGTAAGATGAGGTAGAGTTTGGTTATGTATGGTAGGGTTAATGATGAGGTAATGTGGATTAGGTAGAGTCTGGTTGGGTAGGCCAAGACGTGTGGAGGGTAGTGATAAAGTGTGGGTGTGGTAGGGTAGATGGTAGGGTAATGTGGAATGGGTGGGTTGAGGTCACTTTTGGTATGAAAGAATGTATATGGTGGAGTTAAAGGTATGCTGGTAGTGTAACGTGGAGTTGGTGGGGTGGAGTATGTTATGTGGGGTAGGTTTGGGTAGGTGGGTAGTGACGTATGTTAAGTTGGGGAAAAGTGTGGTAAGGTGGGTAGTGAGATAAGATATAGTGGGGTGTGATGAATAGGTTGGAGGTAAGTAAGGAAGGGTAAGATATGATGTGTAGGGTAGGATTTGGTGGAGTAAGACAAGGTGGTGAAGTGTGGTGGGATAAGACAAGGGTTAGGTGGAGTGCGGTAGGGTGGTAAGGTAAGATAAGGTGATGGGTAGGGTAGAGCTATTCTACATAACCGCGCTCGTTTACGTTACTATATTGATGATTTGTCGGATGATCACACGTACAAATAAACAAAAATTTTTTGTCTTTTTCTACATGTGATCGTCATCCGACTCAGATTACAATAGAGGATTCTACATCGAATTTTTCTTACCTTTTCCTTACTATACCATACCACACCACCCAACCCTAGCTTACCATGCCTCCCCACCTTACCCCTCACCACCAATAGCCATTCGATGTGTCACCTATTATGAAATATGTTTCAATCTATTATGTTTTTTTGATTTCTATTTCATGTCATTCTTGGAAACATATGTGTCATAACATCATACCCAAATATTGTAATTGAATGAATTCACATTCCATTCCCTATTATTTATGCGAAACAAACGATTATTATGCAAATTCTTTCATGGTTTGACTCTAATCTTAAAGCATTTGAATTAGATACAGGATTACATGACACATTTCGGTTACTTTTGTCAAGGTAAAATGTATCAAAATCTTAACATTTTTTTTATATCTCTTTGACTAAAGGGCTGATGTAACGACCATCTAATCAATGTTTTATGACAATTTCGTAATTGTTTCATTCGTTTTTTTTTTTCAATATTGTTAGGTTCATTGATAAATTAATAAAAAAAAAATTATAGTAACTTTAGTACGCCTACTAACATCCCAAAGGACATGTTCTTGATATGCTTTGTATAGTTTACAAAACCCAAAGGACATGTTCTTGATATGCTTCGTATAGTTTACATAAAATAAAAAAATTGAATTAAAATAATTTCTGACATGAATAGTAATCAAAATAATACATTAAACATGCATGTGTAAAGAAATGAAAAATCCACATTGAAGTGGTGTCGAACTTGAGTTTCATACTGAACTATAATAATAAATAGTAATGTCGTTTGTAATATTTCTGCGGATTCTTGAATATCAACAAGTAAACTCTTGGATAGTTTAAAAAAAAACTAAGAAAATATAGCTGAAAATTAAAAGAGTACTGTTAATAGATAAAGGAGACCGGGATGATAGAGATAATAGTTCACTCAATTACAAACATCTAAATAGAAATTATATCACATTATTAACATTTAATTAATTTTTTTTATCAAATTAACATTTAATTAAAATCTAAAAATTATTATTTTTTAAAAAAGACGCCTCTGTTTGGTTATGGATCTGACCCAATATCCATTTGGATTCTGTAGCGGGTTAGCGGGTTCGATAGGATTTTTTTGAAATCATCCAGTATGTGTTGAGTGAGTTGAGCAAAAGACAAGCACACGGCAACAAAATTAATCCATCGACGATGACCCGTGCGATATCGCGCTTCCTATCAACACAAGAAAAACAAAAAAAACAAAAAAAAAAAAAACCCAGTAATTAAGTTTTAATCTACAAAAATAAGAAAAAGATGCAAACATAACTAAACAAAAAAAAAAAAAAAAAAAAAATAAAAAAGAGTATTAAAAGAAAATGGCAAACTTTGGTGTTTTTTTAATGATATAAATACTTACCCAATTATTCGGATTACATCGGTGTTTTTTTTTTAAATTTCTTTATGATTGCAAAATACTACTCTTCCACATCTTCTAGACTCCTGAAATACAGCGATTCAAAAAGAATATTTTTTTAAACCACAAAAAATTACAAAGATAACTTAAAAAGAATATTTTCAAACCACAAATTAAACCACAAAAAAAAATAAATAAAAAAAATACAAAGATAACTACGCCTTGTTTTACTTTTACATCTCTGGTAAATAAAGTGTGAAGAATCTTCAATATCACACCTCTATATATATTGTTCGCTCGTTTCTTAAAAATTATGAAAATAACTCACAACTGATATTTAAAAAAAAAAAAGTATCAAAGTATGATACATAGCCTACTATCTTATTATCGGTGATATATTTACTAATAGCAATATTATAGGGAGGGGATATAATAGAAAGAAACATCCATAAAATCCATGAGACAACCTACTCATGAAATATTATAGATGTTTTTGTAGAATTAAGGAGACTCTAAACTGTACTTTATTAATCATCAAACCATGGCTATAAATAGCCTACAAAACATACTGGAAGCTCAAAGAAATCATGGCCAAACGTGGACAAAACAGTTCCACCTTTAGCTCCTAAAAAACAGGAAGCACTAAAAACAAACTAAGACTTAGTCTAAACAGACTCAATAAAACAACAAATCAGATAAATTAAATCCTTCAAACTCTCCCTTAAGCTAAACTTGGATTGAGGCGTTTGCGAGGATTGGGTGACACGAATTCGAGGATCGAGATCGACATTAATCAGATTATAAATTTTTAATATCGACACGGGTCAAGGGCAAATATTTGAAAATTTTAGCGGGTCGATAAAGTAGATATTAAGACATAAAAATTTTAAATTGTGTATAATATACATAGAATTTTTTTTTTTTTTTTTTGTTTTGGGGGTCAGGTGACCCTTTTCTTAGAAGGTGGCGCCGCCCCTGCTTGGATTTCATCAATTTAGCTTAACTTCATCCATATTGCACATTCCCATTGATCTTCTGAGATGCCAAAAAGTCTCCCTCTTCAATGCCTTAGTCATAATGTCAGCTATTTGTTGAGAGCTGCCACAATGACTCAAAACAATGGTTCCTTCCATAGCTAATTCTCTGAGGAAATGATATCTAACTCTGATGTGCTTACTACGCCCATGAAAAACTGGATTTTTGGACAGCTTAATGGTTGAAGTGTTGTCACAAAGAATTTCAGTGCAGTCATTCTTCTCATGACCTAATTCATTCAGAACCCTTGTTAACCACATAGCTTGACAGGCACATGCTGCAGCTGCAACATATTCAGCTTCTGTAGTAGACAAAGTAACAATAGGTTGTTTCTTTGAGCTCCATGAAATGGCTCCAGACCCCAGCAGAAACACATAGCCACTTGTACTCTTGAACTTCTCTATGATCCCCTGCATAGTCACTATCAGTATATGCCATCAACATTTGTTCTGGTCCACCTTTGTACAGGATGTCATATCCCAAACTGCCTTTAAGATATCTCAAAGCTCTCTTAGCCACCTGCATATGCAACTCAGTAGGTTTTGCCATGAATCTGCTCAATAGACTAGTTACAAACATAAGGTCAGGCCTTGTGGAAGTCAAGTACATCAGACTAACCACTAATTGTTTGAAATAAGTTGCATCAATCAATGAGCCATCTTTATCCTTGTCTATCTTTGTTCCAGGGTGAGTGATAGTGTACTTATCGGCTTGCTATCGACCATGCCAAACTGTTTAATACTTGATAGCATACCCACATGTTGATGGATAAAAATCCCTTTGTTTCCTTGAACCACCTCAACACCAAGAAAATAGCTCATACTCCCATATCATCATGTCAAACTCCATCTTCATGTTTTCCTTGAAACTTTCCGAAAATGAAGTGCTATCACCTGTGAATATTAAGTCATCAACATAAATGCTCACAATAATCGATATTTCCCCATTCCCATTCTTTTAGTGAACAAGGTTTGTTCACTTGGACACTTCTGAAACCACTTTTCATGAAATATGAATCTATTTTGTTGTGCAAGCCCTAGGGGCTGTTTAAGACTGTGGAAATATTACCTCGGCCAGGTGCGACCTCGTGAGAGGTGCTCTTATGCCTCTATTTGAGTAACATGTTCAATGATCTCTATTTAGTGTATTATATTATTTGTACACTTTATGTATTTGTAAAGACATATTAATTGTGATACATATAAACAATTAATATGTCAAACTCTAGTTTACTTTATGTCATAGACATAGCTTTTACTTTTACTTTTTGCATGCTTGCCGCCACATCTACATACTCAGTGGTCGCCCAAAGCTAGCTAGCTAGTCTCTCTCTCAATTGTATCTATTTATACACCTCTCATATCAATGAATAAACTAAGTTGAAGTTTACTCTTGTGTTAACACATTCTCAAACTCTCTTCATGGTATCGGAGCCTCTTGAGTTCTAATTTTCCATTGCAAAACTCAAGATCGTTTTATCAAGAATGTCTTCATCCCAAGCATCCTACTCATTAAGTAAATCTCAACAGATCGAGGTTCTGACTCCACTCCATATACAAATCACGGACTTGATTACAACAATAACATTGGGTCGTCAAGATCTATGAAAAAGTATAACTCGAGGACAAAGCAAGATGGAAGACTTGTCTGAGTCCAAACACTCTCGTGAGACCGGAATCACTTTGGTGATAGTGTGGATTCTCGATTAGCTCTCTTCAAAGAGTTTCTCAAATGGCGGAAAGACGATAACTCTCTCACGAGCATTGCCACTCATACCAAGACAGTATATCTTATTCCCAACTCAATAATGGCACTGGATAGTTGATTACGGGCCTCATCTCATATGACAGAAATAAAGACACATTTATATAACCTCAAACCACAATCGCACAGACTCTCATAAAATTAAAATCTGCCGATGGATCTCTTTCATGTGCTCAAGGTTTTGGAATTGTTAAACTTAATGATAAAATCTATCTCGAATGATGTCTGTTTGTTCCAAAGCTAGATCAGTAATCTTATATCGATCAAGAAACTCACTAAGGACCTAAATTGGATAGTCACTTTTAAAGACAATCGGTGTATTTTCCAAGATACTTATTCACAAGAAGTAATGGAGAGAGCCAATGCACGCTTCAGATCATTTATTGTCCACCTACTTGAAGACAAGATCAAGATCGACCGCCTCGAGATGCTCCCAAACTTTAGACAACATCATGTTATGGCATTATAGATTAGGACATCCAAGTTTTAGTTATTTAAAGACTTTAACTCCTGAATTATTTAAAGGATGCAATCTTAATGACCTTCAATGTGATATTTGTCAATTTGCCAAACTCACCAAATCTGTGTATGCTAAATTACCTCACTTGCCCTCCTCACCTTTCACCTTAATTCACAAAGATGTATGGGGACCCTCAGTGAAAAGTATAACAGGAAAAAGGTGGTTTGTTACCTTCATAGATGACCACTCGAGAACCACTTGGTTATTTTTAATGAAGGATAAATCAAGTTGGATCCATCTTTCAAGAGTTTTACAACATGGTTTCTACTCAATTTGACACTAAGATTAAAATTTTGAAGACCGACAATGCTCTTGAATATTATGAGTCCAATCTCGCATTAATTTCTTGGTGAATAAGGGAATTGTTCATATCAAGAGTTGTGTTGAGACACCTCAAAGAAATGGGGGTTCTTGAGAGAAAGAACAGCATCTACTAGAAATGGCTAGGTCTATCATGTTTACCTCAAATGTTCCCAAATATATGTGGGTGAAGCTATTCTGACCGCCACATACTTAATCAACAGAACTTCCCAAGAGAGTGTTAGGTTTCAAAACTCCTATCCAAACCTGCTGACCACACACTCCCCGCCTCATCTTATTGCCCAACCGCCTCCAAAATCTTTTTGGGTGCACTGTGTTTGTTTATATCCATGCCCAACACGAAAGCAAACTTGATCCCAAAGCTCACAAGTGCATTTTCCTAGGGTATGCCAAAGGCAGAAAAGGGTACAAGTGTTATTCACTCTATCGAAAGAAATTTTACAATTCTATGGATGTAAAATTCTTTGAAAGGACTCCTACTACAACAAGCCCTCTTTGAAACAATCCACAGATGGAAACCTCATTGAAATAGAAGCTTTTCCTTCTTCTCTTGATCCAACTCTTCCTCAATGAATCCACGAGAACCATCAAGCTGACTACTACTCTCCGGCTGACTCACTCCTCACATTCTCGACAATCGGCGGTTTTCTTTGACCCGAGTCTCATCGATACTCATCACCCAACCGAGCCTCGGCAACTCTCTCGAACCAGAGCTGGCTTGAATCGGAACCTCGGCAACCTCATCGAACCGAGTCTCATGGACCCCACCATCGACTCTCGGCAGCTCACAAGTGGATGATGCACCTATTGCTCTAAGGAAAGGAAAAGATCATGCACCGATCATTCTATTCATACTTATTTATCTTATGATCGCTTGTCTCCTGTCTTTGCCATGTTTACACAGGACTGGACTCTCACTCTATCCTAGAAATATTCGGAGGCCCTTCAAAATGATAAGTGGAAGGTCACTTTGTTAAAAGCAGAGATGATCGCCCTCCCGGATAACCATACTTGGGATCTCACAACTCTTCCAAAAGGCAAGAAGACAATCATTGCAAATGGTTATTCACTATCAAGTACACTTCTTGATGGCACTATTGACAAGTACAAAGCCGATTGGTAGCCGAGGGATTCACTCAAACTTATGGCATTGACTATAAAGAAACCTTTGCACCAGTGGCAAAGCTCAACACCTGTCAGGTACTAATTTCTCTATTTGTCCAACTTGATGGCCTCTTCATCAATTGGACATCAAAAATGCTTTTCTAAATGGGGACCTTCTTGAGGAGGTTTATATGACTATACCTCCTGGTTTTATCAATCCTCATACTCAAGGCAAGGTGTGCAAACCGAGGAAATCTCTATATGGCTGAAGCAATCACCAAGGGCATGGTTTGGAAAATTAACAACTGTGGTCAAAGCTCGCTGATATCACCAATGCAATTCTCGATCACACTATGTTCATCAAGACAACCAACCGTAAGAGGTCTATTCTTATTGTCTATGTGGATGATATCATCCTTCTTTGGAGATGACCTGCTTGAGATCCAACATTTGAAAGAATCTGGCAAAAAGGTATTTCAGGTGAAAGACTTGGGTTTACTTAAGTATTTTCTTGGCATGGAAGTAGCTAGAAACATCAAAGGAATCTCGGTCTCCCAAAGGAAATATGTCTTGGACTCTTTGAAGAAATCGGCATCTTTGGGGTGCAAACTCTTTGTATCCCCAGTAGACCCCGGTCATACCACGCTACATGGTGACATTCTTTGTAAGAAAGGAACAATATCAAAACTTGTAGGAAACTCATCTACCTATCCCATACAAGACCGGATATTGCATATGGTGTCGATCAGTTAGCTTGATTCATGCACCGCCCATCTTGAGCAACATTGGGATGTTTGTGAATAGGATCTTGAGGTATTTAAAGTCCACTCCTGGCCAAGGGTTACACTTCACCAAGTCTGGCGATAGATCCATCAAGGTCTACACCGATCTTGATTGGGTTGGATGCCACATAGATAGAAGGTCGACCACAGGCTCATCGTTCTATGTATGGGGCAATCTTGTTACTTGGAGGAGCAAGAAACAACCTCATCACGTGTCTAGAAGCGATCTTGAAGTCGAACTCAGGGCACTTGTCTTAGGCATTTGTGAAGCTCTTTGGCTCAAAAGAGTACTTATCGAACTTCAAGCAGCCTCTTCAAAGAACCTATCACACTCTGCTTTGTGATAATAACTCAAAGACTATGCATGGCAGAGGATCCATCCATCATGACAAAACAAAACATGTGGACATTGACAGGACATTTTCGAAGAGAGAAGATTGATGCCAAGATTATTCAACTCCAAGATGTTCCTCAAAGAGATCGTAATCGCGATATCCTTACCAAGGCTATTCCACCTCTTATGTTCAAGAGACTAAGTAGCAAACTTGGTTTGCATTAACATATCTGACCAGGTTTGAGGGGTGTGGAAATATTACCTCAAATAGGTGCGCACCTCAAAGAGGTGCTCTTATGCCTCTATTGAGTAACATGTTCAATGATCTCTATTTAGTGTATTATATTATTTGTACACTTTATGTATTTGTAAAAGACATATTAATTGTGATACATATAAACAATTAATATGTCAAACTCTAGTTTACTTTATGTCATAGACATAGCTTTTACTTTTACTTTTGCATGCTTGCCGCCCACATCTACATACTCAAGTGGCACCCAAGCTAGCTAGCTAGTCTCTCTCTCAATTGTATCTATTTATACACCTCTCATATCAATGAATAAACTAAGTTGAAGTTTACTCTTGTGTTAACACATTCTCAAACTCTCTTCAAGACCATATAGGGCTTTGTGCAGTTTGTAGACCATATGTTCTTTGCCTTTCACTGTATATCCTTCTGGTTGCTCAATGTACACCTTCTCAGTCAGTTCCCCATGAAGAAAAGCTGACTTAACATCTAACTGATAGATGTTCCATTTTCTCTGAGCAGCTGTTGCAATAATGGACCTGATAGTGTCAAACCTAGCCACAGGAGCAAATACTTCATCATAGTCAATTCCATACCTTTGTGAGTACCCTTTTGCCACCAAACGAGCCTTGTGTTTTATAATCTTCCCCTGCTCATCCCTCTTTGTTTTGAAGATCCATTTTACCCCTATTTTCTGTGCTCCTTTTGGTAATTCCACCAGCTTCCGGGTTTCATTTTTCTCAATAGCCTCTATCTCATTTTTCATGGCTATTTTCCATTTCTCTTCCTTTTCAGCATCTTTGTATGACACTGGATCTGCTGGTTCATGTTCGTGGATCATGAAAGCTTGCATAGTGAAAAATGCATCTTCCTCCAGAGTTTCATCACCACATAGTCTCCCAACCATCTAGAGGTCTTCTTTCTCTCCTTGAACTCCACCAAAGATGATGATTTTGTAGATCAAAGCCCGTGGTCCATGTTCAACATCTTCATCACCAGACTTCACTTTGTCACTCCTGATCCATATCAGAATCTGCATGATTATTGTCTTCCAATTGATCACCTCCTTGCTCATTTTCATCATTGCTGGAATCATCATCATCATCATGCCAGATCAAATCTGTATTGATTTGATCAGTATAACTTGACTCCCAATTCCAGCTCTTGTTTTCTTCAAAGACTACATCTTTACTAACAACAATTTTATGTGTTGTTGGATTGTATAATCTATAAGCCTTTGATTCACTACTCACCCCAAACATGATGCAAGGAAAACTCTTATCATCAAGTTTGCTTCTCTTTGCCTCCAGGATATGAACATGTGCTACACATCCCCAGATTTTGAAGTGATGAATCGATGGTTTTACCCCACTCCATGCTTCTTGAGGAGTCTTGTTCTTTCTGAAGAATAGTGGGACATCTATTTAAAACATAAAAGGTCTAAGAGATGACTTTTCGGCCGTAATGTCTTTGGTACCCTTTGCACGACCATCATACACCTCACCATATTCATCACAAATCCTATTCTTTCTTTCACCACACCATTTTGGTGTGGAGTATAAGCAACGATAAGTTGCCTTTTGATTCCCTCGATCCTCACAAAAAGCAATAAACTCATTTGAGGTGAATTCTCCCCCCTGCCAGTTCTTAGACATTTGATGTGTGCCTCCGACTCCTTTTCAGTGAGTGTTTTAAACCTTTTAAAACACTCAAAAGCCTCTGATTTTTCTGCTAACAAATAGAACCAGGCTTTTCTACTAAAGTCATCAATGAAACATAACACATACCTCTTTCCAGTGGTGGACATTGGTTCAATAGGCCCACAAATATCTGCATGAATGAGTTCCAAAACCTTGCTAGCCCTCCATTTACTCTTCTTGTCAATAGGATTCCTGTTTTGTTTGCTCGTGCGGCAAATGCGGATGAGACTTCTATGGAATTATCCACCTTTGGCAGTCCCTCTACCATGTTTTTATCATGAAGCAATTTCAGACTTTTGTGATTCAAATGTCCATACCTTTGGTGCCATAGATATGAATTTCCTTCTTTATTAGTGAGCAGACATTCATCAGATTTGCTGGATCCTCCTTCATTGTACAGAATAAACATTCTGTTGGTAGTGACTGTGGTCTGAGCAATAAGACCTTTAGTAGGATGATAGACAGAGCACTTTCCTCCTTTGAAAAGTATAGCCAACCCCTTCTCCTGTAGTTGGCCAATACTGAGTAAGTTATTTCTCAGTTCTGGAATGTAGTAGACATCTCTGATGACAAAAGATCTCCCATTGTAGACAAATTGAACTTGTCCTTTGCCTATGACATCCATCCTGCTGTTGTTTCCACATTTCACAACATGGGACACAACTTCAATATTTCCTGTGAACATGGTTTTATCACCACACATATGATTTGAGCATCCTGAGTCCAGAAACCAGCTTTCAATCTTCTGTGTAGTGCCTCTTTCAGTGGAAGCCATGAGCAGCAATTCTTCTTTGTCTTCTTTCTGAGTGTAATTGGCTTCATCCTTAGTCCATTGTGGACATTCAGAACGATAGTGACCCAGATTATGGCACTTATAACACTCCACAGTTTCCTTTGAGAAAGTTTGTCTTCCTCTTCCTCTTCCCCTACCTCTGGATGAGTTTCTTCCACCACTTCTTCCACTTCCATCTCCTCTACCTTCTTCTACTTTGAGTGCTTGATCAGCATCTCTAATGGTCCTTTTGAATTTTTGTTCATGTACCACAAGGCTGCTTTGGAGTTCATCAATTGACATGGATGAAGTATCCTTGGATTCTTCAATAGAAATCACCACATAGGTGAATTTGGCTGTCAAGGTGCGAAGAATCTTTTCAACCACCTTACAATCAGACAGCTCCTCACCATTACTACGCATTTTGTTTGCTATTGACATAACACGACCAAAATATGCAGTAATAGACTCATCTTCCTTCATTTCTAGGACCTCAAAATCTCTTCTTAAGGCATTTAAAAGAGATTTCTTGACTTTAGCATTACCCCCAAATTTCAGTTTTAGGGATTCCCACACAATTTTGGATGTCTTCCTATCCAAAATCTGCTCAAACACAACACGATCTATGGCCCTGAATAGATAGTGTTTTACCTGTGATCTTGAGTCTTGGCCGCATCCAATTCCTTTTGTTGTTCAAAGAATCAAAGTGCCCGTTGATTCTGCAATTCCACTCGATCATGCTCCACAAACCTTTAGAACGAAGCAAATTCTCCATGAGTTCACTCCAGGTGATCATAGTGCGCACCATCGAAGTGGGAATTTTGCTCATTCCTTTGTCACTCATTTTGAAAGTATTTCACTCGAGTCTCCAAGGATTTTGTAGCTCCGATACCACTTTGTAGAATTAAGGAGACTCTTAACTGTACTTTATTAATCATCAAACCATGGCTATAAATAGCCTACAAAACATACCGGAAGCTCAAAGAAATCATGGCCAAACGTGGACAAAACAGTTCCACCTTTAGCTCCTAAAAAACAGGAAGCACTAAAAACAAACTAAGACTTAGTCTAAACAGACTCAATAAAACAACAAATCAGATAAATTAAATCCTTCGGTTTTGAGGGATGAAACAGATCGAGGAATAAAGAAGAGTTGCAAGACTTTGGCTTTAAAGAAAAAGTAACGTGTTGATTGTTGTTGTACTTTGGTTCTGCTAAAAGATATTAATTCTTTTGTTTGAAATATTCTAGAATTGTAAAAAAATCTTGTGATATCTCTATAATTTTTTAATAAAAAGTAAAATTGTAATTATTATGTTTTAATTAAATAAAACTCAACCTTTATCATTTTTACCTTTTCAAATATATGAATATTACAATTCTTGAGAATGATGAAAAAAATGGAAGATCGAAGTGTTGTGGTTTTTATAGAAGAGTTAACGGGTTGATTGTTGTTGTCCTTGCTTCTACTAAGGATATGGATTCTTTGTTCGAAATATTCTAGACTAGAAATGTATAAAATTCTCTAGACAATAACAAATTGATGGATAGTTTAAAAAGTAACCAATGTGTGATGTGCATTGTATTGTGGTGTTGAAGTTGGGTTGGATCACTCCCTTGTAATTAGTGCTGTTAAATAAACAGAGCCGTTTTGACTTGTTAGTATTTGTGATCGTTTGTTTGTTTAGTTAACGAACCAAGCTTGAACAAAATTATAAACTCGTTTCCTAAACGGACGAAATGACCAAACTGACGAACATTCGATTATATCCGTGGACCTATTTATATTGATAAACCAATGTACAACATAACCCTAACAATTAAGATGATAAAACATGTATTAATCTAATGGATACCCCAGAGTAATCAAATAGAATCTATATAGATTTCTCTTAATGTTGTTGTACTATGATGTTTTGATATTGCTTTGTACTTCGTTATTTATTCATTTGGACTTGATTATTGATACCTTAACAAGCCAAACTCGATCCGAGCACGAGTTGGAAGATAATGATACGTGCAGTAAGCCAAACTCAAACACGAGCATGAACAAATTTTCTTTATAAATGAACTGAACTTGAACATAACTATTTTTTGTTCCGTTATTAAACAAACGTTTGCAAACAAACTCGTGATCTTAACGGAGAAGTTTGAACATAGTTTTTGTTCGTTTTCTAAACGAACGAACGCGAACAAACCCGTGACCTTTTTTTTTGGGAATGGTAAAAGACTGTCAGTAATTAAGCAGCAACATTACAGCCTCGGCTTCAAAAGTTTATGGCACTGTAACGCCCCGCTCCCGGATACCGAGCCCTTATCCGGAAGAGAAACGTTCGGCGCGTATAGCATTAAATAAATCTAACATTATACGCAAGCCTCTACGTCGTCGTATCAAATAAAAGCAAACGGAAGCTAAAAAGACTCGGGTAAAAACATAAATGCTACTATGAATAGAAAGTAACCATGCTAAAGATGGATAGTTAAATGACAACGACGAAAAACCCAAAGACTTATACAATACGATGTCTTAAAAGTAGAAATACATTAAGTCTAAGAAAATAATACAACTAGTCTAGTACAACCTTTACAAAGAAAATGATCTAGAAACTTCGTCAAGACTTCAAAGCCTTCAAAAGTCGTCATCTACCTGATCAACTTGTTCGTCTTCTCACCCCACAATGCATACAAAAGAAAATGCAAAGGAGGTAAGTACAAAGTACTTAGTAAAAGTGAGAAGCTAATGAAAAACTAAGTTATACAATGAAAGGTTATTATTATGATTATTAAATTATCTTTATGAGACCGACTCAATCTAGGGTTCATTCCATGCCCATCGACATGTCATGACTAAACGTTTCTAGCTTAGCTTATCTTGGTTACGTCATCACTCAAGGACACTACGCATGGCGTTCATCAGCCTGAAGATATACTTGCTAACTAATGGTGATTAGCACCGATTAGCTCCGGGGTCTCCCCGGTATGCGTATACGTCCGATGAATTTCCTCCACTACCCTTCAGCCGTTTAAGGCCAGTAGCGTTGTTCACCTTTAATGAACGTATCACATCGCCGATATAAAAGAGTGCCTAACCGAGAATAAATGACGCTTTAGCTTTTATCTACACATATGTATTTATTATTGTGAATTAACTAGCCACCTAAGTGTTTTCAAGTAAGCTCCCTTACATATCCTACTCTCGTACTTAGACCACTAGACACGGACAAGGCCTAGCACATACACAGACATTGATGAACTCTAGTTCATCAAAGCACAAGCCCTTTCATGCCCTTCTGACGGATCCGAACTTCAACTCCCTTTAAGAGTACATTCATTGTTTTAATCGAACGAATCGAAGTTCAATCGAAGCTTGTTTATGTTTAATTAATGTTATTGAATCAAAAAAATTAGAAATTTAAAACTCAACACAAATATGCCAAAACATATCACAACTCATTAATTACAACTTAGCATGAATTCTATCACCAAACAACACCAAAACTCACCAAAACTCAACCTATCATTATAAAACTATAATTACTCATTAGGAAGAGCCTCTTACCTTAATTTCCAGCAAACTGAAGCAAAACGTCAAGCAATCGCAACAAACTGTTGATCCTCAACCCCAAAACCTATTTGATCGAAAGAGAAACCCTAAAATCCTATTTTCTTGGCGAAACCGAAACTGAAAAAGAGCATAAAAACTGCAGATTACCTGGATTAACCGCTGCATAACTATTTTTAGAATGATCTACGCTTCAAGACGATCGTTTACGACTACTCATGGCTGAAAAAGCGAGTTACGGATTGAAAGATACGAATTTTTCAAGAATCGAACTCTACGAATACCGAAAACTAGGACTAAACGAAAACTTACGAAATTGAGAGATGTTATTTTCCAAAGTTGCGTCTCCTCGCGCTGATCACTTTTCTCTCTGCGCATCTTGAACAGATGAACGGATTGGCCACACGGTTGAAGTTTACGTTCGTCTTTTCCTCGGCATCTTCAAGTCTTTCTTCTTCTTCGCGCGCTCCTCTTATTTTTTCAACAACTAACGTGAAATTGAGTTATGAGAAATTAAGGATTTATTTTCCTTTTATAGATTTAATTAAAATCCTTCTTAATAATTAAATCCCCTTTATTCCCCATAACTAATTCCCAAGACATTAATTAAAATCCTTTTTTTTTTTTTTTTTTTTTTTTTAAGTTATAGGATAAATAATAATTAGGTCGTCGCGGGTATAACCAATTACTATTTTACCCTTTCGGAAAAGTCGGGATGTTACATTCCTTCTCCCTTAAGAGGAGTTTCGTCCTCGAAACTCGAATGTAACCGAGAGGTGCTTGAACTCTGGACTTTGCGAAGCGTTTCGCCTCTAACTCGCATGCCTTCTTCTTCTTCCATCTTCCCAACTCTTACGCTTGTCTTGAGCTATCTCGAGGTGGCGACGATCTACTTCAATCTTTTGTTGGATTGTTTGTACCAACTCGGTATCGTGATTCGTTGTCGCCCACTTCATCCCGAAACTCGTGTTCTTCTATCTCTATCGTCGTGAAAGATCGCCAAAGATCTTGTTCCAATTATTGTACTTCTTGGTCGCTCCGAGATGAACTGCAATTGCCATCTCGAGCTTTTTATTCTTCATTGTTCTTCCCAATCTTCCGCATTCGGAACCCAAAGTTGATTCCGATCCCAACTATCGCCATCTTCATCTAACTCGTGACCACTGGCGGGTTGGTTCTGACCACTCACTTGTAAACTAAAACCACTGGATCTTTGTCTTGCTTCTTTCACGAACTCATCAACTGCCTCGAATCTTGAAATCATCGGTTCAACACTCTTTGCTTGCTCCTCGCCGACCTAAACCCGAAGGCGAAATCTTCCCAAACAAACCACACTTCTGGCACACTTGACTTCTTTTGATCTCAACTTCTGCCAGGGAACCACAAGCTTACTGAAGAACTACAAGGATCCCAGCTGAAGGACTTCTGAGACTCCCTGTGGGTGGAGAACATGCATTGCCATACTTTCTCTCTGACAGTCTGATCCAATCCTCGTGCCAATCAGGGCTAGCTTGGAAAATAAATAAAATTGAAAAGTGACAAGTTAGGTACCAGGGTGGTATGTCAACTAGTAAAGCCAGAGAAGGTATAATGCACTTGAAATAAGGCAGGTTGCTTGGGTTACAAGAAAAACAAGATGATCCCGTGCTGATGAAAGTCGAAGTTGGTTCCAGAATGAAGAATGAGGCACTGTATCAAAATACAAAATATAGCCGCCAGAAGGAAACAAAAGAACACCTTGCAGATGAAGTTCTTTTGAGAGAGTGAAATTTCACAAGATACGGTGGTCTAGAAAGACTTTAGAGGCAACTTGAAAAGATGGTAATAAGCTTTCATATAAACCTTTAGAAAGTGGAGATGTTAAAGGTAACATTACACAATAGAAATCAAGGTAAAGGTGCAGGTGGTCGAGCACCGTAAGGACTAAAAATATAGAAATCAAAAGAGAGCAAGAATCTCAACATGGAAGGAGCCATGGAGACAAAATGAGTACACCACAAGGTCTCGAGAATAAAATAAACACTTTGTCAAGAAGTGTCCAAGTTTGCAATAGTCAAAGAGAGGTTATTTTAGGATTTAATAGAAATAGAAATTTCTCTAAAGGAATTGTAAGGGAATATCAAAAGTTTGAATAAGTAAGCGACAAACAAGATCTTGAATGAAGAGGAAACGACACTTAAGAATTGTCGGATAAGGTTTGATTTCCAAGAATTAATTCGAACTTTCAAAGGAAGTTTAAACGATTATTGACGATTCAACTCAAAGATTCAAGGTTGCACTATTCGAGAGGAATAGTACAATCGCAAGGAATAAATGCTCGAGGTTATTCCTCATGTGGAAAGAAAGGTTAAAACAAAATAGACTTTCAACTAGTATGACAAAATTGTAATAAAACGCCAAAATAGAAGATGGAATATCAAAAAGTGTATCTGGCGGTTCATGGCTCTAAATGGCCTGAAAGAGAGTTAAAACCGAAAGGTACATTAATCAAATTGAAAATCCAAAGTTGAGGAATTCAAAAGTTGATTGGCTAAATAGGTTCGAAGGCACCTTGGCAAAGACTACCTTCACCTTGAAACTGGTTTAGCATAAATTGCAAGAAGGTTAAAGATAGGTAATCAAGGTGGATGTCAATGTAGGATTAAAGATCCTACTTTGGTAAGAAGATGAGATGCATACCTTGAAAGAACAAGTAGCATTAGATGGAAAGATTACAAAATCAACACTACCCTTAGGAGGGGAGCTGAGAATGAACACAAGTAAGGAGAATGTTCTGACATCAGAAGGCTTAGTCAAATTTGAATTTGAAAAGAATTATGGGAGTACAACACTGCGGATCTAAAACGAACTTGTTTCTTGATTTGAAAAGTAAGAGGGTAAGAACTTGTTTAGAAGAAGGGCTTACGGCGATATGTTTCTGAGGCAACTCATGACAACATGTGAAAATGATTTGTTGAGCTTAAAGATCTCAAATGAGGGATTACATGAGAAATAAATCACCAGAAAAGGTATAATTATAAAAGGGCACGAAAAGGGTCTGAATATCAAACATGGCATGCTGGAGGATAGCATCTTGGTTCTTGTTTAAAACTGCAAAAGAAATTATAACGTTAGCTTTACAAACTCCTACTAAAAGGGTTAACTCAAAAGGAGATCAAACTTCGGGGAACTCCTAAACATAACATTCGTAACTTACTACCCTCTTAGCCCAAACCCTAAGTCAAGAGGTGAGAATTCCTTTTAGGTTCTTTGTGTATGAAATTTACTCCGGATCTGACATTATCAATTTATATAGAACAAACGAAGAGGAATTTGAGAACGATCAAAAAAGAAAAGATTTAGATACTGGAGTTTCCCAGGTGAAATAAAAATATTGGAATTTTTGAATGAAAATAAGTTGGTCAAAAACAGTTATTTCTGACGATTGCACAAGCTGTCAAAATTTCCAGTTTAGTAAACACTGAGTTGAATTGCAAATCGAGATCAAACGAAAACGAATCTGAGCTTAATTTCAAAAGGAAAATTGTAGATAAAAGTTTTGTATGCAACATATCAAAAATTCAGATCAATTGAAGGTGTTTAACCTGTTCAAAACGGAAGAAGAAGTGAAAGTGCTGCTGCAGATTTTCTGGACAGAGTGTCCGGTATAAACATGAATTTTCTGAACAATCCATAATGATTATCGAGTTGATGTAAAAAGAGAAATTGTACATAAGACAGTAAGCTACTTTGCTGAAAATTTGCAGAATTTTTGGAACACGGTAAGTTGTTTAACCTGAAGGGAAAACACGGAAACAAAAACATTCACTCATGTTGGGTAAAGCCAAACACGAGGATGATGAAAAGTATGTGCCAAAGTAAGAGACCTTTAACACTATTAGTTGAAACGACTGAGGAGTACTTGGAAAGAATAGAATTACACATGGAGTTAGTGTAGAACCATCTCAAGCAAAGCAATGGTCAAAAATTTTTTGTAAACATAAATCAAGCGATAGCAAAGAGAGAAAACGGAGGCTTTGTAGAGTCGAGTCTTTAAACAATAAATTGTATGTACTAAAACATCTTGTAGGGGATGCATTAAGGGTAATCACTAGGATGCAAAAGTGTGTTGCCCCAAAATAGCTAAACAAGATATAGTTGGAAGGATATGCAATTGTCAGTTCAAATAGTTCGAAGGATGAGAAACTTATTTTCTTAAATCAAGCATTTGACACGATGAAAACATCTTTAAAAAAATAAGGCACATCAAATGAATGTACACACTTGGAAAACAAAGCTGCGTAATAAGAGACTTTTACCGAGTTTGAAGTTTCAAATGGATGGTTTAACGAAATACATGAGTTACAATTAGTATGGATGGGGAAACATTGAAATCGGGAAAACCAAGTAGGAAACTAGATGATTATAAAAGAGGATCTTATTAATGAAGAAATAAGATTGGAAAATCACCACGCAATCGTATCTTGCCATCGAGGAACACTATAACGACAACACCTAGTCTCTACCTACCAAACTTCTTATCCTGGGTAACAACTAGCTTAAGAATCAGATAAATCAAAGTATTCTCATCTCCTATAACCTACTACACTATAACTACAGGGGTGAAAGAAAGACATCTATCATTTCTTGACCAGAGGACTTGAATGGTTTTGAGAAATTCGGGTGCATACATAAGCCACGAAATAATTAATTTGCACAAAACAAACCGAACTGATTTTGAACATGAGGCAAAGAGAAAATTTGTGAGTATATAAGTTTTACATATGATGCTCAAAAATCAAAATTTTTTGGAAGCCGTAGGTCGGTCAAAATAATTCTTTTCATCTACTGCAATAAGCTGTCAAGAATTTTCAGGATTTCATCAACTGTCGTGTGTTGCAGATTGTGCTAAGACCAAAACGAATTTGCACTTGGTTCCAAAAAAAAAATTATAGTTCAGGATGTTTTCTACAACATATCAAAAATTCAAGTCATTTGGAGGTGTTTAGCTTATTCAAAACAGAATGATAAGTAAGAGTACCGCTGCAGAATTTTCTGAACAGAGTACCCCTCCTTGTTAAACAATTTGTGAACAATCCATATTGAAAACTAAATTGATGTAAAGAGAGAAATTGTAGATAAGACAACTTTCTATGTGGCTGAAAATTTACAGAATTTTTAGAACAAAAAAAAAATGATATAACATGATATATAGAAACGTGAACAAAATCGTTTACTCATTTTGCATAACACCAAGTTACAAGGAAGTGATTTGAACCAAATGCAGCATTACGAAAGCATTAAAACCTCAAAAGAAAGAAAAATAGAAAGATTCAAGATTCCAAAAGGAAAGAGGATCCTAGTAAGGGTTCTCGAAAGGAACAAAACTTAAGAGGATCACATAAGAGATATGAGCTTAAAACTCAACCTTCACCTAAGGAGACTTTTGACTTGGTCCTAGTGCAACTTAACCACGTTCTAAGGATTCCTAATCCTACGAGAATTTGCCACCAAGATCAAAAGAGATCGGAAGGGTTCAAAAGGTCTAAAGAAGTCTTATCATGGAGGAGAAGCCTAGGAAAGAAGGACGCTTCTCTCTGATACCAACTGTAACGCCCGCTCCCGGATACCGAGCCCTTATCCGGAAGAGAAACGTTCGGCGCATATAGCATTAAATAAATCTAACATTATACGCAAGCCTCTACGTCGTCGTATCAAATAAAAGCAAACGGAAGCTAAAAAGACTCGGGTAAAACATAAATGCTACTATGAATAGAAAGTAACCATGCTAAAGATGGATAGTTAAATGACAACGACGAAAAACCCAAAGACTTATACAATACGATGTCTTAAAAGTAGAAATACATTAAGTCTAAGAAAATAATACAACTAGTCTAGTACAACCTTTACAAAGAAAATGATCTAGAAACTTCACAAGACTTCAAAGCCTTCAAAAGTCGTCATCTACTGATCAACCTGTTCGTCTTCTCACCCCACAATGCATACAAAAGAAAATGCAAAGGAGGTAAGTACAAAGTACTTAGTAAAAGTGAGAAGCTAATGAAAAACTAAGTTATACAATGAAAGGTTATTATTATGATTATTAAATTATCTTTATGAGACCGACTCAATCTAGGGTTCATTCCATGCCCATCGACATGTCATGACTAAACGTTTAGCTTAGCTTATCTTGGTTACGTCATCACTCAAGGACACTACGCGCATGGCGTTCATCACCAAGATATACTTGCTAACTAATGGTGATTAGCACCGATTAGCTCCGGGTCTCCCGGTATGCGTATACGTCCGATGAATTTCCTCCACTACCCTTCACCGTTTAAGGCGATGGCGTTGTTCACCTTTAATGAACGTATCACATCGCCGATATAAAAGAGTGCCTAACCGAGAATAAATGACGCTTTAGCTTTTATCTACACATATGTATTTATTATTGTGAATTAACTAGCCACCTAAGTGTTTTCAAGTAAGCTCCTTACACATATCCTACTCTCGTTACTTAGACCACTAGACACGGACAAGGCCTAGCACATACACGCAGATTGATGAACTCTAGTTCATCAAAGCACAAGCCCTTTCATGCCTCTTTTCCTCGACGGATCCGAACTTCAACTCCCTTTAAGAGTACATTCGGTGTTTTAAGCGAACGAATCGAAGTTCAATCGAAGCTTGTTTATGTTTAATTAATGTTATTGAATCAAAAAAATTAGAAATTTAAAACTCAACACAAATATGCCAAAACATATCACAACTCATTAATTACAACTTAGCATGAATTCTATCACCAAACAACACCAAAACTCACCAAAACTCAACCTATCATTATAAAAGTATAATTACTCATTAGGAAGAGCCTCTTACCTTAATTTCCAGCAAAAGCTGGAAGCAAAACGTCAAGCAAGCGCAACAACCTGTTGATCCTCAACCCCAAAACCTATTTGATCGACAAGAAACCCTAAAATCCTATTTTCTTGGCGAAACCGAAACTGAAAAAGAGCATAAAACTGCAGATTACCTGGATTAACCGCTGCATAACTATTTTTAGAATGATCTACGCTTCAAGACGATCGTTTCGACTACTCATGGTGAAAAAACGAGTTACGGATTGAAAGATACGAATTTTTCAAGAATCGAACTCTACGAAATACCGAAAACTAGGACTAAACCGAAAACTTACGAAATTGAGAGATGTTATTTTCCAAAGTTAAGTCTCCTCGCGCTGATCACTTTTCTCTCTGCGGCATCTTGAGCAGATGAACGGATTGGCCACACGGTCGAAGTTTACGTTCTGTCTTTTACGGCATCTTACAAGGTCTTTCTTCTTCGCGCCGCTCCTCTTATTTTTTCAACAACTAACGTGAAATTGAGTTATGAGAAATTAAGGGATTTATTTTCCTTTTATAGATTTAATTAAAATCCTTCTTAATAATTAAATCCCTTTATTCCCCATAACTAATTCCCAAGACATTAATTAAAATCCTTTTTTTTTTTTTTTAAGTTATAGGATAAATAATAATTAGGTAAATCATGGGTATAACCAATTACTATTTTACCCTTTCGGAAAAGTCGGGATGTTACAGGCACAACAACAATAGTTTTAGAAAATTTAAACGTTTTATGGTGGTATACTTTAGGGTGGTAAAACATAACAAAAGTTATACTATAGCAGATGACATTACAAGATTCTCAAGCCGAGTGGGATCGACATCAAAGGTTTTGCTGGGTCTCTTACCACCTCTCTCCCGAAACATTTTCCTCAACATACTTGTCGATATGAAACGAATCACACTGCCAAAGTTTTTGTTCCATCAACCTATCTTAGGACAAAATTGGCACCCCTACCGATAAATTCTCTCCGGGCGATGAAGTTTCATATCCAGGACCAGTGTCACTATGAGTTAAAAATAGTAGTCAATATATGTTCTGATCTGGGAACACATGCTTGTAAAACAATGTTCGGTTTGGCTCGGATAAACACTACATGTAACCTTTCTACCCAGTTCATGTCGGTCTCTGTAATATTCCGACTTTCGGGAAAGGGCAGACGTGTCTTTTTGCGAAAACGAAATATTAGGTTCGGTTTCCTTTATTCGGAGTTAATTAGTTTGGGACGTTTTATATATATAATTTCGAGTTTTATATATATAATTAAAAGAAAAATTCATTTTTAGTGATCAAGGGCAATTAAGGAAAAGATTGACCCCTTTTTAATGTTTAGACCTAGCCTAAAAAATCAGAAATTCAGTCTAACAATTCCTCCCCTTATGCGATTGAGAGAAAGAGAGAAGAGAGGCTAGAAAGTTCTTCACTTTTGCTAAGGGAAGGTTGATCGTTTTCAGAACGGATTCAAGAATTTGACTCGGCGTAAAAGAGCACACATTTTGGCATCGATTACGTGGGATTGTAAGCGGATTTTCGGAGCGACTTTGATCGATTTTGGGGCTGCAAAAGGTAAGAGAAATGATCCTATGAATTCCATCATTAGCTATAAGGAATTGATCATGTTTTAAGACGTCTTGGTGTTAGAAATATGAATCTTTGTTTTGGTTAATGACTATAATTGTTATAAATGCGTTTAGATGGGGATTTTGTGTTGTTGTGTTGATTATTTGTTTGGTTTTGGGTTGAATTACGATCCGGAAATCGCATGGTGATGAAGTTAGGGTTTAGGTCGAACCCGGATGAGCGAGCGTCGGTATTCTCGACGGCGTCCACTTTAGGTTCCACCTTGGACGAAGCGTCTGGTTGTATTGGGCGGGCGTCTCAGGGTGCTATTTTACATTCGAGATTGAATCGGGTTTGGTGGACGGGCGTCCACTATTTTGGACGGGGCGTCGAGTAAGCTTGAACGGGCGTCCAAGTCTTTAAACGGGCGTCCGATTCACATCTTGCCTCCTTTCTATTGTTAATTGTTGTTTAGCCATATATACATGCTTTACTTACTTAAAATCTATAATTATGATATGTTAAACAGGTATAACTTAGACAAGCCTGAATTGAGCTTCGATTCGTTCGGTTAAAACACCGAATGTACTCTTAAAGGGAGTTGAAGTTCGGATCCGTCGGAAGAACATGATAGGCTTGTGCTTTGATGAATTAGTATTCATCAATGTACATGTATGTGCTAGGACTTGTCCGTGTCTAGTGGTCTAGGAAGAGAGTAGTATGTGTGAGGAGATTATTTGAAAATACTTAGGGTGGCTAGTTAATAACTTAATAAACAACGTATGTGACTAGTAAAAGATTAAACAACATGTCTCTCTTGGCTAGGCACCGTGCTAAATCGCGATGCATGTGCTACCTCTCGAAGGTAGAAGAACTTAGTAGGTCAAAAAACCCCCTGAAGTGCGGAGGGACTCTCGCTGAGGTGTGCGTGCTATCGAGTCTACCTTTTCTAGACTTCGTGGGTATTGGTGTGATCCACTGATATGTTGCAAAAGAGTGTTCCCAAGGTAGAAGAACTCTGTAGGTCAAAGACCCTAAGTACAGAGGGACTCTGCTGAGGGGATGCGCGTAGTGCCCTTGAGTGCGGTTGTAACATAGATAGGTTAAGTTAGAAACAGTTAGTCACAACGTGTTGATGAGCATGAAGTGAACCCTAGATGGAGTTGGTCTCATTTAATCAACTAATTAAATAAATGTCTATTCGTTATAACTATGATTGTTTTCATAGCTTCTTCTTTCTTTCTAAAATCTGTTTGTACTTACCTCGAATGCATACTTTTTCTATGTGTTTGGGGGCGAGAAGACGAAACGAGTTTTCGAGGAAGAGTTTGACGACGACGTTTGACGCCGCTCGTTGAAGAATCAAGATGTTTCTTTTCTGCTTTTCTTTGGTTGTACTTTCCGTACTTTTGAGGTAGACTACCGTTTTTGACGATTTGTCGTAGTTTGTCTTTTGGGATTTTCGTACTTTTCCAAATGTAATAATTTACATTTCTACCCTTTAGATTTCTTTTCTACTCTTAAATTTTTATTTTTTTTTTTGGGAAAATTTTATATACCCGAGTTTTGCTTCCGTTTTGCCTTTTATTTGATACGACGTAGTAGAGGCTTACGTATAAAATGAATTTACTTTTATTTTATACGTGCCGAACGTTCTTTTTCCGGATAAGGACTCGGTGTCCGGGAACGGGGCGTTACAGTTGGTATCAAAGAGAAAGCGTTCTTTAGACTTCCTTTCTTTAAGATAAGTTTCTTTAGATCTTTAGTAACGTCTGGTTTTCTTGATCTTCAAAGATGGTAACGACAAGGAGAGGCGTTCGTGGGCCGGGAGCTCGAGGGTTAGTCAAGGCGAGGAGCCCAGGTGCCCGTAGTAGGGGCGGGTTTGTGAGGCGTAATCCTTCGCCTCGTTTGAGTCTTCGCCACCACCCCATACAATACGCGCCTACACCACGGTCTCAACAGGATGTGTCACGAGGCCGCATCGAAATCGCCACCCGACCACCGCCGCCAAGATATAACTACATTTATGGAGAGCCGGGACAAGCACCTATTCGTGTCATCCTGTAGTAGGCGACATTCCACCGATTAGTGCGCCACCACCAAAGGACCAATGTGTATCCACCACCATCTAGTGCTTATCCTCCAGGTGTATCCTCAAGCCAGCCAGTCTTTTACCCTCCTCCTCACAGGTCATGTTCCTCACCCCTACAGTACCCTCTTCACCACGCTTTGACCACCAAAGGCAAGGCGTCGGTCATCTACCCTTTGGTTTTCAGCGGACCTCAACGACAGATCGGTCTTATCAGGGGTACTATCCGTGTCGAGAATGAGCCTCAAGTAATCCCACCTTATCCTCAACATCGGCCAGTATCAACCGCATGTATCTTATGGTTACCCTCCGGTTCACCCACCAGCTTAGACCGGCCGCGAGAGCAAGCACCAGGTGGATTGGTATACGAGATTGAGGAGAAATCGAGTTGAGAACTTCTTTGGTAATGTGGAGCATTCTAAAGCGAGAGGAGAGTGATAAGGGATTCGAGAAAGCACAGCAGGAACATACATGTTCCCGAGACGAGAGATGGCACGGTAGCGATCGATTTTATGTTGGGAGCGGCGAAGCATGGATTGATGCCGTTCAAAGCGAAAGAACGGTAAGGTAATGGATTGGGAAAGGTTCAAGACGATGTTTTACAATGAGTATTTCCGATTCTGATTCAAGCGGATAAAGCAAGTCAATTCCTGAAGCACAAGCAAGGTAATCATCGACGGTGTCCCAAAGACACTAATAAATTCAATGAGTTAGGAAGGTTCTATCCGAATTGATGAAAGTGGAAGAGAGAAAGATGGCCCTCTATAAGGATGGGTTGGCCTCTGAGATTCAATCGGGCATGCTAGGATTCACGGCAAGGAATATGGCAGAGTTGATGAATAAAGCCTTGGAAGTCGAGACTTTCGGGAAGAGAGCTACGGTGGTTGTTAATAATAAGAGAAATTTTGGGACAAGTCAAAGCGGTTATAGGGGCGCCACGAAGAAGCGACCAAGAAGACTACGGCTCCTACAAAGCGGCTAAGGCCTCGAACAATTGCACCACTTTGCCCCAAGTGCAACAAAAATCATACAAGAGAGTGCAGCGAGTAATAACGGTTTATTACGTTTGTGGTGAGCAAGGACACTTTTCTAGAGCGTGTCCAAACAGAGAAACAAGAGTGGTTCGAGCCAAGGTAGCGGGAGAGGCGGCCCGAGCCGACCGGTTCGAGTTTTTGCAATGGATGCTAATTTTGTGGAACCAGAGGATGACGTTATTTCGGTACCATGTTTTGTTTCATTCTTTTGTTAAGATATTTTATAGCGTGATTATTCATGTTGTAACTATATTTAAATAAATGAATATGCATCCTAGTAATGATAAATGTTAGAAAACCTAGTGGTCAAGGCTTTGTTTGACACGGGAGCGTCAAATACTTTTGTGTCAACCAAGGTAGCTAAGAAGTTGGATTTACCTTCCGGAGCCTTTAAGAAACACTTTGGAGATAACTACGCCGTTAGGGAAAGTAACAAGGGTAACTAGAATGATACCACAAGTGGAAGTTCGAGTCGGACCTTATCGATGTAAGAGCAACTTTACAGTTTTGGACTTTTCGGATTTTGATGTAATCCTCGGAATAGATTGGCTATCCGAGAATTATGTACACTTGGACTGTAAAGAGAAGAAAGTGACTTTTAAAGTACCTGGGAAATCAGACAAGACGTATCAAGGGAATGTTTACAAGCCGAGTAAGAAGAAACATCCGATCATATCGTTTAAAGCGGTAAAGGCTTGTCGAGGGTTGTGAGTGAGGCTACTTGTTGTATGCGATGGGCGTGGAACAAGTGAAGCCTAAGTTCGAGGAGACTCCCATAGTGAGGAATATTCCGAGGTGTTTCGGAAGAGCTACCGGAAACATGCCGGACGAGAGAGATAGAGTTTGAGATCCGATTGATACCAGGGCGGCACCAGATTCTTAAGGCACTCTACGAATGGCACCGGCCGAATTAAAGGAGTTGAAAGCTCAACTTAAAGATATGCTTGAAAGGAACATAATTCAGCCCAGTACCTCGCCTTGGGGAGCCCCTGTTTTGTTCGTGAAGAAGAAAGATGGCAGCATGAGAATGTGTATCGACTACAGAGCACTGAACAACCTTACCATCAAGAATAAGTATCCTCTACCAAGAATAGATGACCTGTTTAATCAGTTGCAGGGTAAGAAAGTGTTCTCCAAGATTGACCTGAGGTCCGGATATCATCAACTGAAGGTTAAAATAGCAGATATACCGAAGACGGCTTTCAGTACGAGATATGGACATTATGAGTTCCTTGTCATGCCTTTTGGACTCACTAATGCTCCATCTGCATTTATGGATTTGATGCAGCGAGTTTTCATGCCGTACTTGGATAAGTTCGTGATAGTGTTCATAGACGATATCCTAGTTTACTCTAAGGATGAGAAAGAACACGAGGAACACTTAAGGATAGTGTTGGACACACTGAAGAAGAATCAGTTGTATGCAAAGTTTTCTAAGTGTGACTTTTGGTTGGATCGAGTGAGTTTCTTGGGTCATGTCATTTCTGGAGATGGCATTCAAGTTGATCCAAAGAAAGATCGAGGCGATTGAGAATTGGCCTAAACCTACCACGATTTGAGAGGTAAGAAGTTTTCTTGGGTTGGTGATTTACTACCGGAAGTTCGTACAAGATTTTTCAAGATTGCTACTCCACTCACCAGTGACACGAAGGGTGTGAAATTTGAATGGACTAATGAGTGTGATAAGGCCTTTCATACCTTGAAGAGTAAGTTGACTACGGCACCAAATGTTAAGCGATTCGGAGATTTTGATAACTATGATGTCTACACGGATGCTTGGGACGGGGTTTGGGTTGTGTGTTGATGCAAGGAGGAAAAGTGATAGATTATGCATCTAGGCGGTTGAAGGTACATGAGAAGAACTACCCGACACATGATCTAGAGTTGGCGTGGTAGTTTTGCCTTAAAGACTTGGAGGCATTACTTATATGGGGTTAAAGCAAGGATCTTCACCGACCATAAGAGTTTAAAGTATTTCTTCACACAAGAGAACCTAAATATGAGACAGAGGAGATGGTTAGAGTTCGTTAAGGACTATGATTTGGACATTCAGTACCATCCGGGTAAAGCAAATGTAGTAGCAGATGCTTTGAGTAGGAAACCAGTGTTTGCGGCTTCCAGTGTTGAGGTAGTGGCAGAAAGGTTAGATGGGTTAGAAATCAGAAGCTTCGATCAGATTGAAGACCGGCAGTTTGTGGCACCGTTGTTAGCAAGATCAGAGTTGATGGATGATATTCGGGGAAAGCAAGACGAAGACTCGGTTTTGTTGGATTTGAAGCGTGTTGCTAGAGAGAAGCCTATGGTTGGTTACGTGTTGGATAAGAGTGGAAATCTGTGGTATCGGGATCGTCTATGTGTACCCAGTGTTGGCGACTTGAGACAAAGAATTATGGAAGAAGCACATAGGATAACTTTTGCGGTTCATCCGGTGCTACTAAAATGTCTGAGACTTAAAGGAAAGATTTTGGTGGCCTCGATGAAAGTGGAAATAGCCAAGTTTGTGGCGAGTGTGATGTATGTCAAAAGGTTAAGGCGGAGCATAGAGACCCGTGGAATGCTTAAGCCATTGGATATCCCGGAATGGAAATGGGATAAGATCACAATGGACTTCATCACCGGATTACCTAAGACAAGAGGGCGGTCATGCCGCAATTTGGGTAATCGTGGATAGATTGACCAAATCGCCCATTTCTTACCATACAAGGTTGACATGCCATTAAAGAAGATGACGACACTATATCTGGACAATATAGTGAAGTTACATGGAGTTCCAATCTCGATAGTTTCAGACCGTGATTCGAGATTCGTAAGTCGGTTTTGGAAGAGCTTGCAAGAAGCCTTCGGGACCAAGTTGGATTTGAGCACGGCTTTTCATCCTCAGACAGATGGACAATCTGAGAGGACCATCCAGACACTCGAGGACATGTTGAGAGCTTGTGTTTTGGAGGTAGGCGGATCGGGGATGATTACACTGTCGGTAGCGGAGTTCGCTACAACAACGATTTTCATGCAAGTATAGGCATGCCGCCCGTTTGAAGCGTTGTATGGGAGAAGATGTCGACGCCATTTGTTTTGGGATGAAGTCGGGGAGAGCAGATTACGAGGCCGAGAGATGGTTGAACAAGCAAAGGAAAGGGTTCGATTGGTCAAGAAGAATCGAAGGCGACTCAAGACAGGCGAAAAGTTGGGGCGATGTTAGAAGACCTCTTGAGTTTGAAGTCGGCGATAGAGTTTACTACACGGGCTTCACCGATGAAAGGAGTGAAACACTTTGGACAAAAGGAAAGCTAAGTCCAAGGTATGTTGGACCTTTTGAGATTTTGGAAAGAGTTGGGACGTTAGCTTATAAGCTTCAGTTGCCAGAATCAATGTCGAGAGTCCATAATGTGTTTCACGTTTCGATGTTGAAAAAGTGTCTGACGAAGAATGATGTGGAAACTACGGTTGACCAGGAATCTTACAAGATAATCTTGCTTATGACGAGAGACCCGATCAAGATTACGGACCGGAAAGAAAAGATGATTAAGAGACGGATGATCCCGCTTGGTGTTAGTTCGATGGAGCAATCATTCACCCGAGAGGCAACTTGGGAAGTGGAAAGCGACATGCTTAGTGAGTTCCAAGAATTTGGGGATTTACGGTATGTTCTAGTTTAGAGGACGAAACTCCTTTTAAGGGAGAATGTAATATTCCGACTTTCGGGGAAAGAAGCGGACGTGTCTTTTGCGAAAACGAAATATTAGGTTCGGTTTCCTTTTATTCGGAGTTAATTAGTTTGGGACGTTTATATATATAATTTGAGTTTTATATATATAATTAAAAGAAAAATTCATTTTAGTGATCAAGGGCAATTAAGGAAAAGATTGACCCTTTTTAATGTTTAGACTAGCCTAAAAATCGAAATTGATCTAACAATTCCTCCCTTATGCGATTGAGAGAAAGAGAGAAGAGAGGCTAGAAAGTTCTTCACTTTTGCTAAGGAAGGTTGATCGTTTTCGACGGATTCAAGAATTTGACTCAGCGTAAAACACAGACATTTTGGCATCGATTCACGTGGGATTGTAGCGGATTTTCGGAGCGACTTTGATCGATTTTGGCTGCAAAAAAGGTAAGAAAGCTTGATCCTATGAATTCCATCATTAGCTATAAGGAATTGATCATGTTTTAAGACGTCTTGGTGTTAGAAATATGAATCTTTGTTTTGGTTAATGACTATAATTGTTATAAATGCGTTTAGATGGGGATTTTGTGTTGTTGTGTTGATTATTTGTTTGGTTTTGGGTTGAATTACGATCCGGAAATCGCATGGTGATGAAGTTAGGGTTTAGGTCGAACCCGGATGAGCGAAGCGTCGGTATTCTCGCAGACGAGCGTCCACTTTAGGTTCCACCTTGGGCGAGCGTCTGGTTGTATTGGGCGGGCGTCTGGTGCTATTTTACATTCGAGATTGAATCGGGTTTGGTGGGCGGGCGTCCACTATTTTGGACGGGCGTCCGATAAAGCTTGAACGCAGGCGTCCAGTCTTTAAACGGGCGCCCGGATTACATCTTGCCTCCTTTCTATTGTTAATTGTTGTTTAGCCATATATACATGCTTTACTTACTTAAAATCTATAATTATGATATGTTAAGCAGGTATAACTTAGACAAGCCTGAATTGAGCTTCGATTCGTTCGATTAAAACACCGAATGTACTCTTAAAGGGAGTTGAAGTTCGGATCCGTCGGAAGAACATGATAGGCTTGTGCTTTGATGAATTAGCATTCATCAATATGTCTGTATGTGTAGGACTTGTCCGTGTCTAGTGGTCTAGGAAGAGAGTAGTATGTGTGAGGGAGATTATTTGAAAATACTTAGGTCGCTAGTTAATAACTTAATAAACAACGTATGTGACTAGTAAAAGATTAAACAACATGTCTCTCTTGGCTAGGCACCGGGCTAAATCGCGATGCATGTGCTACTACCTCTCGAAGGTAGAAGAACTTCGTGGAGTCAAAAAGACCCTAAGCACGGAGGGACTCTGTGAGGTGTGCGTGCTATCGAGTCTACCTTTTCTAGACTTCGTGGGTATTGGTGTGATCCACTTGATATGTTGCAAAAGAGTGTTCCCAAGGTAGAAGAACTCAGTAGGTCAAAGACCACTAAGTGCAGAGGACTCTGGCTTTGGGGATCGCGTAGTAGTGCCCTGAGTGCGGTTGTAACATAGATAGGTTAAGTTAAAAACAGCTAGTCACAACGTGTTGATGAGCATAAAGTGAACCCTAGATGGAGTTGGTCTCATTTAATCAACTAATTAAATAAATGTCTATTTGTTATAACTATGATTGTTTTCATAGCTTCTCTTTCTTTCTAAGTCTGTTGTACTTACCTCGAATGCATACTTTTTCTATGTGTTTGGGGGCGAGAAGACGAAACAGTTTTCGAGGAAGAGTTTGACGACGACGTTTGACGCCGCTCGTTGAAGAATCAAGATGTTTCTTTTCTGCTTTTCTTTGGTTGTACTTTCCGTACTTTTGAGGTAGACTACCGTTTTTTTGACGATTTGTCGTAGTTTGTCTTTTGGGATTTTCGTACTTTTCCAAATGTAATAATTTACATTTCTACCCTTTAGATTTCTTTTCTACTCTTAAATTTTTTTTTTTTTTTGGGAAGATTTTATATACCCGAGTTTTGCTTCCGTTTTGCCTTTTATTTGATACGACGTAGTAGAGGCTTACGTATAAAATGAATTTACTTTTATGCAGGCTAGCAATAGCGCCAAGGCAAAATACACTTGAATAACAAAGACACACGTCCTTGTGAATAACAAAGGCAAAATACATTCACCATAAGTGTCGGCCAGCAATAGCGCCAAGGCAAAATACACATGAATAACAAAGCGGTATAATAGAAATTGTTCTGGCATTATCAAATTATGCATTGGCAATACCAATGACCATAATAGTCACTACTACATTATGTTAGTACAATATTATCCCACCACACCACGAGCTAACTCTAATCAATGAGCCATGCTCATGTTATTTGCCAATACCACCGTAACCAAATTGATATTCACCATACTTCGGTTAATAGACTAAAATATTCATGTTTAAAACTAACTTAACAGAAGGCAAGATCAATTAAACCTAATTTGCTACTAATTATAATAACTCAACTCGACTCGTGATTCAAGAACAAAAAAGATCATGCCTAACAAATAAATATTCACAGATTCAAAGGAAGACACGTGTAAGCTAGCAATCACTGCTCGGCATCATAGAGTCGAAAATTCTTGCAAAGATTAATCTTATCTGAAAAACGTTTATGGCCTATTAAAAAAAAAATTAGAAAAAAACTAATAGGGTAATACTCCTTTGTATAGTTTATCAAATTTACTGGCAATTCATTTGGAATTTTATGATCTAATAAAAATAGTCTGTTGGTTACTGATAGGAAAAAAATAAATAAATAAATAAGGAGGAGGGGCGAGGGGTGTGTGTGTGTTTCATAACATAGCATGTCATTTTATGAATCTTGATTCATAAACGTGATGAAGAATATGGGTATCAAGAACAAATTTAAAAACTGAAAAATGCAGGAATTAAAACATGGAATAATCGATTTCATTGAGATCCTGGAAGGAAACATTACAATTGATGAAACAATGATCAAATTCATCCTATATATAGGTTCTATGTTGACTTGATTTCAGTTCTAATCGGTTACAACAGCCTCAATTTGTTCCAAGTTCCAACTAACCCAAAACTGTAATATGACTAATGTCTCAACCAATTAACCATTTGTGTATGAATGTGCAACACACCAACATCTTATTGTTGTGTATTGAGCAGCATGTTAAAACCTTGAATCTCCTCCTATTAATTAATGATTGTAATGATTTATTCAAATATCTATGTTGTTTGTACTCCTAATTATGTTTCTAAACTTTAGTTTCAGCTTCTTATCGATCTATGGGATGTAATAATTTTATCGGGTGGTGGTCCTAAAGGACAACTTTACATCTTAAATGAAGAATAGGACAAAAAAATAATATTTGGTTGAGAAGGACAAAAAAAAAGAGATGTACAAAAATACCCTTAATGATAATATTTTTTTTTTCTTTTCACATTAAAGTCGTGCTGGTGTTACTACGTGTTGGTGTTACTACGAGTTACTACATTATGTGTTACTATGTTTGAGGTGTTTCCATTGCTTTATACCTTACCTCTTGAAAGAGGCACGATAGGGGATTTGTGTCTTAAGATCATGCACATTCATAGAAAAATGCCAAAACGTTACTCTTTCTATACCCTACTTGGAAGGAGGAGAAACCCGATAGAGGATTTGTGTACGCCCAAGATCGTGCGTATTCATACAAAATGTAGTAACATTACAAAAATGTAGTAACATTACAAAAAATGCCGAAACGTTACTACATGTCCCTTGGAAAAAATGCCGAAACGTTACCAATCTAAACCCTAATTGGGAAGGGGAACCCAATAGGGGATTCGAGGACCTTAAGATCGTGCACATTTGTGAAAAAAATGGGAGAAAATCGCGAACTAACTTGAGTTTCTCATCAAGCAAACGTGTGTAACATATGCAGTTACATTTTATAGAAATTAAACACATATACACACAATTGCAATGTAAACAAAATGTGCTAACAACCAACATGTTTCAACATCGATCCAGTCACATGTCAGATGTATGGTTTACTTTGTCAACGAAATAATATTAGTCGCACTACAGAGCATGTAGTAACTTTTCAACACAATATAGTTACAATTGCCGGAAGTTGTATGAACCATAAAAAAGAGGCAATCTGAGTCATGACAATGTAGTAACAATATAAAAAAACCTAGTTACAGTTTACAATTATGTAGTAACAATACACACCATTGTATTTATAGCCCACCATTGCACTGTAAAGCCACATAAATGTAGACACAAAAGTCAAAAAATGTGTAACATGTGCAAATGATTCCAGAACATGTAGTAACTTTTCAGAACATCATATCTATCACATTCCAGGACATGTAGTAACTTTGCAACACAACATAGTTACACTTGCTGTAGTTGTATGAACCATAAAAAAGAGGTAGTCCTAGGTCAAGACAATGTAGTAACAATGCATTTACATTTTATAGAAATTAAACACAGATTGTATGTAGTTCCAATTCCAAATAATGTAGTAACATTACAAAAACACATATAGATATCTATGCACATATCATATGGACGGACAGTAATACACAGCAACTTCAGCATGCATTTCAAATGAAAAATCAAGGAAATAACTCCAAACACGATTATTTTAAATTCTTCTTATGTTCATCAATTCAACCAGCATGATCACAGAACATTTTAACTTATCTTCTTGAAAAAGAACAAAAAAACAAAAATTCGAATGTATAAAAGGGGTGTGTTCATACAGTTTGGGAGATATCATTTTGGTAAAGAAAGTGCAGAAAATCAGCAAAAAAATCAACACGGTTTGGGAGATATCATCTTCATATAATTCAATTTATTTTTTTTGGATAATTAGCAGCAAATTCGCCTAATGAATGGCGGAAGTATCAACCAAAACGGTTTTCCAGCAATCAGTCAAAAAGCATCAGTCAAAAAAAGAAGAAGAGAAGATTAACGTTTGAAAGCATCAGTCAAAAAAAAAAGCAGATTAACTTCTCTATGGTTGATCAACTAATTGAAAGCAAAATTGATCAACGTTTGAAAGCAAAATTGAATATGATTCCCATCACAAGAATGCACATCACTCGATCGATGATTCTATTTGTTCTTCCGCCGGCCGATGATCTTTGCAATGGATTCTCCGATCAACGTTTCGGTGATTTCTTCTCTTGCCGCCGCTTAACTTCTATGGTTCTTTGCAATGGATTAAATCGCCGCTTAACTTCGTCTTCTTTGTGGCGATGATCTTTGCAATGGATTCGCCGCTTTTCTCCACTGAAAATGCGAGGATCGGATCTTATCATTTGTTGTAGAAGAATGAGGAGCAATTTGTTGAGAAGGAGCGCAAAATGGTTGAGAAGGAGCGCAGAATGAAGGAGTAGGGTTTCAGATTTTAGGATAATGGAGGAATGATGCACATAATGGAGGATTGAGACTACTTGTAATTATAAAGGATATTTTTGGATTGGCATTCTTTTTGTCCTTTTCAACCATTACATATTTTTGTTGTCCTTTTTACATAAATAAGATGTAAAATGGTCCTTTACAACCTTATCCTATAATTTTATCCATTTTATCTAACTCGGTCGGTATTCATTCTTTTATGTATACAATTTTTTTCTTTTGTTTTTTTTTAATTTTTTATCTTCAAAAGAAATATAGAAAATCATTTGCATACATAAAAGAATGAATACCGATCGATTTAGATAAAATGGATAAAATTATTACATCCCAAAGATCGATAAACTAGCATAAACTAAATTTAAGAAACTTAATTAGGAGTAATTAAACATCATAGATAATATTTGAATAAATCGTTACAATCATTAATTAACGGAAATGTTCTTAGAAATAAAGCCTTTAAAACTAGAGCTGCTTCGTTATTGTCATCGCCCGGACCACTTGAAAATCATGTCCACGCTTGTTGAGATAGGCAGGAAGAGTATTTATAATTGACATTGTTTGAACCAGCAATAATCACGGAAAATAACTTCACCCATCGGCGGACTTGCCGATATCGGGTTTGTTTTTGTAGAGGAGCATGCTCGTAGTCCTTTCAAAACAAAAAGAAAAACCGTAAGCTTTTATATATGAACCTAGAAAGAAAAAAGAAAAGGAAAAATGCAAACCTTCTTCATATACCATGAGAGGAGGTGAATATATAAAAGTTGAGAGTTAAAAAAAAAAAAACATTATCATAGTTTCTTGGGCTGAATTATAGGTTATTCGGTGAGTATATAAAAGTTTCTTGGGTGGGCCTTGGTCCGTGGGTACAACTATTATTCAAAGATTCTATATATATAAAGGTGAATATATAACAATACTCAAATGTGACATAATTATCATAGTTGATCGATAAAGAATCACAAATCACCGGGACAGTTGATTCAAAGGCCTTTTTTTTTTCTCTTCAAAACTGAGATCTTAGTTAATAAACAAGAAAAAATTTCCTCAAAAAAAAAAAATTTAAACAAGAAAAAAAAAATTATGATACATCAATGATTAATAGAGTTATACAAATGAATAAATATGATACATCCATTTTATTCAATTTCACACAATAGATAGTGTATGTGTGAGTTCGACATTTCACAATCATTCACTTCATATAGGTCTTTAATAACAAATGCACAACTCCTCTCAAAAAAAAAAACAAAAAATAATAAAACCCGTACAATGAGACACAACATGAACCAGCAAAACTTCTCCCTAGGGTAGATGAGATCACTTACAAGAGTAAAAATAATCTTAGCAAGATGTCAAATCCCTGAAATTTTCTGTTCCCAACAATGAGGATTTTATTCATATTAACGACAACATTATTTAAAGATGAGAGTATGGATAGAATAATTTATACAAAAACCACAACTGATAATTATTTTTTGTTTTTGTTTTTAGTTAACTACATACTTAATAATAAAAGGTATCACAACAAAAACATATTGATGCATATCTTTTACTTTTCGGACTACATCAATGTTTGTAAAACACTTTTCGATAAAATCCTCCTTCATGGTCATTTTCATACTCTTCAACCATGTAAATATATCGGCCATGAATTTTGATATAAGAAAAGGCATGCTTCATCGGCATCAAACATGCATCATGTGAAAATCTCTGTCTCATAAAATGAAAGAATAAATAGTAGTAATGACTCATAGAGAAAGAAAAACATTGTAAGTAGATTAATAGATCTGATGAAGTCTTACACCTCTGTGTGTGGATTTGAAGTGAAGTGTTTCTTTTTTCATAGAGTGGGAAACGTATATATGTTAATTAGAAGAGTGGGGGGAGAGAGATAGAATTGGGCTGAAAGTGATTATTTATACAGTAGAGATCAAAGTCAAAAAAAAAAAAAAAAAAAAAAAAAAATCAGTTTATTCAAGATGAAATAATCCGATAACTTCTGTGTAATTTTACCCGTTTTATTACACTAAATAAATTGACTAAAGATGAAATGAAGAAGGAAAAAAAAAAAAAAAGTTAGAGAATATGATAACTGAGATAAGATCTTTACTTTGATTTACTTTCTTCAAACCATTTTTTTTGGATTTCTATTCAGTTGGCCGGAGAAAGAAATAGAGAAAGAGAAATGGGGAGGTAGTAGTCTAAGAAAGAAGAAAGAAGATAAAATATGAAATGATAAACAACCAAGAATGAATATATGAAGAAAAATGAGAGAGAAGAAAAAAAAGTGTGTATGAATGGATGTGTGAAGGGGAGAGGTAGTGTGTATATATAAGGATGGATGGAATGTGCAGTTTGTTCATGTAACAAGGAGGCGATACATCCGATTCACATATTATGTACTGTATAATCACTATATATTTCTCATCTATTTATTTTAGGCTTTATTGTTAAAAAAGACAAAATAAGAATGAAAATGTGTAAAAAGGGACGATGGAATTTTTTATTGGATGAAAAGAATAAACCAAATAATGGAATAGTGGATTCCATCAGAAAAGACAATCTGAATCAATAATGTATTTTGAGTAACAAATTTTTAATGGAATTGTTTAACACACGATTTTTTTCCACTGTCCTTAATCCTAATTTTCAACTTTTTTTTGTCCTTTATTACCACTCCCCCTTTATTTTAAGCAGTACACTTTAATTAATAACTACATTTTAGGTAGTGAATGTGCGCGCATTACTCAATATGTGTAGTGTACATGTCATTTTCCATATAATAAAGAGATCAATAAAAAATAGTGATAATAGCTCAACAAAATGTACACAAGAAAAACTGATCCCTGAAAAAGGCACCTCGTATGATCAAGGCCACTCGGCGAAGATAAAAACTAAGGACACAACAAGATGAAACTTACATATCTCATAGCCTTGAAACCCGCATCGATTAGATTTATGTCGGACATTTGAGAAAAATCCTGCGTCTGGTCAGCCGCATGGGGCGAGGTGCGGAGATCGGTATCGACCTCCTCATCTTCCCGGACCTTATAGGTCCCTTCGCCGAGTCTCTCTATGTCCGACCCCGCGTCAATCCTGCCTCTCTTTTCCAACCTCTCTTCTGTATCAGTCTCTCCCGATCTAGGGCGAGAAGATCTTCTTACAAGGGGAACCTCCGGCTCCTCTTCCTCTTCATCCTCCTCGCCCACTGCTATGATGGGAACATTCATGTTCCCCCGAGGAAGATGAGGATTCTCTAGAATATCATCCACCATTTCAGCTAACCGGCAAGCTGTGTCGTGCCCGACGGAAGATCCCACGATCCTGGTCCCCGGAGGTCGACTAGTATGTCCGATGCTCTCGTCCACCTCGTCAGTTTGTTGCTCTACCTCCTCCCTGAGACCGGGGGCTTGGAGGCCGGCCAGAATCCATACTGCAAGAATAAGAACGCACATTATTCACGCCACCTTGAAACACACAAGAGAGAAACAATACTTACCCCGGTCACGGTAGTCGCTATCCATGGGAAGATAAGGGTCAGGACCAGCCTCGGCCAGACGAGCTGCAGCAACCAGCTCGGAAGACATTTCGTGCAGTCTCAGGACGATTCCCGCATTCTGGATAGCGGCTACTGGAGCCGACTCCGGGAGAGTCGGACACTCGTCCTTCTGTAGGGAGCTTGTCTTCCAACGTCCTAGCTGAGAATCCTCACCGTCTCGAACAAAGAAGAAGCGTCCTCGCCACGCACTGTACTTGGGGCCCTCGGGCATCATCTATTTTACTCCCGACCGACAAGAGAAGTGATACCACCCTATCAGCCCAGGGGTCTGGGCAATGCGATGAAAGGTCCGGAAGAGACACGCCGAAAACTGAACCCCGATTGCATGACATAGTATTGCAAAACCTATCACTGTTCTAACTCCCGAAGTAGCTCCTAAGCCATAATGCCGCAACACAGACACAACGGCAGGACACAATGGAAACCTCAGACCCGCCTTCAACTGGGCCTCGTAGATAGCAAAATACCCATCTAGAGGACGGGATGCGAACGGACGAGGGTCCGCAGGTAATAGAGGGATAAACTCCTCCCGATTTATCCCATATTCTTGACAAATATACTCCATGCTGCCTTGAGCCAAGACCAAAGCCAATCTGTGACTCCCCATGATATCCTGGGTAGCCTTTTGAATCTTGTACCTAAAAAGAGGATCAAAGGTGTTTGATGACGGAACATATGAGGAAGCAACGGATATCGGTTGGGGCGGTGCCCAAGGAATTTCTTCAAAAAGCACAGGCCTTGTCCAGGACTCTCTGATGAATTCTTTGGTCCTAAGGGTAAGTGGCTCCTCCTCAGACATATGGTAGCAGACGCAGAAAGAAGGAAGAAGATCGTGGTAGAAAATAGTAACCAGGAAGTATAACTATGAGTGAAGTGACGTTTGGTGTGAGGGGGTTATAAACCCCCCACTTACCTCGAAAAACGGCCTCAATTAATACTAATGGACAGCAACGCCTCGATTCCCGGGATAGCTATAACTGCGTCATGCACAGAAGAATGCAGTGGGGAACAAGTTAGACGAGAAACGCATTTAACATGTGCAAAAAAGAGGCTCGGTCGACTGAGCCACTACATTCGTTCGACCGAGCCACTTCATTCGGTCGACCGAGGGTTGATATTCGGTCACCCGAAGCTTATCCAGAAGAAAACGCGTGTATATCTTCTAGATCCTTCCTAGGTCGGCTATAGCTGTTAGGGGTGATTTTATGTGATTTATACCGTTATATTTCGTAACGATTTCTCCCATAATCTGATAAATTGCATAGAAAAGTAAGTGCTTATTAGATTTATTGAGCAAACGAGTTTTAAATGTGTTTAAATGCAAAATCGAGATATTTACGTGATTTTATCGGTGTTTTATGTTTATTCGTATGATGTTACATTTTGCATGTTTCTATCATGTTGTTAGGTACGTTTTCATGATGAGTAAGGAGCTTAAACGATGATCACATGAAGATGGAAGAGTTGAAAGATAAGTGAAGAATCATTGAAGAAACCGGAACCAGGCACTTCATGGGGATTTTGTCCACACTTGTAGGCACTTTCAGGGAAAGTTGTCTTGATGAAAGTTGTAGAGGATTGAAATAGCTTTCCAACGCATGTTGAATCACCTCATTTGGAGCCCTAGAAGTGAAGTTATGAGCAAAATACTAGAGCAAGGTAGTGGGCGGGCGTCCATAAAAGTGAAGCGGCGTCCCGAATCGTATTTTACGATCGAGAGAGTTCAGACGCGTTACGAGCGGCGTTCATTCTCCGTTCATAGAGGCTGGACGAAGCGTCCAAGATAGTGGACGGGCGTCCACGGCACCGACTCAGCGAAACCGACCTAAAAATCTATAAATAGGCGCGATTTCCCAAACCCTAATCATATAATTTCGAACCCTAAACCCTAGGGGCAGCTTGGCTGCGTTTTTCCTTCAGTTTTTCTCTAGTTTTATGCACTTAACTCTAGATTAGATTAGATAATTTCATGTACTTTTATTCATCAATTCGAGTTGCCAAGAAGATGCTAAGAGGCTAAACCCTCTTTGAACAAGCGTTGTGAAGCCTTCCTTCAACCATTCAGTTTTGATTCGTGATTAATCTGTGAGTATCTATTTCAAGTTCGTTTCTTTTATCATGTTTTGTATGTTTTATTGCATGTTTAATCGAAAGATGCTTGCTTTGATGATTGGTTATGTGATGAGAGTCATGTCAACCCTAGATCACCATGATAAAAGAATAGATCTTTGATCTAACTAAAACGAGTTGTTAGATTGATTTTCTAGATTAGAAATTGAAAGATTTCACGCTAGGTTAGAAAGACGTAATCTTTAACATCGAAAGATAAAAGATTAGAAACGAACTCGTCTACGAGTAGGAGTTTATGCCTTCGATTAGGTGAATCACGACTTGAGTAGAGATCACGAAATAATCCGAATTGGAATTGAATGTTGATAGGATAGGTGGATCAATTGCTTGTTCGTTCGTTATACTGATTTAAATCCTTAAAACTTGAATTGCTAGATTAGTTTACTTTTCACGCACTTTACTTTAGTTTAGTTTTTATCGCTTTCAATCTTGCCTAGCATTGGAGCAATCCTCTGTCTAGTTACTTTTTTTCATATTTGTTTAGGTTAGTTCTTCGTTTAGTTTAGCTTAGTGACATAGGTTAGTTTAAACAAAACTAGGATTCACAATGATCTAGTTCCCGTAAGATCGACCCGGCATAGCCTCTATACTACGATCCTTGCACTTGAGGTTAACCGGTTTATTACTTGTTGTTTTGTATTGATAAAATCCGGGACAATAGCCTCTATATAAGCAGCAGCTACGAAATTGAGACACAACCAACCTACAAAACACAATACTACAATACTTTTAGTTTATCAATATAGTTCTTTTTATTTTATATTATGTTGCTTCATCACGGAGGCGATGGATTCATCGATTAGAGATTGCATTAAAGGATCGGAGGACCCTCCGTCTACGAGGGTAATGTCTATCCAAATATGTCGTTTTTATTCGTAGATCTATTTTATTTCGTTATGGAGTAGTCGTTTGTGTATTGATTTTGTGATGTAGTTAATTAACAAACCCATATTCATGTAAATCTAAGTCGTACGAAGGCGTTTTACGGGCAAATTCTAGAGTCACCGGTCTAGATCTACCACGGTCTATATGGTTAGATCTAGCCATCAAGATTCTAGTAATTTTCTTGTGAACGACTTCGACTACGCTCGTGCTTCTACGTTTTTCATATACACATGTAATAGATCCGGCCAATTTGTTACATCGTTCTCATAAATTAATATGATATATTGTGAAAATTGCCATGTTAAATAGGACATAAGTTAGCCGATCGTTTAGGAGGTGTGCCGGCTTTCCACGGTGGTTGCTGAAACGAGGTGACGATTTTAGATCGGCATCCCTAGTTTGGTATAGCATGCTTGTTATATGATGTTCTATCTGTCCAAGGAAGGATTAAGTAATTAAGCATAAAGATCTTCTATCCGTTCACGAAGTAGATCCAGTTTAGGGGATGGCTCCGTAGCCAAAATATAATCAACCTTAATGTCTTTTCTGTCTCGGCTTAGATATACATATATGGGGGAGTAATTACTACTAGCGTAATCAATACCGTTTGTTAGAGTCTTATAAAACCATAAAAACAAGTGTTTAGTGTCTTGTGTCGTATTGTTAGTCTTTGTGTTTTCTATCGTGTCAATCTTTATTTCTACGTTACTGTTGGTCGTAGACCGCCCTTTAATCTATTTTTAGTTTAATAACGTTGTACTTGTTTAAGCCGAGTCTCTGTGGGATCGACCTCGACTCTATCTAGCTATACTACGATTGAACCTAGTTCTCTTGCTAGTTGGTTATTTAGGTATCGAGTTATTTTTATAACTTGACCGTCATCAAGTTTTTGGCGCCGTTGCCGGGGACTCGTGTCATTAAATTGAGTATAGCTTATTTTATTAAAAGTAGATTCGTAAATATTGTGAATAAGAGTCTGTATATTAAACAGTGTCATTAAAAAAAATATAATAATAATAATAAATAAAAAGAGTTCGGTCGACCGAACCACAGTTCTCGGTCGACCGAGAATTTATTGTTTTTTTGTTTTACGTTACATTTTGTTTTACACAGTTTCTGCCTTGTGTTTTTGTATTTCTAGTCTGTTTTAGTTAAGTTTTTATTTATTGAGTCTAGGATTAGCCTTTAAAGTTTCTAATAGTTTATTTTTATTTCTATTTTTGTCTATTTTAGAGTCTCGCCAAAGGCAGTAGCCTTGGCGTATTTTAATTGTTTAATTTTGTTTTTGTCTTGCAAATAAAAAATAATAAATAAATTAAAATAAATAAATAAATAAAAACAAGCAAGCTACCCGGATTTCCGAGGATCCAATCGAAGAGCAAGGCGAGGAAAAATCTGAAGGAGCACATCAATCTGACTCAGACATGGAAGGATTACTGAATGAAGCCAACCATGTAAATGAAAATAATTTTAATAATGCAAATTTTGTTAACCAAGCCGTGGCTGCATGGGAAAGGCGTACTTTGCAAAGCTATGCAACGCCTACCATTGAACAATTCATTCCTGCTATCATAGTGCCTAAAAATCTGCTTTGAGTTTATCACCCGAAACCTAATGTCATTCAAATGGTGACAAACTATTCCACTTTTCATGGTATCTGAATGAAGATCCTGGCATTCACGTGATGAATTTCTTAGAGATCGTTAGTACCGTGAAGCCAGAAGTGGTTCCTGAGGATAACATTAAGTTTGAGACTTTTCCTTTCACTTTGAAAGATAAAGCTAAGCAATGGCTTTTCTCTTTAGAGGCTAGATCCTCACGACACAGGAGGAACTTCTACAAAGTTCATGAATAAGTACTTCCCTATCGGAAAGACCTTTAAGTTACGCCAAGATATATTGGGGTTCAAGCAGCAACTTGGGAAGAGTTTTGATCAAGCTTGGGAACGTTTTAAGGAGTCCATGAGGAAGTGCCCTCATCATGATATCCCTCTATGGATTTTAATGCAAACCTTTTACCATGGATTGAAAGATACGGAGAAGATAAGAGTAGATGCCTCCAGCAATGGAGTGTTTGTTCTTTTATCTCCTGAGGAGGCACGAGGAAAGATGGAGCAAATAGCAATGAATAGCCAATGGGGAGGTGGTGAAATAGCAACTGTGAAGATGGCCGATAATCTTGAGGAGGATGTATCGCATAAGATCCTAAATACTCTATTGCTCATAAATGATAAGGTGGATGGTATGCATGAGAGAATTGTGCGAGTAGAGACTGGAAAAGGGGACGAAAACGACTAAGCCATTAGAGAATGCGGGTACTAAAGAAGCCAATTACATTGGGAAACAGGTAATCAACGTGAAGGTTACAAACCAAATCATGACCAACCTGAATTCCGATGGAGTGATCCAAATGAAGGGTAAAACCACACAACACTTATGTACCTCGGCAAGCTCAAACTTACGGTTGGGAAGTTGCACTTGAAAAGATGAGTAACACAATGTCGACCTTTGTGAATCAATTAGCAAATTCCATGACTGACTTGGCTACAAACTTTCACCAATACTGTCAAAAGAATGATGCCAAAGTCACCAACCAAGAAGCCTTAGTCCAGAATCTCTCTCATCAAATAGGACAATTAGCTGAACAACTGTCAACTAGACCTCATGGGGGATTTCCGAGCAACACTGATAGGAACCCTAGGGATGTGAATGCGATAATGATTAGAAGTGAAAAGGAGCTTACTCCAACAATCCCAAAGAATGAGGAAAATATAGAAGATGTTAAGGATGATGAGAAAGAGCCTGAGGAGGCATTCACACCATGCTTAGAAAAGCCCCCCGACGAGCAATTATCCTCCATCTCTACCATTTTAGGGAATAGTGATTGCGCCCGCAAGATCTTTGCAAGGTGAGGTTGTTAAGGCTGAGAAGCAACAACCATGGTTTAAAGATTATGTGAATTATTTATCCGGGAGATATTTGCCACCAGACTTGAACCAGCAGCAAAAGAAGAAGTTCTTTGCGGACCTTAAACACTACTATTGGGATGAACCATATCTTTTCAAGCGATGCTCAGACAACATCTTTAGAAGATGTGTTCCTGAGAGCGAATTCCTCGATATACTTAAACATTGCCATACTTATGAAGCAGGAGGACACTATGGAGGGGACAAGACTGCTGCTAAAGTTCTCCAATGTGGTTTCTACTGGCCAAATCTTTACAAAACTGCGCATGAATATGCTAGATCCTGTCATTCTTGCCAAATGACGGGCAATATCTCGAGGAGAAATGAAATGCCACTGAGGAGTATCCTAGAACCAGAAATCTTTGATGTATGGGAAATTGATTTTGTGGGACCTTTCACTTCGTCTGTTTCAAACCGCTATATTTTGGTGGCAGTCGACTATGTGTCTAAATGGGTATCGAGTTGAACCTAGTTCTCTTGCTAGTTGGTTATTTAGGTATCGAGTTATTTTTATAACTTGACCGCCCTTTAATCTATTTTTTGCCTCTCTTTTCATTGTGAAGATTAGGGAAAAATTAACTTAATTTGTTCCCTTAAATATTACTTGACATGTTATTATTTTTCCAATTATTTAGTGGGCTTGGGCTCCACAAAAAAGTGATCCACCCAACAAAGACATTTCACGACTCAGTGTTTAGTCCTTCCCCTGTGAAGTCAAACATACTGTGTAACTGTGTTACCAACATATCTCTGCCTAGCATTAGCAAATGCTGTTATATGCAGTGTATTTTTAATAGCTTCAGAGGCATAATATGGTGTTAATTGAAGCTTTTTAGTTGTAATTAGTTCCCCATGCGTAGTGTCTTTGAATGCGGATGTAACAAAGATAAGCAAAGTTAGAAACCAATAGGCACAACATGTTGATGAGCATGAATTGAATCTTAGAATTGTGTCGGTCACATAAAGATAACTTAATTAATTATATGAACCTTTTTTATGTAAGACTTAATTATATGTTAGCTTCTCACTCTTGCTAAATACCTTGTATTTACAGTAATACATCATAAATCTGTTTTTCTTAAACTACTGCAGTAACAAGGGGAAATTCTTGCCTAGTGACTCCATTTGAGGAGTTGTCTTTGCGTGGATGATTACGGATGCATATAGTTTAAACCCAAGTTGAAACTGTGTGGTCCAGAATCATCCACACGGTACAACTCCTCAAATGGAGTCACTAGACAAGAACTTCCCAATGACAAGTCCTTAATAATCATCAGTTTGCAGTAACACTTGCTTAGTAAGACTCCTTTAATCAATGCAAACAAATTTGCAGTAACACTCCTTTAATGCATTGTCTACTTATTTATATAAATTGTCTCATAAAAAATATCCATTTGAAATATCAATGTATTATTTAATGTATTTGAACATACTTCATGATGACATTTAATGTTTGTAAACTACTTTCATATTTCAAAACAAATACATTTATTATGAAATAATAAGGGTATATATCCAGTAATGTTTAAAATAAAACACATTAATTATTATTTTTAATCTGGATGCATCACAAAATAGGACAATTTTATGGGTCAATGAATCCTAGATGCATTTACCCTTCTTTGGATTCCAAAGATTTAAACTTTTGATGAAGGATTGAAGCCAAGAGGACAGATATTCAAACTTTTCCTTTCTTATGCATGTTAATAATGACACACAATAAAAATTGGTGCAGTTGGTTTGCAAACCTTTATGTTGCATTAGATTCAGGCCACAACCACCCACCTTCAATCGTTTAAAAGATTAGAAAAAGGAAAGAAAAAAAAATCTAGATATAACAAAACACCATTTTTGTTTGTCGGGTTATATTCACAAATTTTATTGAGGTGAAAATCGGATTAGAGGGTTATAAGAGGGTTCCTATCCGGATTCCACCCATAAGTGTCGGTCAACATTATTCCCAAAGCAAAATACACATGATTATGAATGATAATGCGGTGTAATAGAAATTGCTCTGACATTACCAAATGATACCTTGCAATACCAATGCCCATAAGGGCCACTACATTATGTTACAATATTGTCCCACCACACCATGAGCTAACACTAATCATTGAGCCATGCTCGTGTTATTTGCTAATACCACATAATTAGATCGAGTCTGATTGATATTCACCATACTAAGATTAATTGACTAAAAAACTCGTGTTTGAAACTAACTTAAGAAAAGGCAAGATCGGTTAAACCTAATTCGTTGCTACTTGAAATAAGTCAACTCGACTCATGATTCAAGAACGAAAAAGATCATGCTTAACTAAAAGATTTGCTTTAACATTGTCCTTACATACGTTTAACTAAACAAAAAACATTCACTGAGTCAAAGGAAGACATGTGTAAGCTAGCAATCATTCGCTAAGCATCATTGAGTCGAAAGTTCTCGCAGATATTAATGTTGGGAGAGATTCCCACACTCTTGAATGTAGAAAGAAATATAGTAACGCATTTACTAATGGTAAGCGCTTGATCTTATCGATCTTCAAAACGAGTGCCTATGTTGAAGGAAAAAGAGTTTTTTGTTTAATAACTTTGGTGAATAAAGTAAAATAACAAGTTTTCGAGATATCTTCCTCCGATCCGACGGGATTCCGAATATTTTGGTATCCCGATCGTCGGGTCCGACACTTTTCGGATAGGGGAGAGGGTAATAAATAGATTCCAAATCCTATCGGAATGAGAATCGGGTAAGAAGGTTATGGAATGGGTCCCGATCCGATGCCACCTCACAATGACTTTGTGTAGAGTTGAATATAGGGTTGGTATTAACAAGTATACAAAGACATACAAGACCATTATTGCACGAGTTTTGGAAAAATAAATAAATTTAAATTTATCAAAACTTACAATTGTTTCAAGAATTGAAAGGATAACGAACCATAAAGGAAAGCGAAAACATTAAGAAGAACCTTAAAAAAGATAATAAAAAAAAAACATTAAGAAGTAAGGGAAGAGACTTGTTAAAGTCTTAAAGTCATCTTAGAATCGTTGTGATGATGCCTTTAATAACGTTTTGACGGGAAATTTCAAATTATGATGCTCAATTTGTCAACCTCCTCCGCAATACTGCAGACCCGACCACGACCTCGACCTCGACCTCGTCTGCTGCTTACGCGATGGTAAATTACAAAAACATTAAAAGCGACGGCCAAAACACTCGAAACAACAGCAAGAATGTAGGTAATCTCGATCATGTACCCCGGAACCCTTGCTTTTGTGATTTCTTCATGATAGATGTGAAAGTATATTGACATCCCAACAAACTCACTGCCGTTGATCACGCTTACTACGGCCCCGTAAATGTCTAACCAACTAATAAGATGAAGGATGTAGAGAAAAATCCAGTCACAAATCAATGAATAACAAGTAACCATCACCCATACGCTAAAAAGGCTAGCTGCTGATTCATGACGAGTCCTGTGTACTACGCATATATATACAACAAGAAAATCAACGAGAAAATAAGTACTCATCACTAGGGTAGCTACCATGACAAAGACATGAATAACGGACAGTTGTCTGATCCGTTGATCGTCACCATTGATGGATTCTTCAACATTTGCCTTGGTGTTATTTCTGGGCTTCTTCTCATGGATGTTCGTTTCTTCCCCCATAATTTTGATGGTTTAAAAATGCTCTTTTGAGGGAGAATCTGTTGAGATTTGAAGACTCCTCTATTTCCACTTGTTACCTTATCTATATAATTAAACTGGGAATTTTCGTTAGAGATATGAATTTCTTTTCTTTTCTGGTAGGATACGTTTGGTATAATTCGGGTTCTAAAAAAAAATTAGATAAACATCAAAAAATAAAAAAGAAAATAAAAAATTAGATATTAAATTGGGCAATTTATTTATTTCCCTACTATCCACTAATTTTATGATGGTTAGAGCAGTTGCATATTGTAATTGTTTTAAAAATTTGTATTTTAGATATTGTAAAAGAAAAAACATTCTGATTAAGTAAAAATAAAACCGGAGTATATATTTTTTTTAATTTGAAAAAAAATAACACTGGAGTATGTACATTTTTCTTGGATGTAAAATCTCTAAATTTTTATTCACCTCTACCGCATTCATTCAAATTCTATTAAAAAAAAATTCATATCTAACGTATTATTTAAAAGAGGGAATTTGTTGCATTTCATCTCGGATAGAGATTTTGTAAACTAGGATAATGTATATTTAAAACTGTAAAATATAGAATTCGTTAAAAATATATGATGCAAGTGCTCTTATGGATAGTCAAATAATATTTACTCCATAACCATTTTCGATACAATTGAAAATTAAAACTAATATACATACACTATATACGGTATGTGTATATATATATACTAATCACGAACTCAGCTCGTGCATAATGCACGGGTGATACAAAAAAAGCAAATAATATATGTGATGCATACATAAATACAATTAAAATATGTCAAATGAAAAATATGCACTCAAAACCACACGTAATTCATTTGAAGAATAAATTCAATACAACATGACAAAAAATACCACACAACAATACATGATCATTTTAAATAAAATTTAAAATAATGCATCTTCATACACCATATCTTACCTAGTTACCGAAACGCTAATCCGTTAATTGAAACACCATATCTCTAATTCCCTATAATAATACTATGTTTTTTTTTATATTTATAATAATACTATGTTTTGATGAATAAAATTCCTACAAAACATCTCTAATTCCCTATAACAATGATATATGAATGGTAATCAAAATCATATTTTAAACATGCATGTCCATTGCAGTAAAAAAAAAACCACATTGAAGTGGTGTCGAACTTGAGTTTCATACTGTACTATAAGATAAGATATATAAAACACAGAGATAAATTATTATTTTTAAAATGATAACTGGTTATGTTGTTTGTATTTTAACTCAGCTTCGATAGTAAAAAAAAAAAAAACGATATAGCTGGTAAATTAAAAACTAATAAACATTAGTATTACATTAATAGATAAAGTCCTTAATTAAAGGAGACTGGGATGAGAGATAATAGTTCAGACAATTACAAATATCTAAATAGAAATTACTACCTCCGTGCTATAAAAAAATGATCATTTTTTAAAAATGAATTATATAATCATTTCATATTCCAATAGCATTTATTATATGATATGGGTGAATATGTCCATTAACACTTAAAATATAACACATTAATTATTTTTTTAATCTGTGTACACCATAAAAATTAAAGTGGACACTTTTTATAGGACAGAGGTAGTACATTACTAGTTCATACTTAACGTCTAATTAAAATCTAAAAATTATTTATAAAAAAATAAATAAACAGGCCTCCTCAATCTCCATCGCAGCTCCCAACTCCCAAGGCTCCTCCACCCCCTCAAACAACATTATTATAGCATCTCCTCTAGAATTTGCTGCAGCCTGGAGAGGGAAAAGAAAAAGAAACGTTATAATTACTAAAGATTGCTATGCTTAATAAAAAAAACTACAAATTAACACATGTTATCATCGATCATGTTTACCATTTGTTCAAGCACAGGTAAGGAAGCAGCAAAAGACACCAAAAAACTTGCTTCCATCGAGTAAATATAAAGTTCTTTTGTGTCGGTAACGCCGCCAACTTAAGCGCACACACATCAGCTGAGAAAAACGCATCACCCGCCGTCCATACTTTTGCATTTTTTTCTTGGCAAGCGGTGTAATGTTCAAATCCGCCGTCGAATTTGCAAACTTGATAGGTGATACTTATGTTACGATCGCTTCTCCGATTTACCAAATCATCGGAAGAACATTAATACCCAATATCATATCCATGATACTGCCATAGCCAGGTTAATGGGGTGAGGTCGTTTTGCAGCAAGGTTAATGGGGTGATCGAGGTCGTTTTGCAGCAAGTTTTATTGATGCAGGGTCCTTTCTAATTATTTTGCATTTATTAAGTTGTTATTATCTTATGTCCTTTAGAAGTGAGGGATATTTTTGGTATTTTGGGTGTTGCAAGAGTTAGGGTATTTAAGTTGGAAAACCCTAAAACTTTAGGCAGTTTTTGGTCTATTTTGTGTAACTGCTATTGCAGACATTTAGAGCTTCAGCTCTTCCGTTAATCAAATATTCCCTCTTTGCTTCTACGTCATTTATGTTCCTACTTCGCGTTTGCGTTTGCTTATCCGGAACCGTGAGCACGTATCTGGGTAGCTTAGACGTGCCAATTCGTAGTGGCCATCTTATAGTTGCAAGCATAGGTATCGTTGTAGCCATTGTTGTCGGTGTTTTGACTCTTTGGCTAACGTGACACAGTAAAAGTAAAATTAAACGCATTAAAAATGTTTTTTAAGCACATTATTATTCAGCCAAAAAATAAGATGACTCTTAACTATATTATCTTGATAATTGAACCGGCACTCTTACATATATTTTAAAATAAAGTTATCTAGAAATATTTTATATCGCCTCTACTTTAAATTCTATTGTGACTTTACATTTTATTATTTGTATCTCGTTATAACTTATGTGACTCTTCTACTTTATAACTTCTGTGACTTAATACTCTATTATATGTATAACTATTACAGCTCCATGTTATGTTGTTATGCTAAAATCATAATATGGTAATCGGTTTCCTGTGTAATGATCAGATTTACTTTATAACTTCTGTGACTTAATACTCTATTATATGTATAACAATTACAGCTCCATGTTATGTTGTTATGCTAAAATCATAATATGATAATCGGTTTCCTGTGTAATGATCAGATTTTGGTTTTCTTAATGATTGCTAAATTTTGATTTTCCTTGTTTCTTAGTATAATGATATGTTGAATTCATCACATGTTGTTTAATTAAGTTAGGGATAATGTCAAAAATAACAACAATGTATACCTGATTTCGGACTGCATCGATGTTTCTAATTCATTTTATAACAGAATACTCCTCGATGGTCGATTTTTCTAAATCCTTTTACAGCAGCATACTCCTCAGTAGTCATCTCGTAGCTTTCAACCATGCCATTCTGGAGTTTATCAGCCATGCCTTGTATCACGTGCTTTGGTAATTCCTTCTTTTTAGACAAGAATGAGGATACACAAAAACCTGCAAGGAGTGTGTTAAGGGTGAATTTATACAATTTATAACGCTATATTCTATGATATTTTCCCTCATATTCGTATAAAATTGCATAAGAAACGAGTGTTTAACGGAAGTATTGAGTAAATGAGGTTTCTAACAAGTTAATCGCAAAATTGGTTGATTTTGGTGTTTTAATTGTGATTTTATGTTTAATTGGACATTATTACATTTTGCGATATTTTTATGTGTTATAGATGCACAAATGCGAGCTCAAGAGGTGATTCAGCGAAGATCAAGTTCGAATTATATGATGAGAAAGAGATAAGGATGGAATTGGCTAGAAGAAAAGAGATAGAGTTGAAGATTTGAATTTGGATCCAGTGGGTGGCGTCCAAGTCCGTCCCAGTTGGACGGGCGTCCATCAAAGCAAGCGGCGTCCAGGAGAAGAAATTTGTCTGAGAGTTTGGGCGCCGAGTGGGCGGGCGTCGAAGCAAATCGAGATCCGTGCGGGCGGGCGTTCACAAGACTGACGGGCGTCCTTCGGCCGACTTAGCAGCGCCGCCTTTGTTTTCTATATATACAGCACGTTTTCTCTTCATTAAGGATACCATATACTCATTATTCGAAACCCTAAACCTAGGGGCGGCTTTAAGCTGCGTTTTTACTTCTTTTATTCCAGTTTTTATGCTCCAAGTTCTAGATTAAAAGTAGGCAGTGTTATGTTAGTTTTTCCTGCAATTTCGAGTTTCCAGAGGATGTTGAGAGGCTAAGCTTCATCAAACGAGCATTGTGAAGCCATCCAACACGTTTTGATTCCGTTTCTGCGATTATATTGTGAGTTTTAGCTAAAGTTGTTTCCTTATTGCATGTTTATATTGTTTAATTGCAATTGTATCGAAAGATTTGCATGTTATGATTGTCTTATGTTGATGAAAGTCTCTATAAGCCTTAGATCACCATGATAAGGAATAGTTGTTTAATCTATTATAACGAGAGTTAATAGGTTAGATTGCTAGGTTAAAGTTGACACCTTTGATTTGTAAAATCGTTAATCTTAGATCGAAAGATATAGATTAATAGGTGAATTACCTAAGAAAATAGGGTTCATGTTTTAGACGAGGTGTAACCACAACTTGGTTAGAAAACGCAATATAATCGAGATAGGAATTGATACTTGTTAGGATAGGTGGATCAATCGCTCGTTTGTTCATTAAAACTTGAATTTAAGCCCGTGAAACTTGAATTGTCTAGATTAGTTGCTTTTATTTCATATTAGTTTTAAGTTTAATAGTTCGCAACCCGTATCTTTCCTGGCTTTAGATCATATCTTCTGTCCAGTTTTACGTTTTAGTTAGGTTTGTTTTCAGTTTTGTTTAGTTTTATCCGCTGTTTAGATTAGTTTTTCGTGACATAATTTGATTAGACAAAAACTAGGGTTAACAATCGCCAGTTCCCCGTAAGATCGACCCGGTATCAACCTCTATACTATGATCCTTATACTTGAGGAAAACCGGATTTATAAATTTTATTACTTGTTTATTTTCATTACAAAAATCCGTGACAAGTTTTTGGCGCCGTTGCCGGGGAACCGGACGGTTGCCTAGTTTTTGTTTTTCGTTTTTTTTTTGTTTTTATTTCGTTTTAATTCCTGTTTTTAGTTGATAATCGTTTAGGTTAGTAGGATATTAGAGTTTTAGTTAGGGATTAAGATCTTCTCTTTATATAGTTCCCTTGTGATTAGTTCTCTCTTTCTATCTGTCTTTCTGTTTTTCTGTTCCTGCTGTTCTTCTCCTACTTCGTTTTCTGCTTCGTTTGCTTAATTCGTTTTGTTTCTATGCACAATGAGCTAGAGATGAGCTAGATTTTCAAATTTTTCGACATTTTTGTTTTTGTTTTGTCCCGAGTAGGCAATTCAATGCAATGTTCGTTATTTTTATAGTCATCCAAGCTATATATCATATGTTTGATAAGTTAGTCTTTTCACCTGAGATCTATTTTTCACGAGCCATAGTAAGCGATGAGCTAATTTGTAAAGTTATACCCCTTTTCGACGAGTGATTTTTGATTTTCTTATAAGTCATGTGTTTAGTGCTACGTACGTATCCTGAGATTTATGATAGTTTGTATTTAGATCCGAAGTATGATATACTGTGAATATCTGAAGGTTTGAATGTGATAAGTAACACGTAATTTATTGTCAAATGAAGAAGTTGAGTTTATAAAGAAGATTATTGGGTGTGTCGAAAGCTAGTCGATGATTTGAGTGCGATAGGGTATACCCCGTATGTCCTATACCACCATGATGACTAAGAGCTCACGACAGTCAGGAAAAGCTGCCTATGATTGGAGTAAGGTAGGGTATATCTCGAATATCCTATTCTGCTATGACAGGGCAATAGCTCATTCTGATGTGTGTTTAAAAGTGAAATAGTTAAATCAACTTATAGAGAAGTGGTATGAAATGAATGAAAGACTAAGTTATCGTCTATCTTATCCCCAGTAGAAACTAATAGATATGTTGTAGGGATTATCCTCCGAGTATTTCAGAAAGGCCCTAGATATATTCGATCATCCTTTTCGGGATATGTCACGTTTGTAGGGTACATCTTATGAATGTCATTTATCGCTAGTTTGAAGGGGGTATTAGCTAGTTTTGCTTTGAGTTTCTTGAGTTTGGATTTAGTGGAAGTTTTCTATGGCTTTGCACACACACAAGGGTGAACCTCTAAGTTATTGAATGTATGTTATATTTGCTGAGATGTCTATCTTTTTCCGAGCCTTGGTTTTTGTTTTGTTTTGCTCGGGACGAGCAAAAGCATAAGTGTGGGGGAGTTGTTAAGGGTGAATTTATACGATTTATAACGCTATATTCTATGATATTTTCCCTCATATTCGTATAAAATTGCATAAGAAACGAGTGTTTAACGGAAGTATTGAGTAAATGAGGTTTCTAACAAGTTAATCGCAAAATTGGTTGATTTTGGTGTTTTAATTGTGATTTTATGTTTAATTGGACATTATTACATTTTGCGATATTTTTATGTGTTATAGATGCACAAATGCGAGCTCAAGAGGTGATTCAGCGAAGATCAAGTTCGAATTATATGATGAGAAAGAGATAAGGATGGAATTGGCTAGAAGAAAAGAGATAGAGTTGAAGATTTGAATTTGGATCCAGTGGGTGGCGTCCAAGTCCCGTCGAGTTGGACGGGCGTCCATCAAGCAAGCGAGCGTCCAGGAGAAGAAATTTGATCTGAGAGTTTGGGCGCCCGAGTGGGCGGGCGTCTGAAGCAAATCGAGATCCGCCTGCAGGCGGGCGTTCACAAGAGCCGACGGGCGTCCTTCGGCCGACTTAGCGGCGCCGCCTTTGTTTTCTATATATACGACGCGTTTTCTCTTCATTAAGGATACCATATACTCATTATTCGAAACCCTAAACCTATGGGCGGCTTTAGGCTGCGTTTTTACTTCTTTTATTCCAGTTTTTATGCTCCAAATTCTAGATTAAAAGTAGGCAGTTTTATGTAGTTCTTCCTGCAATTTCGAGTTTCCAGAGGATGTTGAGAGGCTAAGCTTCATCAAACGAGCATTGTGAAGCCATCCAACACGTTTTGATTCCGTTTCTACGATTATATTGTGAGTTTTATCTAAAGTTGTTTCCTTATTGCATGTTTATATTGTTTAATTACAATTGTATCGAAAGATTTGCATGTTATGATTGTCTTATGTTGATGAAAGTCTCTATAAGCCTTAGATCACCATGATAAGGAATAGTTGTTTAATCTATTATAACGAGAGTTAATAGGTTAGATTGCTAGGTTAAAGTTGACACCTTTGATTCGTAAAATCGTTAATCTTAGATCGAAAGATATAGATTAATAGGTGAATTACCTAAGAAATTAGGGTTCATGTTTTAGATGAGGTGTAACCACAACTTGGTTAGAAAACGCAATATAATCGAGATAGGAATTGATACTTGTTAGGATAGGTGGATCAATCGCTCGTTTGTTCATTAAAACTTGAATTTAAGCCCGTGAAACTTGAATTGTCTAGATTAGTTGCTTTTATTTCATATTAGTTTTAAGTTTAATAGTTCGCAACCCGTATCTTTCCTGGCTTTAGATCATATCTTCTGTCCAGTTTTACGTTTTAGTTAGGTTTGTTTTCAGTTTTGTTTAGTTTTATCCGCTGTTTATATTAGTTTTTCGTGACATAATTTGATTAGACAAAAACTAGGGTTAACAATCGCCAGTTCACCGTAAGATCGACCCGGTATCAACCTCTATACTACGATCCTTATACTTGAGGAAAACCGGATTTATAAATTTTATTACTTGTTTATTTTCATTACAAAAATCCGTGACAGAGTGAAATATGTACAAGGGCTGAGTTGTTGAGTTATACACAAGATGTTGTAACTTGTCTTAGTATTTAACTTGTCTTAGGTCTTGTAACTTGCCAGAATAGGCCAATTATAATGAAAAAACAAATCACGATGCGAAAAATCAAGAAAATATTTACGAAATTCTTTGTATAACAATTGACAGATTATGCCCTTTTTGTCTAACTCAAAACACAAATGGACAATGTTTGCGGTTTTTGCACCAAAATCCATTTGATTTCCAACATTTCTAAAAAAACATCACTAAAATCTGGATACAGTTTTGCTACATTATCGTTGTGAGTATGAAGCACCAGGATTGGAGTTGTGATAAGCTGGGGGTATGTTAGTACCAAATAGATGATCCTCTAACTTGTGACCACGAATAATGGCAAGATGGTGTACCGCCATAGGAGGTAATTGTTCCGGTCAAGTTTGATGGTGATATACCAAGAGATTTGAGCCAAATTGAGTCTTAGGTGAGAGGAGAAAATTGGGTGATGTAGGAGGATTGAGCTGCAAACTTGTCCCATGATGATGCCCGACCCGAACTATGCCACGTGTCATCATTGTGGGACATGTAATAAATGATCAACCCTCTAAGTATAAGGCATTAAGGACCAGGAGCCCAGAAACATACCTAAGGGCAGGTCCCTTACCCCAGGTGGGAGATCGGCACAAACTCCTCCAACCACCGCAGGTCGGCTAAGGCTTGGCGAAGAGGAGGTGCCCAGATCGGCCATAGTGGTCTTGGGGGCTATGCGCAGGACGCTCCGTACAACCCGGCTGTTATTCCGCGTGTGGGGTAACTGAACATAAACAAGGAAAGAATCCTTGGTCATAATGACTATAATCTTGACATTAGATATGTCCATAATTATCCCTAAATTATAGGGATTTATGCGTGTTAATCCTTAGGGGAGATAATAATAATAATAATAATAATAATAATAATAATAATAATAATAATAATAATAATAATAATAATAATAATAATAATAATAATACAAATCCTTCCAGGACAAGGCTTTGGACGAGACGTCTCTATATAAACAACTCCTAAGGAACTACGGAGACTTGATTCCTGAACAATAATAGGATACGTAGGCAACTTGAGAGAAATAACTCAAGCTCAGTGTAAAAATCACCAAAAAAAACATCCCTCGTTCGAAAACCCCTAGATGAAACGGCCCGGATTTATTCATAGACGAAGTCCAGCATCGTCATCCCACATGAAAAGGAGGGTAATGGCACATGCATCTGAGGAACACTAAATCCGGTGGTCGGAAAACTCATGGGTGGCACAGACGTAGCTCGAATTGTCGTGGAGAACAATGAAACACTCGGAGTAGCGCAGCAGAAGCTCCATTTATTAATGGAGGACACGAAACATGATTGGACATATTTAGCATCATTGGAGGTGTTGCTACGACGAAGGACGGTCGGCCGATTGTGGACATGGCCGCCGGGGCTCTGATACCAAGATTGAATCATGTAAAGATCAGAAGATGATGATTTCATTCATACAATGTTCCATTACAGGCATTACATTTATCAACAAGATCTATCAAACTAGATTCTCTACATAACAAACAACTAGATGTACCAATACAATAATGACACATAGAACAACATATGGACCAATTGTAACAAGTCACATATAACCAATATCTCAACAACATTCCATTCCGTATCATTTATAATTTTATATATGCGAAACAAACAATTATTACGTAGATTCTTTCTCTAATCTTGCAGCATTTGAATTAGATACAGGATTACATGCCATATTTCGGTTTCTTTTGTCAAGGTAAAATGTATCAAAATCTTAACTTTTTTTTTTTTATATCTCTTTGATTACAGGTTGATGTAACGACCATCTAATCAATGTTGTATGATAATTTCGTACTTGTTATATATAAGGGCTGTAGAAAGAAATCAATAAGGAATGAAACAATTTTAATGGCTGACACCTCTTTTTTTTTCATTCGTCTTTTTGCTGTATTATTAATATATATATATCATTATTTTTAGGGTTTATAAAACATTTTTACATTTTTTTACGGGATCATGCATATCAGTGCCGCCCTATCTTAAAGCCAGCGAGACCGAGTCTTAAGCGGTCTGTCGGGGCGGCAGATGCGTGTTTATTTAAAAGTAAAAAAAATTGGTGTAGATTTAATCAGATTCAACCTAATATAATATGTTAATTTTCTTTTTTGATAAAGGCCCAATTTTTTTTTTTTTTTACTCTAATTGATAAAGACCCCAATAAAAAATTTACTTGACAAAAATATATATATATATACAAACAAGTTTTATTATTTTTTTGCATTTACGGATCTTAAAAACGCGATAAGTGTTGGAAAAAATGTAGTATCTTAGGATTTGTGACAGAGAATTAGAAACTCCAAGGCACGTTAATAACGTTGTCTTTTAAGAGATGTTTTGTCCCACACGATTTGCTACTAAGGGATCAAATGAAAATCTCTTTCGAGATATCTACATAGGGTGTTTGATTCAAACAAATGACTTGTTTGAATCAAACCCGAGAACACTCGAAGTTTTTCTAATCTTGTTGTAAAATTTATGGATTTTAAATCTTCATACTTATGTCTTTTATAGGTTTCAAGTCTGCATAAACGAATGGATGTACTCCTTTGCGAAAGGGTAGGGTTGTCAATGTTCACGGATGAAAGCATGCAACCCTTACACGAAAGGTAGAGTAAATACATATCGATTCGAAAATGTGTGTATCTGAAAATGCATATCCTTCATGAATCGATGCATGCATTGGTTTAGGTTTGGGCGTTGCCCCGAACCCCACGAGTTAGCGCCGCCTCGACCCACAGCGACGACGGCCGGCAGTCGAACCCCGTTCGTTGCGATAACGATAACATTAATTCGTGCACGGCAACTTCGTATGCAAGCGATAACCAAAATATTTATTTATGAAAAATATCTAACAATAAGTATGTTTTAAAAAAAAAACAATTTCATTAAAAGGTCCAATTCGGGACTTAGTGTGTTGCGCGATAAAAGCGGCGCGCCACGATGCATATATTGTTAGGTTCATTGATAAAGTAATAATTTTTTTTATAATAACTTTAATGCGCCTACTAACATTCCAAAAGACCCCGGGGATCCGGTGGAGTTCATGAATCTTAAAACTATTTTCTTGGCTCTAGAGCAGGCGAGACGTTTGGGGATTCAAAGACTTGTGGTGGAGAGTGATTACTTGACATGTGTTTCGCGTCTGTGCAGATCAGTGAAAGATCTTACAGCTCAGGGTTATCTAGTGCAAGACCGTTTGACGTTTTTATCTAGTTTTGCTTCTGTTTCTTTTGCTTTTATTCCGCGTGTGGGTATTGTATCGGCACGTCTTTTAGCTAGACATGTTTTGTTAGTTTCTACCCGGGCATCTCAGAGGACATCGACCCTGGTGACGTTTTAGTCGTTTGTTTGACATATATTAATTAATAAAATTTATTGTTTCTCAACAAAAAAAAAAAAAAAAAAAAAAAAAAAAAAAAACATTCCAAATGACATGTTGTTCGTATAGTTTACAAAAAAAAGAAAGAAAGAGAAAATTGAACTAAATAATTTCATACTGAACTATGGTATATAAAACACAGAGATAATTTTTTTTTTAAAATAATAACTGGTTATGTCGTTTGTATTTAACTCAGTTTGGATAGTAAAATATATATATATAGCAAATTATAGCAAACTCAGTTTCCAATTACCCATAATTTTAACCCAAACCCGCTATTTGACCCAATCCATACCCCAAACAATATCAACGTAATCAATATAGCAAATTATTAAAAAAACAAATACTGTTGTGTTGTAAGCGGTAGGTCCAAACAACTTGTAATATAGAAACTTGATATTTTATTGATACACAAAATATACAACAAATGGGACACTTGAAAAATACAAGAAAAAGCAATTAGAAAGTGTTTGATGTGGGAGACTCACTTCACAACTTGTGTGTGTTGTGTTGTTGGCCTAAGTTACAACTCCTATTTATAGGAAAGGTAAGAATATCACTGAAAAAGTGGTAGATCATTCAGAGAATATCTTGTGGCTAGATCTTTCTAGGCAAAGTGTGCATTGGATATTTATCTAAGTATTTTTTAGAATTCTAGACTATTCTCTAAGAAATAATTTCTAGATTTTTCCCATGTACTAGTTGTAGAATAATCTAGAAGTCATTGACTTCTAACACTCCCCCTCAATGACTTCTTTCTTTTGACGACGAGCTCATTTGCATCCCAAGAGCATTTCTGAATTCCTCGAGCTTGCGTCCGCTTAATCCTTTTGTGAATATATCGCTAATTGATCTTCGCCTTCACGTGAATCATCGTATCTCATCTTGAAGAACCTTCTCTCGAATAAAGTGGTAGTGCACTTCAATGTGCTTGGTCCTTGCATGAAATCTTGGATTCTCTCGCTAGTTGAAGTGATGATATATTGTCGCAATGTAAATCCACCGCATAGTCAACCGGTGGTGTAAATCCTTCAATAATCGCACAAGCCAAGTGACTTCTTGAGTACTCTACGCGGCTGCCCGGTACTCTGCCTCGGTAGTTGATAGAGATCTGATGGGTTGTCTTTTGCTACACCAAGATATTACTCCGGAACCAAAATTTGAACACGTAACGGTAGTTGATCGGAGAGTGTCATGATCCCCAAAGATAATCGGCGTCACGATATCAACAAGTTTACATGGCACTCCTTTACGGTAGAAAATACCGTAGTCATAAGTTCCTTTGGCGTACCTCGTAATTTTCGAACTAACGCCAATGTGGCTTTCTTGGACTTTGCATAAATCTGCTTGCGACGCCAACTGCAAAGGAAATGTCTGGTCTTGTTAACGTCAAGTATATCAGACTTCCTACTAGTCGTCGATAACTTGTAGCATCATCCAACTCTTTGCCTTCTTTTGAGCTTAACTTGGCATTGACTTCAATTGGTGTTGGAGAAGGCTTGCGATCTATCATTCCGCAGACTTTTTTGAGTTCCTTAACATACTTACATTGGCAGAGGAACAACCCATCTTTAGTGTACTCGACTTCAAGTCCAAGAAAGTGCTTAAGCTCTCCAAGTTCTTTCATTTGAAACCGGACTGATAAGTTCCTCTTGACTTGTTGAACTTCTTTGTCATCATCTCCAGTGATGATGAGATCATCAACATATACCAACACGACTGTTAATTTTTTATTTTGATACTTGATGAACAAACTTGAGTCGGACGGAGCTATAGAGAATCCACTATGAGTCAAGAACTCTGCAATTTTTCCGTACCAAGCCCTTGGCGCTTGTTTCAATCCATATAACGCCTTTCTTAACTTGCACACGTATTTAAGATGAGTCATACTCTCGAAGCCTTTTGGTTGCTCCATGTATATGTCTCGATCGATCTCGCCATGTAGGAAGGCGTTCTTCACATCCATCTGCCATAGCTTCCAAGACTTACTAGCTGCTAGTGCCAGTAAAACTCGTACTGTAGTTATCTTCGCCACCGGGCTAAACGTCTCATCATAGTCTAAGCCATATTGTTGTGAGAAACCTCGAGCAACTAATCGAGCTTTATGTCTTTCTATGGATCCGTCTTGTCGTGTTTTCACCTTGTAAACCCATTTGCAAGATATTGGCTTTACTCGCTTCCGGAAGAGGAACAAGTTCCCAAGTGCTGGTTTTGCTTAAGCGCTTGAATTTCCTCTTTCATCGCTGGATCCATTCACCTTTTTTAGACGCCTCATCATAGCTTGAAGGCTCCATAGTTGCGATATCATCAATCTGTCGCAATGTTAGCATACTTAGGATTTGGTTTCTCTCTGTCGAGATGATCTCTAAGTTGTTGTTCATGATGATCAACTTCCTCCATCTCCGGTGTTGGGCGTTCGATCTTGCTATATTCCATCTCTTGAGTTCTTTGCCGATTTCACTTGGCCATCATCATTTACTTTGAGTGCATAACTCTTCTCAGGTCTTTTCTCTTATTTTCTCTTCTACAGAATAGGTGAGTCGAGAAGCTCCTCATCTTGAGATGACCACCAAGAAGATGCTTCATCGAATACAACATTTCTTGACACCATACATCGATTTGTTCTTGGGTCACAACACTTCCATCCTTTTCTTTCCTCATCATATCCCAAGAAGATGCATCGATTGCTTTCTTGTCAAATTTGCTTCAGTAGCTCATCCGGGGCGAATACGTGTGAACCACGACCAAATACTTTGAAATGACTTACAGATTGGTTTCTCTCTTTTGAGTTTCGATATGGTGAGATGAATCCAAGCTTTGCTTGTGGTAGTCGATTGATCACACGTGGGCTGCGCTTCATACATTCTCGCCCAAAAGCGGTGGGACATTCTTTGCATGTATCATACTCCGACATGTCTCAGCTAAATGTCGATTCTTTCTTTCAGCTACCCCGTTTTGTTGCGGCGTTCTCGGACAAGTCAACTGCCGGCGAATATTATTTTGCTTTAGATATTCCGAGAACTCGGTGGATGTATACTCACCTCCATTATCTCATGCGTAGACAACGTACTCTTTGAGAAAAGTCCGCTTACTTTACATTTGAATTCCTTGAACTTCTCCAAAGCTTGGGATTTCTCCTTCATGAAATCCACCCACATATATCTTGAGAAATCATCAATGAAGGTGATCATATATTTTGCTCCTCCGATCGACCATTTGCTTTATTGGTCCAAAACATCTGAATGAATCAACTCAAGTGGTGTCTTTGCTCGGTATCTCGACTCGCTTATATGGGAGTTGATGCGACTTTTCCATATTGGCATCCGGCGCAAACCGTGTCGTCCCGACATTCCAACTTAGGAAGTCCTTTGAGCATAGACTCTTTCATCATGACCTTAAGTCTTTTATAAGCGACATGTCCCCAGGCGTGCATGCCATAGATCACGGTGTGTCATTTTTCCTGGTTTTCTCAACATATCTTTGCTTGGTGATCGGTACATATCTTGACTCCTTCTTTTCACCTTCTAGGATTGGAGTCCCAACGACTCTAAGATCACGATAAACCTTCACATCTTGTGGGTGAACAATACATAATTACGACTCAGTGAGTTGTGATCTTGACAAGAGATTTTTCTTCATTCCATCAACATGCATCACATTTTGCGGATCACCGGTGAGAATTTGAGTTTGGCGTGATCACTGTTTCTCCAATGTGTCTAATTGGAAGCTTAGTGTTATCCGCCGTTACGACAACCACGACCTCCTTTGTATTCTCGTCATACTTTGAAGTCTTTCTTTATCACCGGTCATATGATTGCCGACTCACGAGTCAACGATCCACAGTTGTGAAAGTTAACACGCCCCATATCACTTGTCATAGTTCTTTGCACAAGTTACTTGGTCTTCTTCTTTCACCATAGTAGTGTCAATATTTTCTTGCTCGGACTTCAACCCCGAGAAAGATGCTTGGACATCCGTTCTGTTTCACTTTGGTCATCTCGGTATCTGAAGTGGCGGCGTTTCCTTCAACTTGTCTCTTCTTGAATCTACAATCTCTTGCAAAATGTCCTTTTACGCCACAATTGAAGCAAGCATTTTGTTGCTTGTGAAAACGTTTGTCTCCTCGGCCTTGAAGTCTATCATTACTTTTCTTATTATCATGTCTCTTCTCTTGACTCCCCTCTTTGGTAACTCTCGTCCTTCGTCTGCATTTGTTGTTTTCCATCATATTGTCTTTTGAATCCACTTATTGTTATATCTATTTGATTTTCCTCTTGCTTGCTTGACTTGCATACAACGCCTCTTCTTCGACTTTATAACTACGCTTTGCCATCTGCTTAGCCAATGACTCTGGTCGGCTAATAAATTTTCGGCTCATCAATGGTTGGTTGTGTGGCCCAACCTTGTATCATTGTTGTGAAACTCCGATACTCGGGTTTTAAACCATGTATCAATATTCTTCTCATCCGAGACTCACCAATTTTGGACTCGGATCTAATTCGAAATCTCATAACACGAGATTTTACCTTAGTGAAATAATCTCTGATTGATAGATTTCCCTGGGTGAGCGACATCAACTCATTCTCCAGTATTTGCGGTAGCGAAATGTTCTTCCTCGAAAAGCGACTAGCCAACGTGTCCCATGCTTCTTTGGCGTGGTGGCTTTCCGGATATGCTCAATCATCTCATCTTCGATTGATGTCTTTATAGCAAACATGGCTTTCGCGACTTTCACCTTCCATTTACGTAAAGCCGTGGCATCTGTTGAAGCGGGCGGTGTTGCGTCACTTCGGTGACATACTCCAACAAATCTTGGCTCTCTGGTATGACACCATACACGATTGCCATGTGCTATAATTGTGATTATTTAATTTTTTAATATTACTCACCGAAAAATCCGCCATCGTGACTTAGTTTTGTTGCACTGTCAAACACTAAGTAAGCTAGGTCCCAGACCAAACAGCTCTACAGTCCCGGACTGCACACGAACAAGAATTGTTGAGTGATTCTTCTCAAACGGTGAATAATATCCTCCGACCTTTTACTCCGGCGAGTGATTTCCACGTCGTTGGTCCCCGACCAAATATCACCACCACAAAAAACTACGCCCGATCGACAAGGCTCTGCTACCACTTGTTGTGTTGTAAGCGGTAGGTCCAAACACTTGTAATATAGAACTTGATATTTTATTGATACACAAAATATACAACAAATGGGACACTTGAAAAATACAAGAAGAAAGCAACTAGAAAGTGTTTGATGTGGGAGACTCACTTCACAACTTGTGTGTGTTGTGTTGTTGGCCTAAGTTACAACTCCTATTTATAGGAAAGGTAAGAATATCCTAGAAAAGTGGTAGATCATTCAGAGAATATCTTGCACACTAGATCTTTCTAGGCAAAGTGTGCATTGGATATTTATCTAAGTATTTTTAGAATTCTGTACTATTCTACAAGAAAATAATTTACAGATTTTTCCCAAGTATCTTAGTTGTAGAATAATCTAGAAGTCATTGACTTCTAACAAATACTCCAAACATCATCAACCTGTCCCACATATCCTCAACTAATCTATGATTTAAAACAAAAGATAAAACTGTTTTTTTTAATTTAAAATATAAATAAATCAAATCTTATCGTTGCCCAAATCGCAACAAACTCTAAACACATCCTTCTAGCTGAATTGTTATGATCGGCAAACCAAAGACATGGACGATGGACTCATTTATACTCTCCTATCGTTATCGTTTCTTTCAACTTTAAGTTCATTTTCGTTGCAATGATATTGTGAGGTGACCTTAATTATCCACTGAAGTTTTCTAATACTATTTCTTTAGTTTCATCTTCTATTTTATGCAATTTTCCTTTTTTTTTTAGCATTTGTTTCCGTTTTGCAGAGGTGCTATTCTCGGTAAAATCGGTTTTTTTTTTACTATTGACCCATTTATGTTTGTTTTGAGCATAGAATACATCAAATTCATTCACATTATTCTTGCAGTGATCATAGCAATGCCATCTCTCTTCTCTCCATACAAGACATGTTTGGTGAGTTACTAATGATATAGGGTGATAGGATCAATTCACCCAAAAAAGACTATTGTGTTATCTGATGTCTTTAGACAATAAAAGGCTTTCTTAACAACGACGATTTTGTTGTTATAAATTAATGATCATATATGTAATGGACATACCCATTACTTACCGTCATTAGTTACCATCATTGTTTTCGGTTGTTGATGATATGCGTTTTACTGATTACATATGTAATATACTAACATAATCTAGATCTTTTGATGATTAACACCTGACCTACCGATCAAAAATCGTATCAATATAGCTGATGAGTGACACAATTTAACTCATTTACAATGGACAATCAAATTCCATATATTTAATGTTGTTTTAGTTGATATTTTGATCAACCAGGACAAAGTGGAAGAATAAAGCATGGCATCAAGTTGCTATGGCAGGATGTTAGTTAGCAAGACCTTTTTTTTTTTTTTTTTTTGCAACAATCTGGTAATTTACTAAAGATATGTATACATGGAATACAAGATATCGTTGTTGATGGCAAAAATTGATATTAGATTTTCTGGATGGTAGCATATGAGAAAGTTGTTGGAGAAAAAGCCCTTTTAAAGGGTAGCGGTCAACTTTAAGCGCGATTTACTGGATAGACTCCGATGTATGTCATCGAGTTAATGATATCATTAAATACTCCATACGGAGTAGTTGATGATAGGCTTTTGAATCACTTTCGATTCGGATATCGGGTGAATGAAAATTAATCTTTAAAGTTGGTTGAAAATGTGTTGGAGATAAGAGTTGAAGGGAGTACCTCAACTCAATATCCCACATTGGAAAGATGGGAGACTTGAGCTCCATATATAAGGGCAAGTGTATGCTCTTATAAATGTGTCCCAAGGGGCAAGGCACTTTTGTGCAGGAGGGAGGACTTAGATATTTCCACACGCTACACACTACCGCTGGCCGCCGTCCGTCCGTCCGGCTTTGAGCTCGGTTCGGGTGTTACTATTAATTTTTGGACAAAATTTCCTTTGAAATTAACGAAAATTAATTAGTTAATCGTAAGACGGCTCGGTTCGGGTGTTACTATTAATTTTTTGGACAAAATTTCCTTTGAAATTAACCAGAAATTAATTAGTTAATCGTAAGACGGCTCGGTTCGGGTGTTACTATTAATTTTTTGGACAAAATTTCCTTTGAAATTAACCAGAAATTAATTAGTTAATCGTGAGACGGTTGGAAGGTTCCAGAATAATGTGGAAATGAATTTTGATTGGAATTAATTAATTAAATTAATAAATTATTTAAATTAAATTAATTTGAAATTAATTTAATTATTTTCGCTTTAATTGCTTTTCTTGAGGAAAAGTCGAGTGGTTAAATCATCGGACCAATCGAATTGGAAGGCGTGTCATCCACCAATCGAAATTGTGGAAATAGTTGGCCAATTTTCCTATATCTTTCCAAGGAAAAGATCACGATGTGTTAGCCGCCAATCACGTTCAAACATTGACTCCTCCTCTCCACTATATAAAGAACCCCCAATGATGAAGGTTGAAGCGTCGAATTTTCTCTTGTGTCTTTCCACCACAAAGAGTCGACCATATAGATCTAGATATTGAGTCGAAGAGAAGTCGGAGCACTATGTAAGTTCGCCGGAGCTCGGATTTTTGAAGTGCATCTAAATCCGAGGCGTAAAGCGCTTGTATCTTGGGAGACGATTCTGCGACTACCGTGGCACCATACTGAAGCAATTTGTCTTGGGGATAAGGTTTCATACTCTCGCTTCGGTTTGTCATTTATTTATGCATTTTATATTGCTTTACATTCAGTCAGATCTGTATTGTGATAGTTTAACTGTTAGATCGATCTATCATTTAGATCTAAACCATAGTTGCTTTGATGTGTTAGATCTACATTATAAAACTAATTTTTAATTTCGAGTTTTATTTTGTGCATTTAATTATCCGTAATTTCATCCGTGAATTACGGATTGTTCCGTAAATCACTCCACACACGATACACTATCCCAACAAAAGTTAAATTTCAAATTCTATTATTTCCTTCAGATGCTAAGGGGGAAAACGTGAATGCATGTCGATGTGATTTATATATTTTTTTTATTAGTTCTTTTAAACTAGATTTTATTTTTTTGAAAGATCTTTTATGTTAGACTATGATACATTGATACAATATTTTTTGGAAAGGTCTTTTATATTAGAATAAGATTCATTGATACAAATGTTGCAGGAAAATTAAACGGAACCTAACAAACTTGGAGTTTTGCATGATGCCTACGGCGTGTGCAAGGACGGAGCAAGAAAATAAAACTCAGGTGGGCTAGGGTCCCTTAACCGGTGTATGTCCAAGCCATATCAGTTTGCGCCTCGGGCCACAACAAAATCATGTGTATTCCTTCTGCCAGTGATACATGCACAACACATTTCGTCACAACATTGATTATGGTGGGATCCAAATCAATTCATGTATTTCACAATTTAATCGATGGTAGTGTTCATATATCATTTTGTTATTCCTACACCTTAATTTCTAAAATTATATATATTTAGGGCTCTGAATTGTGGTGCTTCGACTTAAAGATATCTACTAAATTATTGAAAATTACAATTTTTAGTGAGAACTCAATCCATAATTAGCTCAGTTTTTTACTTATGAATGCACTTATACTCAGTTTATTGGTATTATTTGGTGGGCTATGGGTTAGTTGGCTGTGGGCTGTTTGGTTGGTTATATATAATTACTAGGTATAAGAAAAAGGTTTGGGTGGGCTTAGCACACCTAAGCCCACACTACACCTCCGTCCCTGGGCGTGTGTAACTAACGGAGAATAGAAAATTTTATCTAGGCCCGGCCACAATTATGACTTGGTGGTCCGGAGCCAATATAATTTCAACTCAACAATTTTCTTTCCGTTTGATGCTTATTTTGTAGTTTAGTATATTATTGTTTTGCGGCTTTTTTTATGTTAATATTAGGTGCTAATTTTAATAGACTTTTTATTAAATAATTATTTTTCATGTGTGTAAATTTATATATATCTACATTTAATCTCTTTGGCCCGTTCATCGCACGGGTCATAGGCTAGTATATATATAGCTGGTAAATTAAAAGACTAATAAACATTATTATTACATTAATAGATAAAGTCCTTAATTAAAGGAGACTGGGATGAGAGATAATAGTTCAGACAATTACAAATATCTAAATAGAAATTTTATTACTAGTACATTATTAACGTCTAATTAAAAACTAAAAATTATTTATAAAAAAAAAAATGCCTCCTCAATCTCCATCGCAGCTCCCAACTCCCAAGGCTCCTCCACCCCTCAAACAGCATTATTATCAGCATCTCCTCGAAAATTTGCTGCAGCCTTGGGAGGAACCCAACTCCCAAGACTCCTCCACCCCTCAAACAGCATTATTATCAGCAAACGTTATAATTACTAAAGATTGCTATGCTTAATAAAAGAAACTATAAATTAACACATGTTATCATCAATTATGGTTGCCATTTGTTCAAGCACAGGTAAGGAAGCAGCAAAAGACACCAAAAAAAACTTGCTTCCATCGAGTAAATATAAAGTTCTTTTGTGCCGGTAACGCCGCCAACTTATGCACACACACATCAGCTGAGAAAAACGCACCAACCGCCGTCCATACGCTTGCTCTTACTGGGCGTTTGCTTATCCGGATCCGTGAGCACGTATATGGGTAGCTTAGACGTGCCAATTTGTAGTGCCATCTTATAGTTGCAAGCATAGGTATCGTTGTAGCCATTGTTGTCGGTGTTTTGACTCTTTGGCTGACGTGACACGGTAAAACTAAATTTAAACGCATTAAAAATGTTTTTTAAGCACATTATTATTCAGCCAAAAATTAAGACGACTCTTAACTATATTATCTTGCTAATTGAACCAGCATTCTTACATATATTTTAAAATAAAGTTATCTAGAAATATTTTATATCACTTCTACTTTAAATTCTACTGTGACTTTACATTTTATTATTTGCATCTCATTATAAGTTATGTGACTCTTCTACTTTATAACTTCTGTGACTTAATACTCTATTATATGTATAACTATTACAGCTCCATGTTATGTTGTTATGCTAAAATCATAATATGATAATCGGTTTCCTGTGTAGTGATCAGATTTTGTTTTTCTTAATGATTGCTAAATTTTGATTTTCCTTGTTTCTTAGTATAATGATATGTTGAATTCATCACATGTTGTTTAATTAAGTTAGGGATAATGTCAAAAATAACAACAATGTATACCTGATTTCGGACTGCATCGATGTTTCTAATTCATTTTATAACAGAATACTCCTCGATGGTCGATTTTTCTAAATCCTTTTATAGCAACATACTCCTCAGTAGTCATCTCGTAGCGTTCAACCATGCCATTCTAGAGCTAATCAGCCATGCCTTGTATCACGTGCTTTGGTAATTTCTTCTTTTTAGACAAGAATGAGGATACACAAAAACCTGCAAGGAGTAAAATATGTACAAGGGCTGAGTTGTTGAGTTATACACAAGATGTTGTAACTTGTCTTAGTATTTAAGCTAGTATTTAACTTGTCTTAGGTCTTGTAACTTGCCGGAATTGGCCAATTATAATGAAAAAACAAATCATAATGCAAAAAATCAAGAAAATATTACGAAAACAATTGACAGATTAGGCCCTTTTTGTCTAACTCAAAACACAAATGGACAATGTTTGCGGATTTTGCACCAAAATCCATTTGATTTCCAAAATTTCTAAAAAACATCACTAAAATCTGGATACAGCTTTGCTACATTATCGTCTTCATCTTCCTCCGACACTGTAAGACTGAAATTGCACAAAAAATAAAAAATAAAAAATAAAAAATAAAAAATCAAGACTTAAATTGCAAACAGAGTAGTATTCAAAAAAAATTGCAAACAGAGTAAAAACATAACTAGAACACTAATTAGACCAAGTTATACGACTAAGTTTGAAATTTAGCCGTAGTAATGGTGTGCTTTTTACATAAAACACCTTAAGCTCCCGAAATTAGATAGAAACGTTTTCCTTAAAAAGAAAAACATATCCACATGCAGCTATTAATTGTCGGTGGTGTTGAATACGAACAGAAGTAAAATTTTCAAAACTATTGAAAAGAAAACCCAACAAAACCTTGGCAGAAGATGAAAATGAAGAGAGAAAAAACCAAAAAAGGAAAGAAAAGAGAATAGAGAATAAGATAATATAGAAAGAATCCTTACTTTGATTTATTTCTTCAAACCATACAAGTGGAATGTATGCTTATTCGATCTCACTTTAGTTCAAGAAACAGAGGATAAATATGTAGGTGAAAGCTGAGGAGAAATGGGAATAGAAACATGCAGACATGAAATGAAAAACTAAAGAAGATGATGGAGGTGAAATGGGAAATATTTTGAGCCAAATTCTTGTGGGTTGAGTGAGTTAGCCAAAGCTCTGTATTTATAGAATATTATATATGGTTAGAGTTGTGGGAAAATGTCACGAATCAATCTGTTATTGTTATTAATTTTTGTATTTTTGTTCACTTATGATTACGAGTGTAACGTATCATTTAAAATAATTTATTTTGTCTATAGCTCAATGTTTATATGAAGGAGGATCCCCTCCCGTGCACAACATAAATCTCTCCATATGAATAAGCGAAAAAAAAGATTTAACCAAACATGTAGATGGAATTGCATATACTCCTCCTGTGTACAGGAGGGGATCCTGGTTCATGTTTATATTACTGCTAAAAAAAAAAGTTTTTATATAATCCGGTATCTCTATATTTACGATCTCCTAGTTGTGGATATAGTTTAGTTGAGCAAACCATAAGTTAGTATTATTTTAAAGTTTTATTGAAGTTTTAATTTTAGACTTATTCCGGTTGTTATGGTTCGTGGATTTGTTAGACTTTCAGGAGGTTGTGAAGAATATGGAACCACAGTATTGTTTATTGATATGAGACTTTTGTCTTATGGTTGAGATTTTTTAAGATATGGATATAATTCTCATATTAGTGGCTCATTTGTTTCGGTCTTTTGATTAATATTATAAGTACATGGGTATTAAGTCTTTTGGTATTGAAAAATGATTAAGGTACACAATGTACCCCCACCCCATCCCTCGGATCATGCTTTTTTTTTTTGTGGTTCTATTATTTTTTTTTAGTCTCGGAAGTGCATGTATGGTGCTGAGGTACTTCGATACATTTTGTGTGCGTAAAAATAGGTGTATGAATCACCGTTCTCTTGTATTATATGTACAAATAGCTTGAATCGCTTACACGAGAAAATAAGAAATTAGGTGTTTGTAAGAACCCGACTTTTTTTCAGATCGTGTCAGACCTCACATTTTTTTCCGGTAACACATGTAAACTTGCATGTTTTGGGTGCACCACGTGCAAATTTGCACGGCTAGGCTCAATACAAAGCCACATGAGAATAAAAAATTTGGAAAAATACCTGAAAAATGCGTAAATTCAATTTGCATCGGCTAAAGGACAAACCATGCACATTTGCACCTTTTGAAGGTGTTTTACCAAATTTCAATCTCATGTTTCTTGAATTGGTTCGTGAAAATTTGCGCGTCTTTAAACCAAAACGTCAAATTTGCGCGTCTTCACATTAAAAAAAAATGTCGCACCTGATCTGATCTCTAAAAAATCCAGGTCCCTACATTGACCCGATTTTCTATTTTCTCCGCTTACATCCTTATATCCGATTATGATTTTATGGTTAAACACAAGGCCGGCCTCATTTTGAGTAGGAGAGAGCTATTGTCTTAAGCTTCAACCAGATCTTGGGAGGCTAACAGATGCAATGTTTATTTTCGCTAAAAGAAAAAAAAATCCGTGTAGATTCAATCTGATGCAACCTAATATAATATGTTAATTTTTTTGATAAAGGCCCAAATTTTTTTTACTCCAATCAATAAAGATCCTAATAAAATATTTTATTTGGCCCAAATTTTTTTTTTTTTTTTTGTTTGGAAAACTATACAAATTAAAAATACATATTATTATGTATGTATATAAAAAAAAGCACACACAGAAAAATAAAACAAACAAACAAATGTGTAAGTATGTTTTGTGTATATGTATAAATTTGGTTTTTGTTTCTAAATATGCTAGAAAATACTATTTTGTAGTCATGTTTTGAGGTTTTCAATAAATTGAATTTTGTATTTATGGATGTTAAAAACGCGATAAGTATGTTTTAAAAAAAATTCAACTAAAATGCCTAATTCGGCGACTTCCGACTTTTGCTTCAAAAAACCTGAGGTAGTCACGGTTAAACATGAACCACAAGGTCAACACTCCCTCTGTCTCACGAAATTAGTGGCTGAGATTCATGATTCTGACACTAATTTTCATGCATAGCTATCTCCTTTATTATTTCTAACCGTATACCTTCGGTACCTGCTGTTTTTAGGTGGTGTCTTTATACGGTGTGAAGACACGTATGGGATCACATGGATCGTCTGTTTTTAAATTGGATTCAAACTGTATGGTCCAGATCATTTCTCTCGTCACTTCGATGTATATGGAGATACTAGACAAAAACTTCCCATACCTTCGGTACCTGCTGAGCAAAAGTAAGGAATCTGCAGGGGCATGCTGCACACACCCATGTGAGTTTAATGAAGAAAATAAAATAAAAAGTTGTTCTCAAGCCCATGTGAACATATTTTGGCTTTTATTAGATCACTTGCAGTAGATACTGTAAATCATTTAAAAACTTTATTGTAGGGATTTCAATAAGAAAAATAACACTGCAGCAGATACACTATTTTTTAATGTAAACTACAGATTCTATAAAAATTTCTTTACATATACCGCATTCATCCAGATTCTGTAAATTTTTCTTTATATCTTCCGCATTATGTAAAATAAAGAATCAGATGTATTTTATCTTAAATAAAGATTCTGTAAACTAAAAAAACATGTTTTTAAAACCGTATAATAGAGTATTCATTAAAAGTATCCGATGCGAGTGTTTTTATGTTTAATATTAACATATATCTGATATCTCCAATTTTAATGTATCTCCCTCCCACTGTCCCACAGTCCCACTTATGCATGCCATATTGTGCAGCACAGTAAAGCTACGGAAAGATGCATATATATGCCCACGTTACAGTCGTTCCCTTCACATGTAGAAAGAGAAAGCAAGGTAAAAGTGGTATACAGTCATACAGAGCATCTTTATTTGTTTAAAGTACTATGAAGATGGTAGAAAAGGTATATTTTTTTTTTATTTAAAAAATGTCTTTTAATACAACAACATAAGTTAGAGATAAATGGTTATAATCAAGGTACTTGGTATGATACAACGATTATATTATAAAATTTTCCTAATTTAAGTGATGTGATCTAAATTGTTTGATATTTCATTATGTTTTTGTGTTTAAATGTGTCTAAAGAAGGTGTTTTTTATGGGATTGTGGTTAATAAAGACAATTGTTGTGTGCAAACATGATATCATATTATGTAATGATACAAATACAACTATTGTATCACAATGAACGGCATCCGATGCAGGCGTTTGTATTTCTGCCTCTTGGATTTAGGGAAAAACAATGCAATGCAATATATTGCAAATAAACACTACTTTATATACTAGAAAAACACTATTTTATATATTAGAAAAAAATACTATTTTTTATCGTATTATTCGAACACATTCATCATCATATACGTATCAAGTAGGTACATAGTATTAGCCGTATATATTTGTACACATTATTTAGATAATATATTTTGTATATATTTTGTATTTATTATTAGAGGATTACTAGGAATGTATCTAGCCTTAGTGTATTTATAGCTCAACTATAATTTCCTATATATTGTACACTGCTCAACTGTGAATAATCATTTGAATCATAATTTTCAAATTACTCTGTTATGGTATCAGAGCACTCTCGATCCATATACGTCAAATAATTTTTTTTTTCTTTTCTTTTCCTCCCTCGCTATTTCCTGTTACAATTTCCTGCATATTTAGGGTTCTTCCATAACCCAATAAACCTGTTGTTTCCGTCGGCCCCCTCCCCCCTGCTTCTTCTTCTTCACGATTACCGGCGACCATGGCCACACCTCCAGCTCTCGTTACCTTCAATCACGCCGCTCAGGCCACCATTAAACTAGATGCCACTAATTACTACGTATGGCATATGCAAATAGAAGCTCTTCTCCTTGGTAATGGACTGTTTGGCTATGTTGATGGCACGACGGTCATTCCGCCGCCACCATCACCACCGCCGCCGGTCAAACAAATTTCAACCGGACTTTGTTCATCACACGCGTCAAGATAACCTTATCCGCGACACCGCCATCTCTCTCTCTATCCCGGATGTTGCCACCCTCCTCTATGGCAAGAAGACGTCGGCTGAGGCATGGAAAGCCCTCGTAGATGTATATGCTACTCCATCTAAGGCTCGTATCAAGGCAATTAAGGATGCTATGAGGTTTTACCACCGCGGTTCGCAATCGATTTCTCAATACCTTTATACTATGAAGCACAAAAGCGATGAATTGGCCGCTTCTTGGCTCCAAAATGGAGCATGATGATTTTGTGGACCTCATATTAGCAAATATTGGGCCTGAATATTCTGACATCGCCCGTGCTATTGCGGTTCGTGAAACGGTGATCACGCTTGAGGAGCTCCATGAAAAGCTCCTCCACTTTCACCGCCCGCCCTGCTCCGCATTACCATCCTTCGGGCGCCCTTTGCCCATGCCGTATCAGAGCCACCTTTTCGATCCCGACCTCGCTGACCCTCGCCGGGCTCTTGGCGCCCCATCGACAAAGAAAGAATAACGGCGGCGGCCGCGACTTATGGCGGCAATTCTGGACCTCTTTCTGGCGGTAATTATGGTCCCCAACAGGCTGAAAATTATGGACAGCAGCAACAACGTGGTCGTTCAGCCAATACACGGGCTGGAGGCGTCTCCTCCACCACCTCGAACCGTCGTCCATTTTTGGGTAAATGCCAACTTTGCTTTATTCAGGGTCATTTTGCTCAGGAGTGTCCTACTTTTGGTGGTCAGATTAGTCATATTTTTGCTTCCCCGGGTACGCGACCACCACGACCTCAGGCCAATGTTGCAGCCCCAAACATCGACTCGGCTCAGTTTGATTCAAATGCTCCGAATTGGCTACTAGATAGTGGAGCATCGCATCATGTGACCTCGGATTTGCGAAATCTGTCCCCTCCATGCTCCGTCCATTAATCGCAATCGATGACCTCCTCGTGGTGATGGTGAGGGATCGCTCATTACTCATACCGCACTTCTTCAATTCCCTTAATTTCGCTAAATCTATTCCCTTACGTAATGTCCTCGTGTCCCTAGCATGTCTCGTAATTTCTTGTCTATCTCACAATTGTGTAAAGCCAATAAATTATCTCGTCGAATTCTTACCTTCGAATTTGTTGTGAAGGACATTCTGCATTTACCAAGCCTATCCTTCGTGGTCCAGCTTAAAAATGGTTTGTACGAGTGGCCAAATCCTCCTATTGTCGCCTTTGCTTCCAATAAAGCCTCCTCGCAAGACTGGCATCATCGGTTGGGTCATCCGGCTCATCCCATCTTATCGTCTATTTTAAACACTTATCATTTACTGATCTAGTAATAATTCTTTTACTCATTGCTCGCTTCGCTAGAGAGTAAAAGTCATAAACTGCCTTTTGGCGAGTCTACTTTAATTTCATCTCGTCCTCTCGAGATCATTTTTAGTGATGTGTGGACATCACCCGTTATTTCTGCTGATGGTTTCAAATATTTTGTTATTTTTGTTGATCATTTTGTTAAGGGTGATTTTATACGTTTTATAAGGATATATTTTATGTCAATTTTCCCTGTATGTGGACGTTTCTCATAGAAATCGAGCTTTATATTGAAATATTGAGCAAATGAGTTTTAGAAGTATTAAAGTGCAAAATCGAGCTAATTATGTGATTTTATTGGATAAATATCTTTAGATGTAAGATGTTACATTTTGCATGTTTTTATCGTGATGTAGGTACGCTTGCATGAGGTGAAAGGAGCTTAAAAGTTGTTCAAGTGATTATTTGCATGGAAGGGAAGAGATAGAGATGAAGTTGGAATGAAGATCAAGATGAATTTGGAAGAAAAAGGGAATGGACTGGCGTCCAGCATCCTGAACTGGCGTCCAGGAGAAGAAAGTTGAACAGAGAGTTTGGACGCTGAGTGAACGAGCGTCCACTTCCGTCCAAGAACTTTGGACGGGCGTCCACAATTCCGGACGGGCGTCCACGGCCGACATGCTGAAAACCGACTTACTTTCCCTATAAATAGCAGCGCGATTTCAACCTAAAACACAACACAATTTCGATCCCTGGCCGCCCCAGGCCCTTTGGGGGCGCCCTAGCTGCGTTTTCCCACCATCATAAACATCTTTTTATCTTCCTTTTTATTTATATGATTTGTATTCCAACGATGGATAGAGGCTAAGCGTTTTGAACAAGCTTGTGAAGCCGATCGAGCATCAACTTGATTTCTTCTTTGGATTTGTTTTGTGAGTTTTATTAAAGCTTGTATCTTTATTATGCTTTTATATTGATTATGCAATTATATCGATGGATTGTTGCTTATTGATGTTTAATGTTGATGAGAATCGTTGTTAGACCTAGATCACCGTAGTAAAGATTGGACTTTTAACCTAAAAATAACGAGAGTTGATTAGGTTGAGTTTCTAGGTTGCTAGATCTAATAAATCTTACACCTTGTTATGGAAGCGTTAATCTTTAAGATCGAAAGATAGAAGATTAATAGGCGAATTATCTACGAGAATAGAAATTCATACCTTTGATAGGTGAACCACATCTTTATTAAATCTTCACTAAACGATCTAGGGTAGAAATTGAGAGTTGCGAGATAGGTGGATCATTGCTTGTTCCTCGTTGAATTAATTGAAATTATCTTGTGCCTTGTTCTTCGTTGTGATCTTTGAATTTTATTTTCGTTTTAGTTTTTAGAATAGATTTTATTTTCATTAGTTAAGTTCGTAACTTTCCTTCCTGGCTCTGGACTGACAATCCTCTGTCCAGTTTATTCTATCGTTTTTAGTTTCGTTTTAGTAGTAACAACCTTAGGAAAATTAATGAACTAGATACCCCGATTCCCTGTGACCGACTCCGGTATTAATCGCTATGCTACGATCCCTACACTTGGGGAATACCGGATTTATAAATTTTATTACTTGTTTGCTTTGTTAGATAAAATCCGTGACACATTTTACGCGCTATATCTGGTTTTATCCACTAGCACGAAAATCTGATGTACATTCTACGTTTATCCGCTTTCGCTCCATTGTTGAAAAATACTTTGAAAATTCAATTAAAATAATATATTCTGATAACGGTGGTGGATTTATATCTCTACGTGAATATTTTGCAACCAACGGTATTTCTTTTTTCACAACTCTGCCTTACACCCCTGAACACAATGGAATCTCTGAACGTCGTAATATGCACATTGTTGAAACTGGCTTGGCCCTTTTAGCTCATGCTTCCGCTCCTATCTCGTATTGGCCTTATGCCTTCGCCACTGTTGTCTACCTCATCAATCGTATGCCCACACCCACTCTCAAAATGCATACCCCGTATGAATCTATATTTCAAACACCTCCAAATTACACTAAACTGCGTATTTTTGGTTGTCTCTGTTATCCCTGGTTGCGTCCCTACACCAGTCACAAACTTCAACCTCGTTCCACTCCTTGTATCTTTCTTGGTTATGTCCTCAACCAGCATGCGTACTACTGCTACGATCTAGTCGCGTCTCGCATGTATATCTCGCGTCATGTCAAGTTTGTGGAGTCGGTTTTCCCGTTTCGATCTACTCAACCCTCGGGTTCCCCCCTATCTCCCCAACCGTTGCCTCTATATCGGATTGGATACCCCTCTCGCCTCCTATTCCCCTCCCTATCCCTACCCCCCTCCAACTCCGCCTCATTCCCCGTCACCTCCTTCCACTCCGCCTCCCCCCGCCACCACCATCTCCACCACCCTCTCCCCCGCCGCCCCCCTCCACCTCCCTCCACCTCCACTCATCCCATGCGCGCTCGGGCTCGTGACCATATTCATAAACCCATTCAAAAACTCAATCTTCACTTCCATCTACCCAATTCTCTTGACACTGAACCAACCAATATAACCCAAGCTCTTAAAAACCCGAATTGGAGAACTGCCGTGCAGGAGGAATATGACGCTCTCATTCGCAATGAGACGTGGTCCCTGGTTCCTTCTCGTCCTAATCAGAATGTTATCAGTTCTAAGTGGATTTTTCGTCTCAAGCGTCACCCAGATGGCACTATTGATCGTCACAAGGCTCGCCTTGTGGCTAAGGGGTTTACTCAACGCCCTGGTATTGACTATTATGAGACGTTTAGCCTGGTGGTTAAACCTACTACAGTGCGTGTTGTTCTTGCTCTGGCTCTATCTCAGGGGTGGTCTTTACGTCAGCTAGATGTCAACAACGCCTTTTTACAGGGTCATCTGTTTGAGGATGTTTACTTGGCCCAGACGCCGGGGTTCATCAGCACTGAACTTCCTACCCATGTGTGCAAGTTGCGAAAGGCTATTTACAGGTTGAAACAGGCTCCTCGGGCGTGGTATGAGGAGCTTAAGGGGTTCCTCCTTTCTAGCAACTTCAGGAATGCTACTGTTGATTCATCACTTTTCATCTATAATACCGGTACCACTATTCTTTATCTCTTGGTGTATGTGGATGACATTATTATTACAGGGAATGACACTAAGGTTCTTGAGATGTTCATCTCTTTATTGGGTCATCGGTTTGCTCTCAAAGATCTTGGTGCCCTCTCTTATTTTTTGGGCATAGAGATTATACACAATGATCACGGGTGTATTTTATCTCAGAAGCGATATGCCACCGAGCTCCTTGCTCGTCTTCACATGGATCAGGCTAATCCGGTCACTACTCCGCTGCCAGCTGATTTGTCTGGTCTTACTGCTCAGTCTGGTTCTCGGCTTGATGATGCGTCTGAGTATCGTATGGTTATTGGCAGCTTGCAGTATCTTTTGTTTACCCGTCCGGATCTTGCCTTTTCAGTGAATAAACTCTCCCAGTTCATGCATGCCCCTATGGATCTTCATTGGACTTATGCTAAGCGCATGCTTCGTTATTTGGCTGGGACAGTTGAGTTAGGCCTGCGGCTTTACCGTGACTCCCCCCGGTTCTTCATGCATTCTCTGATGCTGATTGGGGTGGCTCTCACGATGATTATGCTTCCACTGGGGCTTATGTTGTCTATCTTGGCCGAAATGCCATCTCTTGGAGCTCCAAGAAGTAGTCTACTATTGCCAGGTCCTCTACTGAGGCTGAGTTTCGCTCTGTTGCCTCTACCACTGCGGAGCTCATGTGGGTTACTTTTTTGCTACGTGATCTTGGTTTTTCACCCCTAGAGCTCCGGTTGTCTACTGTGACAATTTGGGCACTACGCAGTTCTGTCACAACCCGGTCTTTCACTCACGAATGAAACACGTTGCCATTGACTACCACTTCATACGTGATCAGGTGCAACGGGGTTCCTTACGGGTTGCTCATGTTAGTGCTCAGGATCAACTTGCTGATTGTCTCACCAAGTCACTCCCTCGCTTGACCTTTGTTCAACAGCGCAGCAAGTTGGGTCTCGTCCCTCGTCCACCTTGAGGGGTGGTATTAGCCGTATATATTTGTACACATTATTTAGATAATATATTTTGTATATATTTTGTATTTATTATTAGAGGATTACTAGGAATGTATCTAGCCTTAATTCTAGCCTTAGTGTATTTATAGCTCAACTATAATTTCCTATATATTGTACACTGCTCAACTGTGAATAATCAATTGAATCATAATTTTCAAATTACTCTGTTACATAGGAGATTAGGATAGACTTGAGATTTGTTCCCCCCAAAAAAAATTACTCGCTTGAGATCAAATTTAATGTTCAATAATAATTTGTATAAATTCTAATAAAATTATCCTAGCTAATGGGGGAAGAGATTGTCAACACCAAGCCGCCGGCAATGGATGCGAAGGCTAAAGAATCAATCTATGGCGACGAATCAACTGCCGTTGACAAACATGGAAAACAATATGCCTTCGGTGGCGATGAATCAACTACGGTTGACAAACATGAAAAACAACACGCCCTCGTTGTAATCTATGGAGACGAATCAACCGACATTGAACATGGAAAACAATACGGCACCTCGGACGGCGTCGTAAATTACGGAACGGGGGGAGTAATATCATAGTTTGCTTGATTGGCAGTTGTACGGTTATGTTTACGTATTTCTCGGTGTACTTTTCCAAGTTCACGGAAGATCTTAGAGAAACAATAATTGCATGCGTTTTCGCTGTTGTTTGTGGTATTTTACCGTTAGGTTTTGTGCCGGTGAAACACCATCTCAGCAACATAGCCGACGAGGAGGAGAAGAAGGCCACGGCGGCAGCGGACGAGGTGAGTCAGTAACATAGTTTGATTCTTGTATAAAAAACAATTTTTTTCCCCCCCCTTTAACTCATTATTAATATGGATAATGTTGTGAACAATGAGTTAGAACCATTAGTTGTATTTCGTTTTTCTTTTACACAATCTACTTTTAGGAATGGTTAGTGAACAAATGTAAATTTATGGATTAATGAAACAATGGAAGTTTTGAGTTGTTAGTGCTGCTCCAACAATGACTCCAGTTAATCTAAGGGCGGCCGGAAGTGGGCCGTACGTCAAAATCACCAATCAGCATCAGACTAACTAGCTAGTGTGATTGAGATTCCATTGGTCTTAAACGATAGACCATATTGTAAAGTCCCTTTCACATAATGCAATAATCGTTTCAAGGTCTACCAATGATCATTAGTTGGCTGTTGCATATATTGTTTTAGATAGTAGTTAGGACTTATACAAGTAAGAAATTGAATCCACCGATGGCACTCCTATATATACTTTGGAAACATTATAGGCTCGCCTAATTTGGAAGAATGTGTTGCCCAATTTCTTTTTTTTTTTTTTTTTTTTTTTTTTTTTTCTTTCTTTCTTTTTTTGAGTGGAATATATTACCCAATTTCTATCAACCTATTCTACCGAAATTAAAAGCAACTTCCGAGTTTACCGGTAACAACTAGATAGGAGATTACACCATCTAAAAAAAAAAAAAAAACCTAGATAGGAGATTACGATAGACTTGAGATCTTATTTAATACTATTAGCTAGATACAATAATTTGTATAATTAAATTCTAATAATAAAGCCACCCAAAACCCGTAAACCTAACGGGAAAAGTGTAATATCCCGATTTTTCTAAAAAGGCATCATTGTCTTTTCACGAAAAAATCTGAATATTTGGTTTTGTTGTTAAAGGATTAAAAGAAAAAGCGAAAATAAAAGGAAAAGGATTAATTGGATTTAATTAATAAGGAATAATTAGATTTAATTGGGATTACAAAAGGAAAACTAATCCTAAATTAACCTAGTTGTTGTTTTACGTAAAAAATACTGGAGGGGGGCGCAAGTTTGGAAAAAAGAAAAAAAGAGAAGGAGCATTCGAATCTACAGCAATTCCGTCAGATAAAAAAAAGCATATCTCTCGAGAGAAAGGATCACCGCGAAACGAGGATAGTTTTGATATCAACAATCCCTAAATCCGTTAACGTAAGTTTTTCCCTCATCGTTCTTGATACTAGGGTTTGTTCATCATCGTTGTTAAGCTGCGTTTTTCTGAGTATAAACATCGTAGTGATCGTCTTTGGATTGATCGTTTATAGGTTTGGAGTTAAAGATTAAACTTTTGACGGGTTGAAGCTTTGGATCATTGTACCACGCAAATTAAGGTAACGTGGTGTTCTTATCGTATGACTAAGGTGTCGTAAGGTTGTAGAGCAATTTGTATGTTATTTTCGTTGTTTGTAATCTGTCAATGTTGGAGTTTGGGTTGGATTTGGATTGGAAATCGCGTGTTGACAGTTGTAGATTTTCTGGGTAAATCCCAGGCAAACGGGCGTTTGGGTATTGCGGACGGGCGTTCGATGGTTTAGTTTAGATACAGGATGTGGCTGATTTCCATGGACGGGCGTTTGGGGGTTTGTGGGCGCTCGCTGCGAGACGGGCGTTGCATGAAGCGACAGGCGTCGACTGTGATTCCGTTTTCGCTTTTTAAATAATCGTCGCCTGGTTTCAGGCTTCATAATCATGTTTCTACTGCTTAACCTTATGTGACAAAGCCTTGAATTAGCTTTTGATACGTTTAGTTCCGGCACCATATGAATTCCCTAAAAAGATGAAGTGTGGGACCGTCGATAGCTTTGGATTTGCCTTGTGCTTCGATAAGCTAAGGTTTATCGATGTCTGTGTATGTGCCAGGTTTTGTTAGAGTCTAGTGGTCTTAAGAAGAGGGAGTAGACTGATAGGTGAGCCTTTTATGTGAATCAACTTAGGTGGCTAGTTAAACATCTAATCAAACGTATGTGTTAGATTAATAATCTTAAACATCATGCAATGCTTGGTAAGGCATAGTACAATATCGCGATGTGTTCTCTGACCAGACAAAGTAGGTTGTACCCACGCCGGTCAATCGATTGGCTAGATAAAGCGTTTGGTGCACTCTGCCGGTTATCACACTATCGGGACTCAGATATTCCCGGGGCTACTAGAGCGTGTCTCTAAGTAGGTTGCACCCAGTTGTCCTAGTACATCTTATTACTAGGCGTAGTGCCCTTGTTATTCATGATGTAACAAACTTGAGTTAAGCTAGATAACTTTAGAACCTCATGTTATGCTATGAACATAACATGATAGTTAGCTAGGGTTAATAATGGAATGAATTAATAAAAGACGGTGTTGCTTTTATTTCTTTATGAGACCGACGTTGTACGATCTTCTACGCGTTACTAAGTACTTATGTACTTACCCCGTTACTTTGTGTTTGTCTTTCTCTTTCCCCAAAGAAGATGAACAGGTTGCTAGTGTTGATGAGTTCTTTGACGAAGACGTGTGAGATGGAGCTCTTGAAGACTCAGTTCTTTTAGTTTTGATTCTTTCAATAATGTTGTTGATTTAGTTTCAAACAATGTTGTCTTTCCTTGGATTAGTTCCGTTTAAGTTCCTTCGGATTTGAATGTTGGTTGGTTTAGTATTCTTAGTTGGATTTAATTTTACAGCATTGAAAACCGTGTGTTCGATCTTTTGTTTTTTTCCCGAGTCGTTTTATCTTCCGCGTCGTTTTAGTTCTGATGTATAACGTAAGGTTTACATATATTATTGAATTTATTTGATAATATTTGTGCCGAGCGCTCTTTCCGGATAAGGACTCGGTGTCCGGGAACGGGGCGTTACAGAAAGAGATCAAAACAATCCAAATGGGAGAAGACATGGTCAACACCAAGCCGCCTGCAATCCATATGAAGGCTATAGAATCCATCTATGGCGGCGATGATTCAACTGCCATCAGGGCCGTTCCAAAGACTTAATGGGCCCGGGACAAAATTTGAAGAAGGGCCCACTTTTTATTTTTAAAAATTAATTTTTTTATATAAGTAACATAAATAGAATCACGATCAATAAAATTCTAAAGCTAGTATCTAACAATATATTACAAATGTCAAAAAACTTATTGAATCAGTAGAGAGAAAAGAACAATAGCTGAAAGAAAAACAACAGAATCGTAACCAACAACATCAAAAGATCGTGAAACACAGATCGACAACATAACTACAGAAACAAAAAAACAAATTGATAATGAAAAAAATTTGATGTGCATGTATACATGCAAAATCATTAATTATAGTATCAACTTTTATATTGTCTAACGTATCATTCACCCATGGGCCTTGAACGGTCATCTAGAGCAGATTTTTTTTTAATGTCATTACTTTACAATGGTTTAACGTAATTCATTTATCATTACAAAAAAATAAATAAAACCAAAATATGTAAAGATCAAAAATCAAACTAGCATCAATAAGAGTGCATAACCGCTGATTATCTACTAGATTATCTTAGAATATTGTTAAAGATGTAAATTTAGGCCCCTGTTATACCATGGGCCCTGGGCGGTCGCCCATCTCGCCCGCCCCCAGGGCCGGCCCTGACTGCTATTGAAAAACATGGAAAACAACACGCCCTTGGTGTAATGATATATGGAGACGAATCAACCAACAACATTGAACATGGAAAACAATACGGCGCCCCGGGCTACGTAAATTACTGGTGGAGGCTCCTGTCGTTTCGCATCTTTGCAACTGTGGCAAGCTTAATAATGTGCATTTATCCTATGTTGTAGAATTATGTATACAAAGTAGAAGTGTAAATCGGCCGGATCTTAATATCCCTGGACCCATTATTACAACATAACGAAACAAATTTTTAGGTGCGAAGTTGCAATATAGCAACATAAAACAACGGAACATTAACTTGCAATATAACAATCTATTAAACAATTTCTTCCGTTGTTTATTTTCTTTTACCGAAACATTTTTTTAACTGCAAAAAACGATGAGAACGGAAACCCAATCAACTATTATAAAACATTGCCGTGGTACAACTGTTTCGAGGAATCTGGGCGCTGGGTGTATATTATCATATAAGCGAACCGACCGGGAATTTTCGATGGAAGGTTGAATTGAAGAAAAAATAAAATAATACTGAACGGGAAGGAAGAGACCGAATGAAAGGAACGGGGAAAAGATGGAGGAGGATGAAATAAAAGTAGGAACGGAGAGTTTTTAGGGAAAGTAATAAAAGAAAAAAGAAAAAGAAAAAAAAATGACAATAAATATTTAATACTACTGCGTTTTGATGGGTGTAGAGAAGAGGTGTTGGGTAAGTGGTGTAGTAAATCCATGATCAATTTGATTTAATTTATTAAAGACATCTTTTTGATGACCCTCAATAAAATAGACTCCTTCTCCTCTTTCGAGCGCCCTCGTACCTCTCACATTCTAACGAGCGACTTACGTACCTCTCTCGTGTGACTAACGTACCTCTTTAGAGCATTAAATCCTCGCACATAATTAAGGGAGCCATTGAAAGGTGACTAAAACACCAGAAACGGGGACTACCCGAGCTAATGATAGAGGCAAGAACACTTTCCGGCCAAGTCCCATTAATTGATCATAACGATATCGTGGAAATGCCGACGGACCCGTATATATAAGAAGAGAAAAAGAATCACCTTGATACTAAACCCGGATCGAGCCCGGGATCTTCTTAGAAATGGGAAGATCTAGGATAGCGCGCCAACCTCCCGGAGAGAGCGCGTGTGCATGAACCAGGTGAGTAAGGATCTTTGCTCCGTGGACCGCTTCGTCGGGCTGATAGGTGGTGGTATCACACCTTTCTCAAAGAAACCGTCGTGAGACTCTCGCCTCATACGGCTCCGTCCCCGAATAAGGACCTCTCCTTTCCTTTGACCAACGGGTCCTCAAACAAACCTCATCCTCCCTACGTTTGCCTCGGTAAGCGGTTTTTCATTCTTTCATTGATTCAAGTTTAGTTTGCTTCCAAGTCCAAGCGCTTGCGGTAAAGCTAGTCGCCGTGAGCGAACTTCCGGGCCGGAAAGGAGCTGGATGAGCGCCCTGCGCGAGCCTTATTGAAAACTAAAGCAAGAAGGAGGCTCGAAAGCCGAACACGCTTGTAGTTTTCTCGCTTGACTTTGAGAAAGAAGGTCCAACTAGAACTATTTAGATTATAATCTTTTAAAGGCAAGAAGGAACGGATTGAGCTGCGCGAAAGCCGTTGCGCTAACGCACATCCCTTTTCTTGCTCGTTAACGCGTGATTGCCATTACAATTTGCTCTAATAAAACCGGGTTAGGATCACCTGACTAATTTCGGTGTCTAATTTACACTACGTAGTGGTGTGTTTTAATTTTGGGTTTTGTTTTCCTTAAATTTTCTGAAAAAAATAAAACACACATGAAAATACATAGTTTTTATTTAGACACCGAATTAGACAGTTTTTACATAGACACCGAAATTAGACACCGAAATCGGACAGGTGTTGTCAACCCAATAAAACCCGGCTCAAGTTTACTGTGCCAAAACACTGTACCAAACTCCCTGCTCCTTTTGTTTTGTTTTCTGGCCTTTCTCTTAATTAGTTAATCACTATTCGTTTATTGTGTTTAAAGAAAAAAAAAATGCGGTATCCTCCTCCCGCCAATTTCCATCAGCCTCATATCTCCATTAATTAAAAATAAGAAACCAAAATTCCATTGATTCAAGTGCTATTGTTGTTGATTTATATTGTAAAAATATAGTTGTAAAGACAAATCATAAACTACATACGAAAACATTATAATAACCAATATTATCGTATTGTAAATGACATAAGAATTCGTATCAAATAAAATTAAGAATGCAGGAGGAAGACAGTGAAATTCAATTGAGAGTATTTCATAATTAAAACACAACCTTTATTCAAAACACAACTTTAAAATATAATTCAAAATGTCATACTTTAATTATTGTTTACGCCATATCTTTAGATTCCCTAACAAAAAACCACGTTAACTAGTAAAAAGAAATTTATAATTATCACTAATACCAACATCATGGCTAGTCATATTATTAACGCCAGCAACACGTATATCAGGAACACCGACATCTCCTTCACTATTAATTCCTGTTGGTATGCAACTCTGAGTCTTGTTTGGAGTTGAAAGGTAGTGATTATGGTCGCTTACAAACTCAACAATGCGAAATTTTCCAGTTTGACGGCTATCATCTTTTATTCTGGCCAAACAACCAAACCTTGTTTCTGCACAATTAGTTTAGCAGGCGATGAAATCCGAAGAAGATGAATATGGAAGAATTTTGAGGATTTTTTTTTTATTAATGGAGATATGAAGCTGATGGCAATTGGCGGGGAGGGGGAGGGGGATACGGCAGTTTTTTTAGTACTCAATAAATGAATAGTAATTAGGAGAAAGCCAAAAACAAAGGGAAAAAAAAAAACAGTGTTTTTTTTTTTCTTTTTTTGAGAAGAAAAAACACAGTGTTTTGGTACAGTAAACTTGAGCCGAATAAAACCACACTAATGTAACAACTTTTTTTTTTTTTTGAAAGTCCGTAATCTAACAACTAGATAGGAGATTACAATAACTAGATAGGAGATTACGATAGAATTGAGATCTTATTTAATAATTTGTCTAATTAAGTTCTAATAATAAAACCACCCTAGCTAAACCTAACGGGGGAAAGAGATCAAAACCAAGCCGCCTGCAATCAATATGAAGGCTATAGAATCAATCTATGGCGATGAATCGACTGCCATTGACAAAAATGGAAAACAGCACGCCCTCGGTGTAATGATCTATGGAGACGAATCAACCGACCGACATTGAACATGGAAAACAATACGGCTCCCCGGGCGGCGGTGGCGTAAATTACTGGTGGAGGTTCCTTTGGTTTCACATCTTTGCAACCGTGGCAAGCTTAATAATGTGCATTTATTCCTTGGCTGTAGAATTATATATAGCAAGTAGAAGTGTAACACGGCCGCATTTTAAAATCCCGGGACCCATTATTCTTATTGTGTCATGTTGCATATGGAATTTATATCTGATGGCTTTGTCTAATATTTTCATTATCTTTCACCCCATTGAAAGAAGAAGATGGGCTACTGAGTCGCATAAGATTCACTTCACATTTATAGTTTGCTTAATCTGCATTTGTACGGTTATGTTTACGTATTTCTCGGTGTAGGTGTACTTTTACAAGTTCACCGAGGATCTCAGAGAAGCAATAATTGAATTCGTTTTCGCCGTTGTTTGCTGTGTTCTACCGTTCGGTTTAGTGCTGGTGAAACACCATCTCAACAACATCAAACGAGGAGGATCAGGTCGAGTAAGCAATATAGCTGACGAGGAGGAGAAGGCGACGGCGGCCGACAAGGTGGAGTAAGTAAGATAGTTTCATTTTTGTATAAGAAATATATTTTTTGTTTTTTTTCCTTTTACTTGTTATTATTATTAATATACTTCAATCCATTATATTCTTTTTTTCTGCATGTTTGTTAAACTGCAAATTTTGAAATGGTCTTGCCCTGCTTGTCCGGATTGGGTGCGACGTTGCAATCTGATTGGTTGTGGGATGATATTAATATACGGATCTTGTTTCATTCTAGGCCTTGGACGAGGAGTCATGTTTGGTGAAACTCTAATGTCCTCTTTAGCATTGATTAACGGAAGATGCTCGAATTAAATTTGGAATGGAGTTTTTCTTGTATGTACTTAAATAAAATCGTAGCTGTTAAAAACAAAAATCACTAATAATAAAGTGTTAAAAATAATTGGGATAAAGCACGTTGTGACACTGCCGACCCAATTGTACTTTCTTATGCAGCAAATAGAACCCCGATCCACATTATAACTCAATTCTGGAAACCACGTATATATGCTGGAAAGAAAGATATGTGACGATGTCCGGATTTGGACATGCCACGTGTCGTTCGTATAAATAAATGAGCAATAAATAAGGGCAGAGATACGTCCTCTCTAAAGGGCAAGAGCCTTATATTTTTCATACTTAGGGACCAAAACCCAAGAGGAAGGTCAGAGTGGAATCTAGGGGTGACATGTTGACCGAGTGATCCTGGAGAGATCGACGCAGTCCCGCAGGAGCTTTCCTTAACTCACGAGATTCATCAAATCGGATAATTATGGAAAGAATCCTTAGTTATAAAGATTGTAATTCAAATAATTAGATATATCCATATTTATCCCTAAATTATAAGGATATGCGTGTGATTATCCTTAGGAAGAAATAATACGAATCCTTGTAGAACAATGTAAGGGATTAATCGTCCCCTATATAAATAACCCTAAAGAACTACGAGAGAACGATTCTCAAACATAACAGATACGTAGCGAACTTTGAAAAATACCTGTGCCATCTAAAATCACCCCAAAAAAAAAACGTCCCTTTATTCCTATTGTTCTTATTTTCGATCTTGAATCCTTTACCATTAGATTAAACTACCTTGATTTAAACCCGACGATTTCCAGCATCGTCAGTATGTATGAAATTTTTCTTCCTTCGAAATACTTGAATAGCACTTGGTGAGCTTTGAATTATTAATTTTCTTGGAAAGTAAAAACACAAAATGACAAAGAGGAATGAGAGTGAAATAGACCTTTTATATAGAGAGAATAACGATATCGTGCAACAAAATAACGACGAAAAATAAAAAATGACCATAACAAAATACATAAAGAAATTTGTGGTATTTCATTATGATAATTTTTGCGTAAAACAAACATTTCTCATATAGAAAATAGATTAAATACTTAATCCAACCATGTCAACAAGACATCGCACCTAGTGGTTATCACTAGGGTATAACCTGACAAGATACACGGTTTCAAGCATCGTTTGGGGCAAATTAAGGGTGTGTTATAACCTTTCGCTTCTAGAAAAACAAAATCCAACCATTATCTTTAAATGAGTGGATTTTGTGAGATACTAAAAACTATTACTATCCTAAAATTCTTCTATTTTACAGGAGTTTTATTTGATGCATTTGCAAAAAGGCATATCATAAAATAATATAAATTTTAAAATCAACACATATATAATTCCACCATATCGGTTTCTGAAAAATTAAATCCCTCCTTACCTTAACTAATAAGAAGTAAATTTCATATCAATCCGATCGACTGTATCGAAAATAACATAAGATATCCGGTATTTGCAAGAGTCGAAGGACAAAAGCTTTGGGATAAGCTTTAATGCGTTTAAGATAGTAATAGTAGTATAAATTATAATCACTTCTCTACATTGAGAAGGACAAAAGCTTTGGGATAAGCTCTAATGCGTTTGAGGATTTTCATCCACAGTGAGGGCTTAGACAGGGGGATCCGGTGGCACCATACTTGTTTGTCTTGGTAATGCAGGTTCTGAGTACTCTGATTGAGGATTCGGTTAGGGAACGAAACTAGAAGCCGTTTCGCATTTCGAAAGGGGGACTTGAGTGATGTAAGTCAATTTTATGATGCATTCACTATGTTTTTAGCCTCGTTTCCCGTGATTTTAATAGTAATTTTGCACCTTTCGGCCATCGATTTGCATATTTTCATAAGGATACAATAAGTAGTAAGTAGTAATAAATAAAGTAGTTTTTATAGTATTTTTGGGTCATTAGGTTCAATCTTTTGTAAGCGGGTTTACGCTTGGTATTTTTTGCGCTTGAATAGTGAAACAGTGTCTTAAAGAAATAGTGTGTGTTCCCCGGTGTATCACAGTATTTTATTTTTTAGGAACGAGTTACAGGATTTTGCTATGGCTAATATAAATACTTTAAAAAAAGAAAATGATATATGCACTACACATTTGTGTGGTGCACAAACCGCAACATGCATAGTATCAATTGATTAAAGTGATCAATTATTTATTGTGATGGGTCCCAACAAAATATGTGGTGTTGATTGTGTTGTGTAAGATGTTGTGGTCGAAGGAGTAGTGGATGTATCACTACTATTTAAAAAAATTATTAATACATAAAAGAGTAATAGAGACCGTTGATTAAATGCAGTAATTCAAATGGGATCGTCGATCTAACCGTCTCTGTCAATTGAATTTAAACCGTTGATCTACCTATTACAGTACGTACCTGTGTCCTAAGTTGATACGTGTAAATACTCCGCAAACATTGATAGTGCAGAAAAATATGGACCGTCGATTATTCTATGCTCTCTTTCTATATATTGAAGGCAGATCCAGCTCTATCCTCTCCATTCCATTCCGATTCAATTCCTTTCTATTCCAAGAAGAAAAAAACCTCGTCGTGAAGATTAGTTGAGAGAAAGATGGGTAGAACCACCGTCTTTTTCCAAGCATATTCACTACGGATTCGGTGTTTTTGTTTTTGTTTCTCTTTGTTAATTAATTTAGTTATTTTCCTAAACAGTACGTACTCATGTTTTCGATCTTTTACTTTCACATCATCGCTTTACACCTTGGGTTTTCACCATGGGTGCATTCCTAGTCGTTGCTTTCACTTTACCTTGTGTCACTGTGTTTCTGGTTCCAAGGTTCATGGTATATAAACGAAAGTTTGCAGTATCTTTGTATCTTTTTCTTATTTTTTCATTTTTGTTTTTGGAGATAAAAGCTTAGTGGGTTTTTTTTTTGTGTTGATAGGACGCTACATGCGATACTGGAAAAGGGCGATATCGCAAATTTCGTAGATGGGTTAATTTTGCTTCTGTCTTTATACTGCTGATGATCATGTCTTGCTAAACACTCTCAACACTTATTTGGATAATGATGACGATTTCAAGAAACATCCTCTTGACCACCACCGCTACAAAATCACCGAGGGAATTGATTTTGCTGCATCTATCCTTCTTAACACATGCTATCGATCATCGATCATGGTTACCATTTGTTCAAGCACAGGTAACCCAAAAGACAAAAGCATAAGAAGGATAGATGCAGCAAAATCAATTCCCGCAATGATTTGTAGCGGTGGTGGTCAAGAGGATGTTTCTTGAAATCGTCATCATTATCCAAATAAGTGTTGAGAGTTTTTAGCAAGGACATGATAATCAGCAATATAAAGACAAGCAAAATTAACCCATCTACGAAATTTACGATATCGCGCTTTTCCAGTATCGCCTGTAGTGTCCTATCAACACAAAAAAAAAAAAAAAAACAAAAAAAAACCCACACTAAGCTTTTATCTCCAAAAACAAAAATGAAAAAAATAAGAAAAAGATACAAAGATACTGCAAACTTTCGTTCATATACCATGAACCTTTGAACCAGAAACACAGTGACACAAGGTAAAGTGAAAGCAACGACTAGGAATGCACCCATGGTGAAAACCCAAGGTGTTAAGTGATGATCTGAAAGTAAAAGATCGAAAACATGAGTACGTACTGTTTAGGAGAATAACTAAATTAATTAACAAAGAGAAACAAAAACAAAAACACAGAATCTGTAGTGAATATGCTTGGAAAAACACGGTGGTTTTACCCATATTTCTCTCAACTAATCTTCATGGCGAGGTTTTTTCTTCTTGGAATGGAAAGGAATTGAATCGGAATGGAATGGAGAGGGAGAGGATAGAGCTGGATCTAAAGAAAATCAGAAAGAAAATCAAAGACGCATTAGGAAAATAATAAGAAACCGCAAATGATGTTTTTTATTGGATTGATTCAACTGTAGAACTACAACCATTATTTACTCTTAGGCTAAAAGATAAAGACTACTAAAAATAAAATTGACTACGGATAAAACTATTTTTCAACTAAATAATCTTTTTTTTTTTTTTTTTTTTTTTTTTTTTTTTTTTTTTTTTTTTTTTTTTTTGAGAAGATAAATAATCTATTTAAACTAAATCAACTTATTTCAAATATGTAAGTTTATCTTTGTATAATAATGTCTCTATCTCTTCTCTTGGCTTGAGTCATATCTCTTTGACTGTTTATCTTCTAATACCCTCCCTCAAACGAGGTCGGGTCTGGGGGTCGAGTTTGTCTGGTAATAATATGGAGGGCATTTCCACTCCCGATGCTTTGCTGAAGTCCATTGAGTTTGTCTGGTGATAATTTGGAGGGCATCTCCACTCCGGTTGTTCTTCCGAAGTCCATAGTTGTGATCGTTTTTGGAGGGCGTCTCTATTCCGGCTGCTCTTCCGGAGTCCATTGATTCCGTTTGATTGATTCTGGATAAAGAACGATTATGATATTGGTGTAATATTTGACACTACTATTTGACATTATTATCTTATGTGACATTATTATTTGACATTGTAATATATATATATATATATATATATATATATATATATATATATATATATATATATATATATATATATATATATATATATATATATATATAATGCTAACGTGAGTTGATGGCAGGTAATGGGTGGTTTTTTTGTGTTTTTCTTTTTTATGAGCATTAGTAAATAGAGGGGTAAAATTGTCTAAATACATAATATTTTGTCCTTTTTAATAAAATGCAAATGTTTCTGTCCTTTCTGTCCGTAATTTCACTATTTTACAATGGTCATTGTGTAAGTTATATTTGATGCACCACAATCAATGATAAATTTTAAATTTATAATGGATCTCAAAATGTAAAAAAAAAAAAAAAATCACAAATGATAATTCTTGAAATTAATGATTTGGTTGTCCACACTTAGGGCTGGACAACCCTAAAATTTGTGGGTACGGAAACCTCACTTTTACTTAGTAGTTTGTGTTTATATATATGCACCTTTGTTGTTGGCATTAACTTCGTGTTTTAACATGTTGTATTCACATAAATCAAAAAAGATTTACAAAATTGATACGTACTCCCTTTATCGCGCAATATAGGATCATTTGTTTGTAGTAAATCTCATAAATGAGTTAATGTATATTTTCGTCTCAAAATGTAAATTCGTTTGAATTTTTCACATAAATTAAAAAAGTTGGTTATATTTGTTATGTATCGTTAATTTTGATGAAAAAAATCTAAAATGACGTTTCATTGTTATTAATGCAAACTAGAAAAATGGGTGATTATTAATTAATCGAGGAGAAAGAGGAAAATATAATAAATTCTTTATTGGTTTTTTAAATTAATTTATAAAACTAGACAAAACAAAAATGCTAAATTGATTTATATTTTGAGACGAAGATAATACCTTTTAATATTTAAAGACAAAAAAAAAATCATATTTTTGGTCTGTGAGTGCTTTAAGTGTTACTTGTTCCCGTTTCGACAACACGGCTTGTTTTTGGTTGCTTGCTTAATGGGCCCACAAAAGGTTTATTGTCACGTTAGCTATGCAATGGGTATGTGACTGCAGTTATGTGATCTGAGGCAAATAGACTATCCGGAAGCCCCGGGAAACTGAGTGTCGGAAGAATGGACTCCACTATAAAACTTACTTGTCATAGACATAAGGTATGTGAAATTAGAGTCATAAGTTATATATTATCATATCAATTTGTATCAATATCTCAGAATGAAACTCATGAATTAGTGAACTTGCCTGAACTTTCTTGACGGATGAATGGTGCATACTTTTGAACAAGTTAAATCTCTATCTCTCTCTCTCTCTATATATATATATACACACACGCATATATATATATATATATATATATATATATATATATATATATATATATATATATATGTGTGTGTGTGTGTGTGTGTGTGTGTGTGTGTGTGTTGAATTACTATCTCTCCCAAAAGTTTTGCTCGATACAGATGTAGATAATTAACATTTTATATATCACAATACGCCCTCTCAAATGTGGACCTGTAAGGAGAGAGAATGACCCAAAACTTGATTGATTTAAGTTTTTTTTTTTTTTTTGAAAATCGTGTTTGGGATGAGATTTGAACTCATGGCCTATGGTTCTGATACCATATTGATATGTGTGTGTGTGTGAGTTTTCATACTATAAAGTTGTTTTTCATACTATGGCTCCGATACCGGTGTTTTTTATGACGACTTTTTTTCTTTTCTTTTTATTTTTTTTGGTTTCTTTGTTTTGTTTTCTCTTGAAAATAGAATAGGTTTTGAACCAGGAGAAATGGAATAAAGATGAGAGATGAGTTGGATCGAGACAAATTAATGTACATACTCTTGGAATGAAATCGATTACATGGATAATGTTGTGCACTGTAAAGTCTCATATAGGAAAAATTGTAAAATGTTCACCCACATATAACTGTGAGACATAAAGTTCTTATCAATTTGGGTTAATCTTTTTTACATCAAACGATTTACTCAAGCGGCTCTAGCGAGTTGCTGACTCCCAATTTATGACTTCGTTGAAATTGACTACTGACGCAGTCCAGGAGCGTTACATGCACTCTTAGTTAGAACCATTTGTTGTATTTCATTTTTTTTTTTTTTTTCGTTTCTTTTTTCAATCTTCTTTTAGAATGGTTAGTGAACAAATGTAAATTTATGGATTAAAGAAAAAGTGGATGTTTAGTTGTTAGTGAAGTATTTATGACAACATCACAGTCTCCTTCTACAATGATCTTAGTGGATCTAAGGGTCAAAAGTGAGCCGTTAAAATTCCCGATCAGCATCAGACTGATTAGTAAGATTGAGATTCCATTGGTCTTAAACCATAGACCATAGTGTAAAGTCCCTTTCACATAATGCAATAATCGTTTCAAGGTCTACCAATGATCATTAGTTGGCTGTTGCATATATTGATTTAGATAGGTGACTTAGTAGGACGGAGGCACATTGGAGTTGGGTGGGGGGCTAAGCCCACCCAAACAAAAAAAGAAAAATACACTAAAAAATTTACGTAGTTTGGTTGAATCCATAAAGTTATCTTATCACAGCTCTTCCGATAATTTGAAAATTGTCTATTAGCCCACCCGAAGATGAAATCCTGGCTCCGTGTTAGTAGGCTATATATTAGGTCTCATACAAGTAAGAAATTGAATCCACCGATGGCACTCCTATATATACTTGGAAACATTATATGCTCGCCTAATTTGGAAGAATGTGTTGCCCAATTTTATTTTATTTTTTTCTTTCTTTTTGAGTGGAATATATTACCCAATTTCTATCAACCTATTCTACCGAAATTAAAACCAACTGCCGAGTTTACAGGTAACAACTAGCTTAGATAGGAGATTACGATAGACTTGAGATCTTATTTAATATTAGATTCAATAATTTGTATAATTAAATTCTAATAATAAAACCACCCTAAACCTAACAGGGGAAGAGATCAAAACCATCCAAATGGGAGAAGACATGGTCAACAACAACAAGCCGTCTGCAATTCATATGAAGGCTAAAGAATCCATCCACGGCGGCGATGAATCAACTGCCACTGAAAAACATGGAAAACAACACGCCCTTGGTGTAATGATCTATGGAGACGAATCAACCAACGACATTGAACATGGAAAACAACACGGCGCCCCGGGCGGCGTAAATTACGGGTGGAGGCTCCTTTCGTTTCACATCTTTGCAGCCGTGTCAAGCTTAATAATGTGCATTTATACCTATGTTGTAGAATTGTGTATACAAAGTAGAAGTGTAAAACGGCCGCATCTTAAAATCCCTGGACCCATTATTGTTATTGTGTCATGTTGCGTAGGGAATTTATATGTGGTGACTTTGTATAATTTTTTCATTATCTTTCACCCGGCCCATTGAAAGAAGAAGATGGGCTACTGAGTCCCATGAGATTCACTTCACATTTATAGTTTCCTTGATCTGCATTTGTACGGTTATGTTTACGTATTTCTCGGTGTACTTTTTCAAGTTCACTGAAGATCTCAGAGAAGCAATAATTGCATGCGTTTTTGCTATTGTTTGTGCTGCTTTAGCGTTCGGTTTAGTGCTGGTGAAACGCTATCTCAACAACTTCAAACGAGGAGGATCAGGTCGAGTAAGCAATATAGCTGACGAGGAGGAGAAGGCGGCAGCGGCAGAGGTGGAGTCAGTAACATAGTTTGATTTTTGTATTAAAAAAACATTTTTTTGTTTTTTTCTTTTACTTGTTATATATATATATATATATATATATATATATATATATATATATATATATATATATATTTGTTACTTCTATCCATTATATTCTTCTTTCTGCATGTTTGTTAAATCGCAAATATTGAATTGTCTTGCACTGCTTGTCCGGATTGGGTGCGAGTGTGCGACATTACCAATCCGATTGGTTGTGGTGAAAAATAAAATGAAAAACTCAAGTATCCATTATATTCTTCTTTCTGCATGTTTCATTCTAAGTCATGCATAGATTAACGGAAGATGATCGAAATTAAAGTTGGATTGGAGTTTTCTTTGATTTGTACTTAAATAAAAAAAATAAAAACTAATAATAAAGTGCTAAAAATAATTGGGTCAAAGCACGTTGTGGTATTTTCGACCAGATTGTACTTTATTGTGTAGCGAATAGAAGTATAGAACTCCGCACCACGTCTATAACTCAATGCTGGAAAGAAAAAATAAAATTTTTCTTCCTTCGAAATACTTGAATAGCACTTGGTGAACTTTGAATTATTATTTTCCTTGGAAAATAAAACTCAAAAGGACAAAGAGGAATGAGAGTGAAATGATATATATAGTGCAACAAAATGACGGGGTGGCGCTTACTCAATACATCTCCCCTACCCTAAACTTGAGCCGAATAAAACCACCCTAATGTAACAACTTTTTGTTTTTTTTTTTTGAAAGTCCGTAATCTAACAACTAGATAGGAGATTACAACCACTAGATAGGAGAATACGATAGAATTGAGATCTTATTTAATAATTTGTTTAATTAAATTCTAATAATAAAACCACCCTAAACCTAACGGGGGGGAAGAGATCAAAACTATCCAAATGGGAGAAGAGATCAAAACCAAGCCGGCTGCAATCCATATAAAGGCTATAGAATCAATCTATGGCGTTGAGTCGACTGCCATTGACAAAAAAGGAAAACAACACGGCGCCCCGGGTGTAATCTGTGGATACGAATCAACCGACGACATTGAACATGGAAAACAATACGGCGCCCCGGGCGGTGGCGGTGGCGGCAGCGTAAATTACGGGTGGAGGCTCCTATGGTTTCACATCTTTGCAACCGTGACAATGTGCATTTATTCCTTGGCTGTAGAATTATATATTGCAAGTAGAGGTGTAACACGGCCGCATCTTATGTTAAAGTTGTCCCACATTGGCACTTGCTATTGTATCACCCACCATATTAAGAGATTGACTTCCCTCAACTCACAACCTAGGTTTTGGAGATGAGGTCCCTCCTCTTATATGAGTTTGGACCCAGATTTTTACATCTTAAAATCCCCGGACCCATTATTCTTATTGTGTCATGTTGCATATGGAATTTATAGTTTGCTTATTCTTCAGATTTATAGTTTGCTTAATCTGCATTTGTACGGTTATGTTTACTTATTTCTCGGTGTAGGTGTACTTTTACAAGTTCACCGAGGATCTCAGAGAAGCAATAATTACTGCGTTTTCGCCGTTGTTTGTGGTGTTTTAGCGTTCGGTTTAGTACTGGTGAAACACCATCTCAACAACATCAAACGAGGAGGATCAGGTCGAGTAAGCAATATAGCTGACGAGGAGGAGAAGGCGACGGCGGCCGACAAGGTGGAGTAAGTAAGATAGTTTCATTTTTGTATAAGAAATATATTTTTTGTTTTTTTTCCTTTTACTTGTTATTATTATTAATATACTTCAATCCATTATATTCTTTTTTTCTGCATGTTTGTTAAACTGCAAATTTTGAAATGGTCTTGCCCTGCTTGTCCGGATTGGGTGCGACGTTGCAATCTGATTGGTTGTGGGATGATATTAATATACGGATCTTGTTTCATTCTAGGCCTTGGACGAGGAGTCATGTTTGGTGAAACTCTAATGTCCTCTTTAGCATTGATTAACGGAAGATGCTCGAATTAAATTTGGAATGGAGTTTTTCTTGTATGTACTTAAATAAAATCGTAGCTGTTAAAAACAAAAATCACTAATAATAAAGTGTTAAAAATAATTGGAACAAAGCACGTTGTGACACTGCCGACCCAATTGTACTTTCTTATGCAGCAAATAGAACCCCGATCCACATTATAACTCAATTCTGGAAACCACGTATATATGCTGGAAAGAAAGATATGTGACGATGTCCGGATTTGGACATGCCACGTGTCGTTCGTACAAATAAATGAGCAATAAATAAAGGCAGAGATACGTCCTCTCTAAAGGGCAAGAGCCTTATACTTTTCATACTTAGGGACCAAAACCCAAGAGGAAGGTCAGAGTGGAATCTAGGGGTGACATGTTGACCGAGCTGGTCTGGAGAGATCGACGCAGGTCTGCCAGAGCTTTCCTTAACTCACGAGATTCATCAAATCAGATAATTATGGAAAGAATCCTTAGTTATAAAGATTGTAATTCAAATAATTAGATATATCCATATTTATCCCTAAATTATAAGGATATGCGTGTGATTATCCTTAGGGAGAAATAATACGAATCCTTGTAGAACAATGTAAGGGATTAATCGTCCCCTATATAAATAACCCATGAATCTACGAGAGACGATTCATCAAACATAACAGATACGTGAAAGAACTTTAAAAATACCTGCGCCATCTAAAATCACCCCAAAAAAAAAACCGTCCCTTTATTCCTTCTGTTCTTATTTTCGATCTTGAATCCTTTACCATTAGATTAAACGGCCCCAGATTTAAACCCGACGATTTCCAGCATCGTCAGTATGTATGAATTTTTCTTCCTTCGAAATACTTGAATAGCACTTGGTGAGCTTTGAATTATTAATTTTCTTGGAAAGTAAAAACACAAAATGACAAAGAGGAATGAGAGTGAAATAGACCTTTTATATAGAGAGAATAACGATATCGTGCAACAAAATAACGACGAAAAAATAAAATGACCATAACAAAATACATAAAGAAATTTGTGGTATTTCATTATGATAATTTTTGCGTAAAACAAACATTTCTCATATAGAAAATAGATTAAATACTTAATACAACCATGTCAACAAGACATCGTACCTAGTGGTTATCACTAGGGTATAGCCTGACAAGAGACACGGTTTCAAGCATCGTTTGGGGCAAATTAAGGGTGTGTTATAACCTTTCGCTTCTAGAAAAACAAAATCCAACCATTATCTTTAAATGAGTGGATTTTGTGAGATACTAAAAACTATTACTATCCTAAAATTCTTCTATTTTACAGGAGTTTTATCTGATGCATTTGCAAAAAGGCATATCATAAAATAATATAAATTTTAAAATCAACACATATATAATTCCACCATATCGGTTTCTGAAAAATTAAATCCTCCTTACCTTAACTAATAAGAAGTAAATTTCATATCAATCCGATCGATCAGTATAAAAATAACATAAGATATCCGGTATTTGCAAGAGTCGAAGGACAAAAGCTTTGGGATAAGCTCTAATGCGTTTAAGATAGTAATAGTAGTATAAATTATAATCACTTCTCTACATTGAGAAGGACAAAAGCTTTGGGATAAGCTCTAATGCGTTTGAGGATTTTCATCCACAGTGAGGGCTTAGACAGGGGGATCCGGTGGCACCATACTTGTTTGTCTTGGTAATGCAGGTTCTGAGTACTCTGATTGAGGATTCGGTTAGGGAACGAAACTGGAATCCGTTTCGCATTTCGAAAGGGGGACCTGAGGTGTCACATCTCTTCTTCGCAGACTACTTACTACTTTTCGCAGAAGCCTCGGTGGGCCAGGCCGAGGTTATGGAGGATGTGTTACATACTTTTTGTGCTTTCTCAAGGCAAAAGGTTAGTGTGAGTAAATCAAAAATTTATGTGTCGCCTAATGTAGAGAACTCTGTGGTGGACTCGATATCTCAAAGGTTAGTGAAGAGAGTTTGAGAAAGTAATAATACTTGAGTAAACTTCAACTTGTTTATTCATGTTTGAAGAAAGGGTATAAATAGATACAAGCATGTAAAGGTCCTACCTAGTAAAGTAAAAGTTACTAGAGCCGGCTAGTATTAAATGCTAGAGTCGGCTATTACATGATAGGACAAACTAGAGTTACTTTATGACTTTAGGACATATTAATTGTTTATTCAATACAATTAATATGTCTCTTGATACATAAGTAACATGTTACAATGTAACGATTTATAATTACAAATATATAATATTTCCACACCCCCCTCAAACTGGGTTGTATATGTCAATACAGCCAAGTTTGCTACTGAGTCTGCTGAACATAAGCGGTGGAATTGCCTTGGTGAGAATGTCAGCATTTTGGTCTGCTGAGGGAACATACTGAAGTTGAATGATCTGGGCATCAATCTTCTCTTTAAGGAAATGTCTGTCAATATCCACATGTTTGTTTTTATCATGATGGACTGGATCTTCTGCCATGCATAAAGCTGAATTATTGTCACAGCAGAGTATGACAAAGTTCTTTGAGGGTCCAGTGAAGGTCGAAGAAGGACTCTTTTCACCATAATGCTTCACAAATGCCCAAAACCGGTGCCACGAGTTCGAACTTTCAAGATCGCTTCTAGAGACAATAAGTTGTTTCTTGCTTCTCCAAGTGACAAGATTACCCCATACATATGAGTAATAGCATGTGGTAGATCTTCACATCAATGTGGCAACCAAATTGACCAAGATCGATGATAGACCTTCACTGATCTATCAGTAGACTTTTTGAAGTGTAAGCCCTGGCCAGGAGTGGATTTCAAGTATCTGAGTATTCTGTAGACAGTATCCCAATGGTGCTCGGTAGGGCAATGCATGAACCGACCGACAAGGCTAACTCCATATGCAATATCAGGTCTTGTATGAGAGAGAGAGATGAGTTTCCCTACAAGTCTCTGATATTGTTCCTTTCTTACAGCAACATTGCCATGTACCAGTGGATTACTTGGGTCTACTGGGGAGATAGCTGGTTTGCAGCCTAGCATGCCGATTTCTTTTCAAGAGGGTCCAAAGACATACTTCTCTGTGAGACCGAGATACCCTGGTCATTTTTGCTATTTCCATGCCAAGGAAGTACTTGAGGTAGCCCAAATCTTTAACTTGAAATACCTTTGCCAGTAGGGTCTTCAAGTGTTGGATCTTAGCAGGGTCATCACCAGTAAGGATGATATCATCCACATAGACAATAAGGATGGATCTTCTCTTATTGGTTGTTTTAATAAACATTGTGTGATCTGAGTTGCACTGATGATACCCAGCAGCTTTAACCACAGTAGTAAGTTTGCCAAACCATGCTCTTGAGGACTGCTTCAGGCCATATAGGGATTTCCTCAATTTACACACTTTCCCTTGAGTGTAAGTGTTGGCAAAACTAGGAGGTACTTTTATATAGATTTCCTCAGTAAGGTCACCATTTAGGAAAGCATTCTTGATATCCAATTGGTGGAGAGGACAATCAAGTTGGACAGCAAGTGAGATCAGTACCCTGACAGTGTTTAGCTTTGCCACATGTGCAAAGGTCTCTTTGTAGTCAAGTCCATATGTTTGAGTGAATCCCCTTGCAACCAGTCTAGCTTTGTATTTGTCAATAGTACCATCAGCATTGTACTTGATAGTGAATGTACCATTTACAAATGACCGCCTTCTTTCCATGTGGGAGAGTGGTGAGGTCCCAAGTATGGTTGTCAAGGAGAGCAGTCATTTCAGTTTTGACAGCTGCCTTACACTTATCATGTTGGAGAGCTTCCTGTAATTCTTAGGAATAGAGTGAGTATCCAAGTCCTGTGTAAACATAGCAAAAGAAGGTGACAAGTGATCATAAGACACATAAGTATGAATAGAGTGATTAGTGCATGATCTCTTTCCCTTCCGGAGAGCAATGGGTCTGTCATCAATATCGATGAGGATGAGCGAGAGAGGTCGCCGGAGGTTCGGGAGAGTTCATGAGGTTCGATGAGGTTCGATGTTGAGAGGATGTCGAAGCTCGTTTGAGCTCGCCGAGGTTCTTGAGGTTCGAATCTGCTTTGGTGTGTAGTAAGTGATGAGTATCGTGAGTCTGGCCGAGAGTAGGTTAAGGGATTGGAGTGATCTCAATTTCAATAAGGTTGCCCTCTGTGACTGTCTAAGTAGGTTTGCTGTAGTATGGAGTTTTTTCAAAGCATTTTACATCCATAGAATTGTAAAATCTTTTGTCAGTGGGAGAATAACATTTGTAACCTTTCCTATCTTTGGCATAGCCTAGGAAGATGCACTTATGAGCTCTGGATCGAGTTTGCTTCTGTGTTGGGTATGAATATAGACAAACACAGTACATCCAAAGATCTTTGGAGGCAAGTCAGGAAAGAAGTGAGGACAAGGATGAGTTGTCAGCAGGGTTTGAATGGGAGTCTTGAATCCTAACACTCTGTTTTGGTAACTCATTGATCGGTATGTGGCAATTAATATAGCTTCACCCACATATATTTAGGCACATGTGTGGTGAACATGACTGATCAAGCCATCTCCAGTAAGTGCATGTTCTTCCTCTCAACAACCCCATTTTGCTGAGGTGTCTCAACACAGCTACTGGTGTGAATAATCCCCTTATCATTCAGGAAGGTGCTGAGGTTGGACTCATTGTATTCCAGGGCATTATCTGTTTTTAAGATTTTAATCTTAGTGTCAAATTGAGTGGATACCATTTTATAGAATTCTTGGAAGATGGTTCCAACTTCGATTTATCTTTCATCGAAAATGACCATGTGATCCTGGTGTGATCATCTATGAAGGTGACATACCTCCTCTTCCCTGTTATACTTTTAACTCTTGAAGGTCCCCATACATCACTATGTATTAGAGTGAAAGGTGTGGAAGGCAAGTAAGGTAATTTAGTATACACAGACTTAGTAAGTTTAGCAAACTGACAAATATCACATTGAAGGTCACCGAGGTTACATCCTTTAAACAATTCAGAAATAAAGTCTTTAAATAACCAAAACTTGGATGACCTAGTCTATAATGCCATAACATGATATTGTCTAAGGTTTGGGTGCAAGCCGAGGCGATTTCAATCTTCAATCTTCTCATTGCTTTCAAAGTAGGTTTACCATAAATGATCCTCGAGCAGTGCTTTAGCTCTCCCAATCACTTCATGTGAAGAAAGATCTGGAAAATACACCGATTGTCATTAAACAAGATTTGTCCAATTTAGGTCTTTAGTGAGTCTACTGATGAGATATAAGGTTCTGATCTAATTTTGGAACAAATAGGACATCCTGAAGGTATATCTTATCGATAAGTTTAACATTTCCAAAACCTTGTGCATCGAAATAGATCCATCAAAGAATCCTAATATTGTGGGTTTGATGACAGGCCTAAATCGAGATATGAGACTCTTGTTACCGAGTCATATGGGATGAGGCCCCGAATCAACAATCCAAGTATCATTACTGAGAGGTGAGTGGAATATACCTATTTTAGCATGAGTAGCTATGTCAGTGATAGAACCACCTTCCTTTTGTTGAGCAATGAAGGCTTTGAAGGCAGAAAACTGAGCATCCAACCTGGTATCTTTGTTCCCTTCTTCACTGACATGCCTGCCCTGGATCTCCCTGGTTGGTTTGGAGGGTTTAAAAGAGTTGGGCTTACCATGTAGTTTCCAGCAAGTGTCCTTGGTGTGATTTGTACGTTTGCAGTGGTCACAGAACAATTTTTTTGCCTTCTCAGTAGGGTTCCTGTAAATCTCAGTAACCTCAGTAGGCTTCCTGATCACCAACATTGCTGAGCTATCAGTAGGGTGATCAGCAGGGTTGCTTTGCAGCATTAATTTCCTCCTGCTTTCCTCATGTTTGACTTCAGCAAACACAGATTTAAGACTGGGGAGAGGTTTAGTAGCAAGAACTCTACCTCTAACATCATCAAGGGATGAGTTCAGTCCTGTAAGGAACTTGAATACCCTCTTCTTCTCAATGATATTCTTGTATAAGGCAGCATCCTCTACATCCTTCCATGGGTGAATTTCCAACATATCTAGGTGTTGCCATTGATGGAATAGTGTCCTAAACCCAATCGGGTTGGACCGGATCCGACCGGGTCGGATCATTTCTACTATTTCTTTATGTTTATACATATATTAAATGGCTTTTCTGTTGTCATATATATGTTCTTTTAAAGAACCAATTATGAATTGTTATATGATAACGTCCTTAGTATTAAATCGTGATAGAGAAACCATGATGAGCGATTATGGTTGATGAGATCTCTAATCACTTTAATGAGTTTTATACTTAAATGTCTCTACGAGGCGATGTACTATTAAACAGGGGCATTGATAGTATAAACGGACTAGCACGTATTAGATGTCTTCTGCCTTTAGGCGAGGATAGATCTCGCTCTATCGAAGTGTAGAGACACTTGGGTATGCGTGGGCGTGTATTAGAGAATGCGACGTTAGGGATCGACCCACTTACACGATAAGTGTCACACTATGTGACGGTTGTGTAATTATCCTTAAGACCGAGTCTTCATGGCATCACGGTGTGGATTGTCATGCTTTGACACTATTGAGGTTTCCACAGCCACGGGCGATCATGCGGTAGTGATTGGGTGTGATCTTCAAGCATGTGGAGTATACATGATTGGTCGTCCGGGAATCGCGTATCCTATGATTGGGATCGAATATCCGAAATGGCCTTCTTATAAGGAATGTCTAGCTCTCGTGAATCTTTGCAAAGTGGGAGTAAACGAGTTACTTCGAGAGAGCATGATATCCGATTATAAGATACGGTTGTTCATGTTTGACACTCGACGTCGACCGTATGGATATTATTACAATGATAGGATTGTAAGTTACACGGTAATCTGCTTCACATGAAAGGTAGTAGTCATTGCATTTGACTCTTCCGATGATTGGGGTCACGGTGTGTTGCTGCCAGACGCTATCCCGTGATCGTTAGGCATGAAGGGCATTTTCGTAATTTGCACTTTGAGTCTACGGCCAACATATTCGAAGCCTATCGGGTCACACACATATGAACATCTAGCCGATTAAAATGTGGTTATAAATGATAACCAAATAAGGAAAGTTTATCTCGAGACTATAAAGGTTATAGTGGTAAATTAATATTGTGGTATTTATTTATTATGAATAAATTAAATACAAGATATTAATAATATTGATTAATTAAAGAATATTCCGGATGCCAATTTATTGGCTAAAGGTGGCGCAATTTTGAAGTGTGTAAGATACACTTGGATTGTGCAATTTAATTAATGGTATTACCATATATTAATATAAGATATTAATATTTATATATATATATATATATATATATATATATATATATATATATATATATATATATATATATATATATATATATGTTCATACATGCGTGTGTAGTGTGCATATGTGATGCATGCGCACTAGTAGTATGGATATGTATATAATATATAGATTTATTTGTGTAATATATATATGTGATATATATACACATGTGTGTAAATTGATTTATGATAATATAATAAAAGATAAATATTGTCAATATAAGATATTGACAATATCTTGAAATATTCAATATGAGATATTGATGATATCCTAGATTTATTTAATATGAGATATTATAATAAATGAGATAAATCAATCAATTATATTTTCCTTATTTTATTGGGAAAAGGTTTTATTCTCCTTCACACCTTCTTGGGCGCCACATCCATTATAAAAGGGAGGTGGGTGTCAAGCTCTTTTATCATCATAATTCCAAGAGCTAATAGTTCTTGTGTAAAATAGAGAGCATCTTTTAGAGAGTTGGAGAGAGAGAAAAGGGCCGGTCTAAGAACCGGAGTTTTCCAATAAAGAATCCATGATGGGATTCCGGCGGTATTGCTCGTGTGGACTAGCGGTAGAGGCCGAACACTTGGGCGGCTCTATGCGAACTACTCTCCCAGACGGGTCAAAAAGCGTCGATCTATTAGATCAACCAAGGTAACCGCCGTCTCTACTACTTGTTTGTTTATTGCTTAAACGAAGTCGATCTTGGGTCGATAGAAATAAATTTTGAATTCATTGCGTTCCCGCGTAGATTTCTAACAGTGGTATCGAGAGAGCTTGAGCTTAAGCAATAAGCATGTTATTATCGTAGTTAATTTTATCGCTTTAAATCACGTAATTAAAAGATGAAAGATTTTTGATTTGCAAAATTGATACATGAAAAAAAAAAAAAAAAAAAAAAAAAAAAAAAAAGGATCGGGTGGTGCTCGGCCGATCGGCGGCGGTCGGGCGGCGGCGGGCGGCAGAGGGCAACTCGCCTTGCCGGCAATCGTTGACCGTCAATGTTTGGCGGATCTCCAAATTTTTGTTTTGTGTATTTTGTGATTCAATATGGTTCATAGTTGTGATTAAAATCTCCTTTGTTTAGTTGTGTCATGTAGCTAACCAATGGTTCAAATAGTTTGGCCATTGGGATGCCATATGACATTAAAATGATAATGGTCTTTCCAAACTTTGTTTGGAAATAGCTAAGCCTTCCAAATATTTGATTTGGGAAAAGCTTAGCTGCAAACGCCACTTCAAAATTTTGATTTTGGAAAGTGGCTGAGCCTAAACCAAAATTATTTGGCGCTTTTCAAATATTTGATTTGGAATAGGCTTGCGCTTTCAAATATTTGATTTGTAAAGCGCTTAGCTTGCAAGCCACTTCCAAAATTTTGATTTTGGAAAGTGGCGCTTAAACTCCAAATTTGGTTTAGAAACCAAAAGCGTCCCTTTTGATTACGAATCAAAAGGAAAGAAAACAAAAGAGAAATAATTTTAATTTTGTTTTATTTTGGAATAGTTCTAATTAATTAAAATTAAAATTAAAATCGGTTTAAAATTAATCGTTAATTTTATTTCGATTAAAATCATTTAATTAATTAAATGTTAATTAGTTAATTGATTGGATAAAATTATTTAATAGATTAAATGTTAATTGATTAATTAAGACGCAAGTAGTTAAATTTTAATTTTATCTTCTTCATAAGATTTTATCGTATGGATTAGATATAGTAGATATAATATGATTATATGGACCCAGATTGATCGCTGACTCGAATCGATATAGGATAGATGTGAATGATTTAATTTTTCTGTTGGTTTAAAAATTGTCCTAGGCCGTTATGAAGAACGTGACCTAGTTTATTTTCTGCATTCATCACATTCCCGTTAGCTCCCCCCCGTGTGCGGTGGTGTATTTATTTTATTCGATAGAATTAAATGTAACAAGAATGGAGGCGAAGATGGAGACCAAAAAAGACGAAAATAAAGATCACATTGGAGAATGGGCATTAAAGATCCTATTGGCGGTTCACATTTACCCCTTAGATTGTGACCAGCGGTTTTAAATCGGTTGTATTCGAAACCGCACTCAGAAAAAAGTCCATGATCATACCTAAGTTACTTTACGCATTTATTTATTTTGTGCTTGTATTTATTTTATATGATACGATAGATGCATGACTAGGCACGATCTAGATAAATGTGTAGGATGTATGTCTATAGAGATAGATATATTTGATGAGACCGTAATTAAATTAATTAAGAGAATTAATTCAAAATTAATTAAGTGAATTAATTTAAAATTACTCCCACAACAAAAATCGAGTTATAATATGTCTCCCAATATTATAGTGACGGTGAAGAGCCACTTGTTCGGATCCAACCGATCGGCCCACGTCGGGAGTTGACTCTACCACGGTATATCGTCATTATCGAGATATGATCGTTATGAGATCTCGCGAATACTTGGAGTTACGACTCGACTAAGAATCTTGCGGTGATTGGCCCACGTCGGGACCGTCGATTTTAGAGACATAAGGTTGACTATCACATAGGCGATGTGAATTGTCAAAGAGTTGACTAGTCAAACCATCGGAAGTCGCGTTAGACGCGATTGGTAAAAGTACCTACCGTCGAAATTGACCCGGTCGATCGCCCACGCCGGGATCGAGTCAACTAGATAGGATTTCATCTACTAAAGAATTTTGAAAAATTCTTGAAAGTCAATTGGGAGTAGTTGACTAGTGGGAGCAAAATCATAATCCCAAAGACCATATTTGATTTTGCGTGTATAGACAACGACACTCTTTTATCTTCATTTTTATGTTGTAGTTTTTTAGCAAACTTTTATATTTATGTTTTTCTCGATTAGTAAAACCAAATTATGACTGTTTGAGAAACGTTCTCAAGAATGATTAAGTAATTTTAATCCTTTTAAAATAAGCAATGACATGAGCAATCCCGTTATAGTAGTTAGAGACAAGGAGACTACATATTTGATGGAGTACTCCAAGACTTTAATTATTAATGAAAGCAGAAGCTCATGATATGATTAAATCATTTGAAATTAGTTTCAACGAATTAGTCATATATTGGATACGATCCAAGATGATCATTCTTACATCATACGATGACAATTAATTCAAACGTTGAATAAGAATGACCAGATCTAATTTTGGAAAGGTTGTTTTCAAAATTGTAAGATTTAAGTATCGACTTAATTCTATCATTGCTTAAAGGTTAATTAAATAGTTAATGTTTTAAATACGATTCAAAATGTTAAATAAACTATTTGATAAACTTTAGATTTTCTTTATGAAAGGAAATCAAAGACATAGCTCTTGTGATCTTTCTTAAGTCTTATAAAGACTACACTAAGAAACATTTACAAGTGCTTGAAGGATTAAATTGAAAGATAGGGCATGTGCTTAAATAGAGGACTTATTGAAGTTTCTATTCTAGGCAAGTGAGTTGAGATAAATCTATCTAAGTTCAGGTCGACTCTTAGATATATGATATCTTGCGAGTGTGATTAAATTAGAAAGATTAAATATCGATATGGAAGGTGAAGCAAGCGTTGTAACACATACCATATTCTGGATCTAGTAAACTGATAAGGGAACTAAATAAATGTTATTATGTTCCGGTTCTTATGAAGAACATACTTTCAGTTATTTGTTAGGATTTAGTAGACATATTCAATTGTAAAGAATAAATGTTATTCCGATAAAGTTGGAAGGTCACTGAATCTAACATACTAGATTGATGTCACTATATAGTTGATATATGTGATGAGATCTCAACTAAATATTTGTATGGTTGTTATCCTTGATATTTATGGTTGTTCTAGACATAGTCTCTCTGGAAGGAAAGCGTGTAATTAAACGTCATTCTGATGATGTTGAACCATATGATTATGAATCATGTGGTAATACGTATCATACCTAAAGATGGCTAAAATACCCTTTTATGAAAAGGTTATAAAATCTAGAAAGTTGTCCAAAGCCTAAACATACCGATGTTTGTTGGCTTATGACAATTAATGCCACAAATAATTGTTTGTTAATCTCTATGTCTATTTTTAGAAATAGTCAAGTGTACTTAGTAAAGTGAAAAATTCGGAAGCCCGAAAAGTTCGAGCTAGTACGAATATGAGATTGATGAGCTACTTAGGAATTAATCTTCAATTGGATTGAAGTAATTAATACCTTAAGGGTGTTTCAGAAGTCGTCTGAAAAGGAATAAGATTCTCCCTTGAAGGATACCATCTTTGGTATACGCAATTAGGTTGTGTTCCCAAAATGGAGACAACACTTTATATGATAAAGGTGTGACGCAAGCTATGCGAAGTATCCCTTACCCGTTTCGGGATAGTGCCCTTATACTTAACCGAGTTCCGAAGAATAAAGGTTGAATAAAATTCCATATTAGATATGGAAGAGGATAATGTCAAATCTATCTTAACCGATGATTTGAAGTTGTCATAGGCAAAGTCAGAAAGGCTTGGAGCCCAGTACGACATATGCAACTTTGTGGAATATCTTAGCAAGTACGCTAGATATTGTTTACTTGTCCGTGGAGCAAAATGTTTGTCTCCAAACATGCTGTCTTCTAGAGGAAGTGTTTCTTCCAAAAGAAACAGTGGGAGTGAATCAAATCTCAAAGGAGTTTGGGAACCACAAAGATATATTCAACCAATGGAACATGAGCAGACGGCACATAGCGATGAGGTGTAGATCACTGCTCAGTGCACACAAAAGTTCTGTAAGTTTGTGGATAACCTCAAGCCTGAAAAGGCTGCTGGTATGTTCATCTTGAAGAATGAATATCTCACGACTTATGAAAGAATGTTTGAGAGGCAATATTGAGAGATATGGCTAGGAGCCATAATATCTGAATTATATTCCATTAGTGACAACCAGGTTGTGAACCTAGTCTGTCTTACCTAAAGGGAATGTCCCTGAAAGGCTGACATGGATAGTAATATGATTACCATAAGGCTATAGTAGGACGGTTTGAAGGGTATGGGGTGTAAACCTTGTAATTACCTTTATCTTTGCCAAATGAGCCCGGGCTTCTAATCAGATGATGCTTGTTATAGCTTCGTATCATGGCTATATGATAGTGTTGAAGACGTTGGGCAAAAAGCTCGATGTTCATAGACAATAATATGACACGTAAGTCCACGAGATTCATTTATGGACTCAAACAAGTTTTCTCTAGACAATTTCTTTGTTTGATAATCAAAGGAGTTTGATTTAGTCAAAAGAAGGATATGCCCAATGTGCAAGAAGGATAGTGGGAGTGTGTTACGATTTTTGAGTAAGGTATTGGATATCTCTCTCATGAATCATCTCCCCATGTCACAGTCAATTAATGTTTGGTAATTCAAGATCTTTACGAAAGCACTTGGATTAGCAGTTCTTATTTTTAGAAATGAGAATCTATAGCGATAGATTTTACTGCTGTTAGATTATAGTTTACCTATATAGATGTAATGCTAAAAGAAGTTTAGCATAGATCGCGAGATCTATCTATGTTAGGACGTTGGTCCTAAAGATAAGGTGAAAGATGATGCTTATGGAAGGTTTCCTTCGCTACTGCGATAGGAACCATCTTATAGGTAATGCCGGATGTTCATAGTCCATGAATAGTCATGAGCAAGTATGAAAGTAAATCTGGTAAATGTCGAGAATATCCTTAAACAAGTTAAGGAAAGTTTCCTAGTTTATTAAAACTTGGAATTAAATAAACGTAGATATCTGCACGTATATCCCGAGTCTTATGAAGGCGAGTGGGAGCTACTCGTCTGGGTTTGCGATCACTTTGATCAAGTGATACAATGAGTGGAAATGTTCTAGCCTATGGGTCACTTTGTAAGTTCTACAAGTAGGTCAAAACACGTAGTGCCTTAGAGGCGCGGCGAGCAAGCGATACATGGATCTAGAAGGTTCATTCTTGAACCTTGTACGGTTCTTCCACCTTTTCCATATAGCTGATATAGTAAGTGGATTTATTGCTTGAAGCAAGGACCAGGGTCTCGTCAGAGATTCGTGTGTGTGTTAAGGCGGTTCCTTTGACTTGGTCATTTGGAACATGTTGTGAAGATAGTCTGAGTCCCCACGGATAGCGATCCGTTTATGGCTAGAAATTTGGTTGCGAGTATTGCATGAGATTCTTGTGTTTCAACTTGGTCTTGTGTGTGCGCGAGTGATTGGTTTTAGGCCAAGTGGGAGATTGTTGGAATAGTGTCCTAAACCCAATCGGGTTGGACCGGATCCGACCGGGTCGGATCATTTCTACTATTTCTTTATGTTTATACATATATTAAATGGCTTTTATGTTGTCATATATATGTTCTTTTAAAGAACCAATTATGAATTGTTATATGATAACGTCCTTAGTATTAAATCGTGATAGAGAAACCATGATGAGGCGATTATGGTTGATGAGATCTCTAATCACTTTAATGAGTTTGATACTTAAATGTCTACTAGGTGATGTACTATTAAACAGGGCATTGATAGTATAAAACAGACTAGCACGTATTAGATGTCTTACATCTTTAGGGCGAGGATAGATCTCGTCTATCGAAGTGTAGAGACACTTGGGTATGCGTGGGCGTGTATTAGAGAATGCGTCGTTAGGATGACCCACTTACACGATAAGTGTCACACTATGTGACGGTTGTGCAATTATCCTTAAGACCGGAGTCTTCATGGCATCACGGTGTGGATTGTCATGCTTTGACACTATTGAGGTTTCCCACAGCCACGGGCGATCATGCGGTAGTGATTGGGTGTGATACTGAAGCATGTGGAGTATACATGATTGGTCGTCCGGGAATCGCGTATCCTATGATTGGGATCGAATATCCGAAATGGTCTTCTTATAAGGAATGTCTAGCTCTCGTGAATCTTTGCAAATTGGGAGTAAACGAGTTACTTGAGAGAGCATGATATCCGTTATAAGATACGGTTGTTAATGTTTGACACTCGACGTGCGACCGTATGGATATTATTACAAATGATAGGATTGTAAGTTACACGGTAATCGCTTTTCACATGAAAGGTAGTAGTCATTGCATTTGACTCTTCCGATGATTGGGGTCACGGTGTGTTGCTAGACGCTATCCCGTGATCGTTAGGCATGAAGGGCATTTTAAGTAATTTGCATTTTTTGAGTCTACGGCCAACATATTCGGAAGCCTATCGGGTCACACACATATGAACATCTAGCGGATTAAAATGTGGTTATAAATGATAACCAAATAAGGAAAGTTTATCTCGAGACTATAAAGGTTATAGTGGTAAATTAATATTGTGGTATTTATTTATTATGAATAAATTAAATACAAGATATTAATAATATTGATTAATTAAAGAATATTCCGGATGCCAATTTATTGGCTAAAGGTGGCGCAATTTTGAAGTGTGTAAGATACACTTGGATTACAGAATTTAATTAATAGTATTACCATATATTAATATAAGATATTAATATTTATATATATATATATATATATATATATATATATATATATATATATATATATATATATATGTTCATACATGCGTGTGTAGTGTGCATATGTGATGCATGCGCACTAGTAGTATGGATATGTATATAATATATAGATTTATTTGTGTAATATATATATGTGATATATATACACATGTAGTAAATTGATTTATGGTAATATAATAAAAGATAAATATTGTCAATATAAGATATTGACAATATCTTGAAATATTCAATATGAGATATTGATGATATCCTAGATTTATTTAATATGAGATATTATAATAAATGAGATAAATCAATCAATTATATTTTCCTTATTTTATTGGGAAAAGGTTTTCTTCTCCTTCACACCTCTTGGGCGCCACATCCATTATAAAAGGGAGTTGGGTGTCAAGCTCTTTTGTACATCATAATTCCAAGAGCTAATAGTTCTTGTGTAAAATAGAGAGCATCTTTTAGAGAGTTGGAGAGAGGGGAAAGGCCGGGTCTAGCAACCGGAGTTTTCCAATAGCAATCCATGATGGGATTCCGGCGGTCGTTCGTGTGGACTAGCGGTAGAGGCCGAACACTTGGGCGGCTCTATGCAGAACTACTCTCCTTAGACGGTCAAAGCGTCGATCTATTAGATCAACCAAGGTAACCGCCGTCTACTACTTGTTTGTTTATTGCTTAAACGAAGTCGATCTTGGGTCGATAGGAAATAAATTTTGAATTCATTGCGTTCCGCGTAGATTTCCTAACGACCATGCCTTAGATAGTTGGTTGAAATCTTGAGTTGACGATAGATCCCTTGCCTGCAATTTTGGATTTGAGCTTCAAGATCATAGACCTCAGATGTATTGTCCTTTTTTGAGTAAAGGTCTCTGGCATTGTCCCAGATTTCCTTTGCAGTATCATACATCATGAAGTTCTCACTGATCTCTTTTGTCATTGACCTCGTGAGGATGGTCATGACTTGGTTATTTTCTGTATCCCATGCTTCAAACTTGGGGTCAGTTTCAGCAGGGGCAGGTTTGGAGCCAGACAAGTATCCCATCTTGCTCTGGCCTGAGATATACATTTTCATAGATCTTGACCACAGCAGGTAGTTGTTGCCATCAAGTCTGTGATTTGTAAATGAATGGTTTTCAGTGACCCCAGTCTGCTGAGGCAGCTGGGACTCTACTGAGGGTGAGGAAGCTTCAGATAATGAAGACATTCTTGATATGAGATAAGATGTTCCAGTAGGTTAGGGAGATTTTGCAGCGGATTTAGGATTTTAAGGGCTCTCTGATACCATGACGAGAGTTTGAGAAAGTAATAATACTTGAGTAAACTTCAACTTGTTTATTCATGTTTGAAGAAAGGGTATAATAGATACAAGCATGTAAAGGTCCTACCTAGTAAAGTAAAAGTTACTAGAGCCGGCTAGTATTAAATGCTAGAGTCGGCTATTACATGATAGGACAAACTAGAGTTACTTTATGACTTTAGGACATATTAATTGTTTATTCAATACAATTAATATGTCTCTTGATACATAAGTAACATGTTGCAATGTAACGATTTATAATTACAAATATATAATATTTCCACAGTTAGGAATGGCTCGAACGTACGATCTGGGAAAGTATTTGGGTATACCGCTAAGCAGTAAAGGAAAAAAGGTTAATTATGGATTTATCGTTGATAAAGTCCGTACGAAACTACAAACTTGGAAGGCGAAAGTATTATCGAGAGCTGGACGCAACATTCTCATCCAGTCTGCCTTAACGACTATCTCTTATTACTTTATGCAAGCGGCACGCATCCCGAATAATATCCTTGAGGAAATAGAAAAAGTGGCACGTTCGTTTCTCTGGACAGGGGATGAAAGAAAGACAGGAATGCATTATGTGGCTTGGTGCGATGTTTGCCTACCTAAATCCATGGGCGGCCTTGGGATTCGACGACTCCGTAACATGAACGTCGCCCTCCTGGCTAAGGTGGCGTGGCACATATTTGTAAATAAAGATGTCCTTTGGGTGCGGGTATTGAAGGCCAAATATGGCAGTCCTCTGGACAAGCCCAAAGCGAATTGTTCCCTACTTTGGCGATATATATGTACGGCTGCGGATTGTTTGAGAGAGATGTACGATGTTACAGTGTAAGGAAGGGTCGAGTGGCTTGCTACGCCTTCCAAAAAATTTGATGCCTCAAGCGCATACCATGCATAGTTGACCGAGGCGAGCTCGAAGGAGGAAGAGAAAAAGTGGAAGAATGTGTGGGCTATTAAAGGTCCGCAACGAGGTAATATATTACTTTGGCTATTCTGTCGTAAGGCATTGCCCACGGTAGAACTATTGGTACATAGACACATTCTACACGATGAGACTTGTATGGGATGTCAGAGTCATACCAAATCTCTATTGCATGCTTTTCGAGATTGCGGGTGGATCTATGACATGTGGAAAAAAGTGGTCACACCGGCTAACCATTGTCGGTTCTTTGGAAATATGGATAACCGAGACTGGGTGGATGATTGTCTAATCCATGATATGCACGGGAAGGATGATATTTCTCATTGGCGGTTCATGTACCGAGAGATCATGATGGGAGCTTGGTATTGGCGAAACCAAGTGCTGCACCAAACAGGCGCTCCATGCCCCCCGGTGGATGTGTTTATCGCGCAAGCTGTTTGCAGAGCAATGAAGCTGAAAATATCCTGACATAGATAGGATTTCATATTGCAATTTACTATGTATGATTTTATAAGTGTTTGAACTGGTGGGCGTGCATTGTACATATGTTTTTACATTTTAATGAAGATCCGGTTTATACCAAAAAACTAAAAAAAACCACCATAATCGGAAAATAGATCAAAACCAAGCAGTGGATATGAAGGTTAAAGAATCAATTTATGGCGATGCCGTTGAACATGGAAAACAATACGCCTCTGGTGGCGGCGATAAATCAAGTGTTGTTGAAGAACATGGAAAACAATACGCCTTCGTCGGTGTAAATTACGGGTGGAGACTCTTATATATCGTTCCACATCATTACCACCGTACGCGTAGCAAGCTTAATAATGAGCATTTATTCTGCTGCAGTAGCCTTATATATAGCAAGTAGAAAACCGCCGCCCCATTTGAAGTTCATCCGATGCGGCTCATTAGCCCATGTTCTTCTTACATCGGGTTGAACCATAATTGTGTCATTTTGCTATGTGAATCTATTTGGGGTGGCTTTGTTTAATTTTCTCATTATGGTTCAACCAGATGTAACAAGAAGATGGGCTAATGAGCCGCATCAGATGAACTTCTATTTATTTCTCATTATAATATCGTAGTGTGTTGTATTAGCAGTTGTTCGTATACGTATTTCTCGGTGTACTTTTACAAGTTCATCGAAAATCTTAAAGAAGCAATAATTGCATGCGTTTTCGCTATTTTTGTGGTGTTAAGATGATAGGTTTTGCGTTTGTGAAACACCATCTCAAGAACAGAGGAGGTCGAGTCACCAATATAGCTGACGAGGAGGAGGAGGGAGGTGATGGTGTCGGTAACATTGTTTGATTTTTTTTTTTATTATATAAAAGAAACATATTTTTTTATTTTTTCCTTTTACCTATTATTATTAGTAATATATATATTTTACAGTTTTAAATATATTTTTCTAGTTTACAGAATCTCTATCCAAGACGAAATAAATCAGATTTATATACTTGATAAAATGCGGTAAAGATCTAAAGTAAATTTTGATTTCCTTAAAATACAGTGTTCAGCACTATCTGCTGTAAGTGCTCTGAGAGCAAAGGCAATGACATGAAAGATAGCAAATGCTAGCACATCGAACCTCCTACTAACTTCCTCGAGAAAATTTGCATAGTCCTGTCATCATCATTTTGTAAAATAGCACCAGTAGCAGATATATGAGTAAATTTTAACAAATTCTTTATTTTTTAAGATTTAAAACCATATTCATTTTTTAATAATCTCATTAGATAATTTATTACCATCTCTAACACAATCTATATCTCATAGAAATATAATTTTTTTTGTTGTTGAGAAACATAGAAATATAAACTCTAAATTAATAAATGCCTTTAGGGTAAGGAAATGAAGAAAAAACGTAGATATCTGTATGATTATCATATTTTTTTAACATTCAAAACGAAAATTCATCTTCATGTTTGACTTGTCTATATATAAGGGTAACTATATATTACCCAATTTCTATCAACCCATATATTCATCTTTATGTTTGACTTGTCTATATATAAGGGTAATATTGTACCGACATTAAAAGCAACTTCCGAGACTTGAGATCTTATTTAATATTTTTTTGACATAGATCTTATTTAATATTAGATTCAATAGTTTGCATAAATTCTAATAAAACCACCCTAATGTAACAACTAGATAGGAGATTACGATAGAATTGAGATCTTATTTAATATTAGATTCAATAATGGGTGAGTGGTTTAAAATGATAAAAAAAGAGGGGGAAAATAGGAATCGGGACAGTGAAAAGGTAAATTGGGTGATAAATACAAATCTACTGTTCATAACCCCCAAACCCATTGTTTGCTGCAGTGGAATTGACCTCAAATCCAATGTTTCACTGTTCTACTGTTTATGTGTTCTTTACAAAAATGACCCCGAAAATAACGTTGAAAAAATATCAAATGAGACGTCTAAATAAAGATGATGTGAAGAGGAAAAATATGATGAAACAATTACCATCTTTCGACAATCAGATCAAAAGATATATTCGTTTTTGTAGTTGAATACCAAAGAATATAAATCACAGTAGAATAAGAAAATATGTCATTTTTACCGGAATAGGATCATCTCAAATACTTGAGGAAATATTCTCTCAAGTAGTAGTGATCTAACACACACCCAAAATGTGAAAATCATCTAACCGTAGATTTATATTTTTAAAACTACGTCGTTTTGATGATAATGTGTAAAAACAAATATACCTGACCTTAAGTATTTGAGAGGATCAACTCCTCATTTTTACCCAGAAAAATATTTTTTCATTGTCCTTTTTGACGATAAACCCTTGAATTATTTTTATAATTAAAATCTAATAAAACCACCCAAAACCTAACGGGGTAAGAGTCGAAGAGATCAAAACTATCCAAATGGGAGAAGAGATGGTCAACACCAAGCCGCCGGCAATCCATATGAAGGCTAAAGAATCCATCTATGGCGATGAATCAACTATCATTGACAAACATGGAAAACAACACGCCCTCGGTGTAATCTGTGGAGACGAGTTTATGAGAGTCAAATTTGCTATAATTTCGTGTGCCTTTTACTCCTATTTGTAGCCTATTCGATGTAATTTTGGGGAATTTAAGTGTTTTTATAGACACATTTCACCACGACTTGAATCACGAGACGATAGGACGTTTACGTCTAAAATCTCCACTTTTTTGGGTGAATTGTGTGCGTTTTATTGGCATGTGTCACGCTTGGGTTTTCTTGTTTTTGTTTGTTGGTGTGGCGTGATAGACAGCGTGACGAGTATCACAACGGCACGAAAATCGTCCAAAACGAAGTTGGTATAAAGAAATAGCGTGAGATTCAATCTCAGACGTTCGGGAAAAAAGAAAAAAATAAGAAAAATCGAGAAAAAAACAGCAAGTATCACACCTAGGGTGTGATGAAGACTGTTTTTCACTCTTTAAAAACATGCCCGAAGTTAAAGAGTTGAAACAGATCAAGCATCCTTGATGTTTTCATGTTTCTGTCACTTAATCCGAATTTTGAGCTCTCTTGGAGGCGTTTCCTGGAAAAGTAATCTTCACCAAAGTTGTAGGGGATTGAATAAGCTTTCCAACGCAACTTGAATCGCGCAAATCGGATCTCTACACACAAGGATATCGCCGAATTACAGGAGACGTGTTTGGCTGGCAGTGCGGATGGCGTCATCCATACGCTGGATGACGTCAGCAGTAGCGAATTTCCGAGTTTTCCACTATTTTGGGTCGAATTTGGCCTATATAAAATCCAAATTATGTCAAATTTTCACCACAACTTCATACAATAATTTTCTTTTCAGTTTTTTAGATTTTTCTTCCCCCAAAACTCTAGATTTAAGTTAAATTTATTGCTCAAATTGCTATGATTATTCGTTTCTTTTCACGATTTCTTCACTTTGGATTGACAAACCAATTGGGGGATTGCTTCTACGTTATTGGTAATTTATCGTTCTTATCTTTTATCATGTTTTCTTCCCAATTAATTATGATTTCTTGTTTCGTGCTTGTTATTATGCGTTCCTAGATTTTTGATAGCTAGATTATGTGATGAAACTACGAAATTGATACCTAAACGATGATCTAAGGATGAGTAGGGCTTAAAAATTAAATCTTTTGAGTTGTTGTGTCCTAGAATTTGAACTTAATGCTATTAGTGGAGTGGCTAACCATTGATTGATCATACACATGACCTTTATAAATGTATTTTGCGAGGGAGTGTGCGATAAAGGGTTTTAGAATGTCATGCACGAACTAGTCGAGTTATTTGCAGCATGTTCCTTGGAAAGGTTTTTCTGGCTAAGCCGTGAATTCGGTGGATGCGGAGCATCTCATAGTTCTTAATCATATTAGGTCAATTAAATCTCATAGAGGGGACTGTTGAACCGAATATATGGTAACTAGGTTGTGGTATTAGCGCCTAGGGACTAGTTTAGGAGATTGCACCCACAACACATTCATTAGAAACTATTGGTTGGTTGGCAGGTTAAGACTCATCCTTAGTGACTCGGTAAGGTGTTTAGAGTAGTGTTAATGACCATAATTTAGCTATTCCATTTATTATACTTTTTAAAGTTAGCAATTTTCATCTTTTTCTAGTTATAATTAATTTTACCCTATTTGTGAGCCTAAACTAAATATGAAAGTGATTGTGATACTTGATTGATTCATCAAGTGGGATACTGACATTCTTTCATTAGTTGTAAATCAATGACCCGTGCTCTTAGGTTAAAGTTGGTTTCTATAATTTGGCCAACACGAATACCCGACGACATTAAACATGGAAAACAATACGGTGCCCTGGGCAGCGGTGTCATAAATTACGGGTGGAGGCTCCTATCGTTTCACATCTTTGCAACCGTGGCAAGCTTAATAATGTGCATCTATTCCTATGTTGTAGAATTATGTATACAAAGTAGAAGTGTAAAACGGCCGCTTCTTAAAATCCCGGGACCCATTATTATTATTGTGTCATTTTGCGTAGGGAATTTATTTTATGTGGCTTTGTATAATTTTTTCAATAGCGTTCACCCCAATGGAAGAAGAAGATAGGCTAAAGTCGCACACGTTTCAGTCAAATTTTATTATAATATGACAGTTTGCATGATTATCACTTGTACGGTTATGTTTACGTATTTTTCAGTGTACTTTTACAAGTTCACCGAAGATCTCGGAGAAGCAATAATTGCATGCGTCTTCGTTGTTGTTTGTGATGTTTTAGCGTTCGGTTTTGTGCTGTATTATGATGATGGATCCGGTTCGGGTTTGCGGCCTTTGCCACCAAGTATGTCGGAGTTCTTACTCGGGTCGGGTTTTGATAGGCTTTTGGATCAGTTAGCTCACCTTGAAGCTAATGGGATTGGGACCGCAGCTTCAAAAACAGCTATTGAATCTCTGCCTACTATTGAGATAAAAGATGGTCATATATCAACTGAACCACACTGTCATTGTACTGTGTGTATAAAGCCTTTAGAGTTGGTTTCCGAGGCCCGTGAAATGCCGTGTAAACATTTATACCATTCGGATTGTATTCTGCCATTGCTTTCACTGAAGAATTATTGCCCTGTATGTAGGCATGAGCTGCCTACGGACACGTACGATTCTGGAGAGGCGAATAGAGGAGGTCTTAATGAGGGAAATGGGGTTGGAAATGATGATGAAACTGTTGGCCGGTTTAACCATATATGGAGGTTGCCGGGAGGTGGGTTTGCGGTAGGGAGGTTTTCAGATGGGAGGATTGATACGACTTTTCTAGGTGTCCAATCTAACCGGCAGTGTACCGGGTCAATTGTAGTCTAGTCCAGTGGTCAATGTCGTATCCCACAAGGATTTGTGAGGTTAAACACCAAAAAACTTTTATTAATTCGATCTAGGACGCAATAGACAAGAAGTGAATGCATAAATAATTCTTCTAATAATAAGGATGATAAATGATAAAAGAAACATAACCAAGACAATGTGTAGATTGAGCAAATCTCTCATATTATCATTGGAATGATCTACTTCCATCCTACCAATGGTGTTTAAAAGTGTGAAACGGTACATTCCTAAGCAAGTGGTTTCCCTTCATACGAGTGTATGAAACCACTCTATGCCTCCTCCTTGGTCTAGGTGTCCTAAACCTAATGAATTGGCACGATACGAAATTGAATATAAAGAACATGCAATAATTCCCGGATAAGAAATCGAGTTCCTCGTAAGGTCGATTTTACCTTCCGGTTCTCCTACCACTTTTTCACACCTAACATCTCATTTCGATCTCCATCAAGTGTAAATGCAAGCATTAGTTAATTATTCCAATACAAGCAACCATACAATTCAAGTAGGAAAAGATTCACAACAATTGAAACTAAACAACATAAACAACCATTCTCAATCAACATAAGAGATTATACTACTTCTACCACATCATCTTGGCTAGTGTTAGAACTAGCCACTCATGACTATGTACACAAACATGTCAAGATTAGTATTCATAGTTATAAGAGCAATTAAATCAAGATAAAGGCTAAGAATTTCACCAATCACAAACTATTAACTTGGAAATGGAAACCTTCATTCAACTTCAAAGCCTTCAATGGAGTTTGATACACAAAGTGTTAATCTTGCTCCAACAAAAGTAGTAGAAATCAAACTAGGAATTATTAATGTTTACACTTGAATTTAAGAGCTGATTTTATGCTAAAATTCGTCTAGGACATCATTGGGGTTGGGGTGCCTTCAAGGGAGAGTGAGGGTGGGGAAGATGAAGTATATGTGTATTATATGGTAGGTGAAGTGAATAAATTAGACCCTTAATTGCTGACTCTGCAATAATGCGTGGGTCATATGCCATGGCGCACGTTGTTTTGCTCTTTGTACACACATGGCGTGGGCCAATATCGATTGACGCGCGCCATTCTCTGATTAGTAGTTGACTGACTGACACCATGCAATAAATGCTTCATCAGACTTTGAATGTCTCAATTGGCGTAGGTCAATGTATACTGGCATGCGTCATATACACATGAGGTGCTCTCTGATCGTGTTTATTCACCATTGGCGTGGGTCAATCTCTCCGGCGTGCGTCATTCTGTCTTCAAGGGTTGTGATCCTTGCCTAAATGCTTTGAATCATCTCTTAATCAACCTTTTGGCATCACCACATCAAAAATCCAAGCTTTAAGCCTTTATACCTGTGCTAAAAAACAGACACGAAGATACCACGCGTAAACCTGATAACAAAATTGGCTCAAAAGCCTATATCAAAAGCAAAATAATAGTTTTTCATGATATTTCCTATGTACACAAAAATGGTCCAAATTATCACAAGAATTGCTCAAGTTGATGTCAAAACGTCAATGAATGCATGAGAAATAAGGGTAAATCATCAAGAGATGCATTATCTGGTTGACTCACATCAAGGATGAATGGGGAGAGGGGTGAGCTTCCTATTGTTTATACTGGAATACGAGGAGTTTTTTTTATAATAAAAGAATAGTGTATCTTAACAGAGTCTTTATTTTATAGACTCAAATATCATTTTTTCAAGTTTATAGATTCTTAACACAATGTCAACTGCATCAGAATCTTTACTTACGTATTATTTTTTAATGATAAAATAATCAAAATCCCTATTTTTATAGATTTACAAGTTAATTTAATTTTTCGACTATGACAATTTATCTATGCTACTAATTTTTTTTCAACTCTGACAAATTTTGTTTCTATATAATATTGTTAACTCAATTTTATTGGAATTCTCATTCTTTTTTAATCTTATTATTGTAATTTTAATTAATTTATTTTATATATAATATATAGTTTTAATGCTCTTATAATCAAGATATATTTTTATCAATAGCATTCAAGATATTTGTATTTTCATAAATAAAATTTATAATAGTTTATTATAGAAATAATGATATATAATAAAAAGTGACTACAACGTGTTAAAAATGAGAAAATGAAGTACACATACAAAAAAAAGAGTTCTTCAAAAGCAAAAACAAAAGTTGTACCTGTCAAAAACAAAAGTTCTTAAAAATAAAATAAAAAAAGACGCCATAAACGATTAAAGAGGTGAAAGAAATAGCAATGGATGGATCTGGAGTATTTTCAATTTGCGCAATATGTCTAGTTTTGCTTCAAGAATCTGTTGTGTAGAGATTGGCTTGAGAGATACTACTGCATCAGTATTTTAGATAGATCTGAATTGTCTAGAACTCTAAAATTCAGATTTAACTTTATTTACAGATTCTACTGCAAATGTTCTTAGACAGAAGATTTGAAATTGTTCTATAAATAAATAAAAACACACACACATACACACAAACCTAGGGGATCAATGTCATTTAAAAAGATAGGTGTCATTCAGAGACAAAACTAAAACATGAGGTTCTAAAATTGTCAATACCCCGCAAAAATCTTCTACCGTATGTTAAAATTTTAAAAAAAAAAATAAAACAAAACACCCCCATTTTCCTTAATTGGTTATTTATTCTCTTTGCCAAATTGAGTATTCTTCCCCATTTTGATTATTCACCCTCTTTGTCAAATTGACTTTTTGATTGTTTTAATGTATCTCCTAATGTACTTGTTTAAATTGTTATATCTTTTGTCTTTTTTTTACATGTTTAATCTAATAGAATAGTGAAATGAGAAAGGCTTGTGTTATTGATTCAATGAAAACGATTACAATATATAGGTATCATGAGCGCATCAAGAAAACAATAATAACAATAAATCATAATATAAAATAATATAATATAAATCTAATTATATCTCCAATAGGCCCCCTCAAGCTCATGGGAGCGCAACAAACATGAAGCTTGAAACTTATAGGCGTTGATGGCGGTCGGAGGCATCTTCAAACAAGAATAACGGGAGGAAGGAGTGGGTGGTGGAGGAATAAAATCCTGGGGCGCAATTGTGGGATATCCCTAAAGAGAACCGATGATCAACATGTGTTAACAGGAGAGAGGGATATACCGTGCCGAAAATAAATGTGGAGGGCGATATCCTAAAATACGTTCCCAAAAGTTTCCTCTTTACCCCGAACCTGTACCTCCGATTAATGTTGTTGGGCCAAAGACCATGTGATGTGTTGGGCCAAGTAACAAGCAATGTTATGGGCCAATTGCTGAGATATCCCTCCATGACCAAAATAATGTTGGGCCTTTAATTTGTTGGGCCAATTGACATTGAATTTAGTGGGCCAATATGATAACCTAATTTATCCTCATCCCAACTGAACCAAATCCGCCGGTGCCGTTCATTCTCACCTTTCACTTCTCAATGCTCACATGAATTCTCAATGAATTCCGGTCCGGTAATAAAAAATAAAAAGATCAACCAATTGATCAAGAAAAACAAAGACAATTAACGATCTCACTTGCTGATTCAGATGAACAATTGGTTGTGGTTGTGTCCCGGCGGCTTGGTGGATGTGCATCGAACAAGGTTGTTGTGAATCGGAGAAGAAGTGTTGGTGGCCGGAGGCTATAGCGAATGGGCAGCCGCTGCTGCTGCTGCCATGGGCCAAAGGTGACCGGACAGCAGGGGTGCCGAGTTGGAGCAGCTTCTGAAGGGGAGCAAGGTGCGGTTGTGATGGACAGCGGTAGCCATGGAGCAAGGGGCGGCGCTGGAGCCATGGATGCCGGCGATGGTGGCTAGGGTTTTAATCAATAAAAAAAAATGCGGATATTAACTAAAAAATAAAAAATAAAAATTTCAACGTGAAAAAAATAATTGGGGAGGGTGAGGTTTGATCATATTGATGTCACAAACCCCCACCCGGCATTCTTTTAAGTAGATCTTGCTCGAGGATCGAAAGGCGTTAGTCTGAGCTCCGATACCATGATAGAATAATAGAAAGCGATAATTGATTGTATTGATAATCTTTGAAGAGCGATTACAATATTTATAGGACAATATACTTGGCCAACAAGTGAATAATAAAGATGAGAATCAAATAATATCAAATGACAATCAATCATCATTATTAGCGATATCCAAAGATATGGTAGCAATTAATCTTCAATCTTTGTCATTATCTCTACTATCGCCTCGCAATCCCATAGTAATGCTGATGTATGCATGGAGATTGGCTCATAAGAAAGCATGGAGGATATAACCCTAAAGGAAAAACGATAGTTGGAGGGATGTACCCTAGCAAAATTAAAGGAGTGAAGGGATATACCCTAACAGAAAGAAAGGCTTGGAGGGTTGTACCCAAACATAAATAAAAAGAAGCGCAGGGTAGAAGGTGGAGAAAAGAAAAATAGAAAGGAGTTGAAGGTGGATACGGGTTTGTGGATAAGATAATGACAAGATTGATATTTATTAAAAATAAAAAATAATAATAATAAGAAAAATATGAAAGACACAAGGAGGCTGCCGGAGGCTTTGGTGGGGCATGGAGATGAGGGGTGAGGGTTTGATCATATTGATGTCACAAACCCCCACCCAAACATTCTTTTAAGTAAAGTTTCTTTCGTGATCGAAAAGACGTTAGTGCAGAAATTCGATACTGTAATGAATAATAGAAAAGATATTGTATTACAATTCTTTGATTGAATCTGATAGTAAATTTATTTATCTTAATAGTCGTAATGTGAACATAATAATAACCATAATGAGATTGATTACAATCAATTATTTTCCTAATTTTCTATATCTAGAATATTCTGTCAAATATTGAAGATTAATTGCTACCATATCTTTGTCATTATCTCTAATATAATCGTTAATTGGCTTTGAAAAAAATGCATTATATGTTGGTGTAATAAAAAACGCTAATTTATGCGGTAAAAAGATTTTGCGAGTTCTCGATATTCCTTTGTTTAAGAAAGTCCTAGTTTTCCTCAAGAAAAAAAAAATGAAAAAAAGAAGAAGAACGTCCTAGTTGAAGTACTTTCATTGTACTTTGGTGACGCTCCTTTTTTTTTTAATAAACATTTAAATTCATTTTTTTTTTCTAAAAACTCTGTTGTCGTGACTCGTGACTCGAATCCAAGTCTTTTAGGCAAGAGTCGAATATCGTGACCAATTAGACTACGGTGCACGGTGACTCTCCTTTTCGGTGGTTTGCTCGATATGATATCTTCCATGCTACTATAAGTTTCAGGAAACTCAAAGAGTTCTTGTTTAATCATCATTTTTAGCTTTTTTAATAGGCAGACCCATTTGCAGAAGACGGAGAATGGGCAGTGAAATTTTGAATTTATGCAGATTGGATTTTTTATTTATTTGAACCAAACATATTTTATTACTCTTTGTCAGGGCCGGCCCTATGCTAAGCGCCGAGGCCGAGATCTGCCTGCGCCAATTGTCAAAAGCGGTGATGCGTTTTATTTAAAAGGAAAAGAAAATTCGTGTAGATTTAATCCGATTCAATCTAATATAATATGTTAATTTTCTTTTTTGATAAAGACCCAATTTGTTTTTACTCTAATTGATAAAGACTAGATAAAAAATTTACTTGACCAAAAAATAGATATATACAAACAAGTTTTATTATTTTTTGCATTTACTGACGTTAAAAAAAGCGATAAGTGTTGGAAAAAATGTAATCTTAGGATTTGACAGAGAATTAAAACTACGTTAATAACGTTGTCTTTTAAGAGATGTTTTGTCCACACGATTTGTCACTAAGGGATCAAATGAAAATCTCTTTCGAGGATATGATGTGGGTGTTTGATTCAAACAATGACTTGTTTGAATCAAACCCGAAAACACTCAAAGTTTTTCTAATGATGTTGTCAAATTTATGGATTTTAAATGCTATACTTATCGCTTTTATAGGTTGCGAATACCCATAAACGAATGGATGTCTTTCTTTACCGGATGAAAGCGTCTGCAACCTTTACAAAAAGGTAAGTACATATCGATTCGAAAATGCGTGTATCACGAAAATGCATATCCTTCATGAATCGTCGTCGTTGGTTGGTTTAGGTTTAGGCGTTGCCCCGAACCCCACGAGTTAGCGTTGCCCCCTCGACCCTCGAAGGGCGGACGCCCCCTCGACCCACCGCGACTGACCGGCGGGCAGTCGAACCCGCTTCGTTGCGATAACATTAATTCGTCTGCGGCAACTCGTATGCAAACGATAACCAAAATATTTATTTATGAAATAATATCTAACAATAAGTATGTTTAAAAAAAAAAAAAAGCAATTTATTAAAAAGCGGTCAGAGCAGTGCTTGTGCGTCTGGCGGCGCGTACGCTCGCTTTCATCCACCACAAGGCCGGGCACATGATCGTGGATAAGAGAGTGATAATTCTAAAAAAAAGAATAATGATATGTGCACCATATTTTTGTGTAGTGGATAAACTACTACATGTGTGGTAGTCATGGATTAAAGTGATGAATTATTTTCTATGATGGGTCCCAACAGAATATGTGGTGTTGATTGTGTTGTGTAAGATATTGTGGTTGAAAGAGTAGTGGATGTATCACTACTGTAAAAAAAATTGCTATAAAAAATGTATAATACTGTTTTTCTCTCCCGCTCTACCAACAATGTTTTTAAGTGAAACCAACATTTCAAAACCTCTCCCGCTCTACCAACAATGTTTTTAAGTGAAACCAACATTTCAAAACTTACTAATATCATTCTTACATAACGCTTAAATGCTATAAATAAATAAATGGTCAACTGTTTAGATCGCCGTCCCTCGTTTGATCTAAAAATTTTAACCCGAGGGTTACAAGACATTTATGTCTCACACTTATATGGAGGTGAGCATTCTACTATTTTACTGATGTGGACTTTAAACACAATTCATTATAGAGTACGACCCAATTATTATATATAATAGTCACATGATAATCTAAGGGGCAAAAAGTGTTTTTGACACTTTGTTGGGCTGCTTTGATCGTGGAAATTCATTAGTTTTTTAATGATATAAAAATATATTGTGTCATTTGTTTTATCACATTAGTTATAAAAATACATTTTTCAAAGAAACAACACATCGATAACAACTCGTCACAATATATATTTACTACATCTCCCATTATATACCTTTTTTCCCCCCTCCTATTATACCACCTTTATTTCCACTGATTATGATCACATCAATCAATTAGTCTTACACACTAATCAACGGTAAAATTAATTGTTGTGATACATATTATGTAACATTTTGTTATGCAAATAAAGATATATAGATAAGGAAGCCTTTCAAATAAAAAACCGTTATCTCAATGTTGGACATAGAGAATGACTTATATTATAGGAAAAATCTAAACGGATATAGTATATATATATATATATATATATATATATATATATATATATATATATGAATGTATCAATTTGCTTTTCGGTGAGCAGTCATATCACTTTTGATTGGAACTTATATTCGTGACTATTAGCATTGGTGTATGGTTTTTTCTGAGAAATTTTATCTCACCCTCTGGCCTCTGATTGAATGATATATTAATGGTGGAGAAATGTTTGGGAAGGACTCCCAAACCTAAAGAGTTAATAGTCAACCGAACCTGACCATTCCAAATTTCCAATAACTAGCATGTGAAATATAATTCACATGTTGTTGTTCTTGTTTCGACATGTTGTGAGCAATTATATCACTTTTGAGTTGTTTTGACGTCGGTGACTATTAGTAATGGTGTGTGGTTTTTTCTGAGAAATTTTATCCCACCCGCTGATTGAATGATATATAACAGTGGGTAAATGTTTGGGAAGGACTCCCAAACCTAAAGAGTTAATAATCAACCGAACCTAAAAGCAACCAAAACTAACCATTTCAATAACTAGTAAGTGAAATTCACATGTTGTTGTTCTTGTTTTGACATGTTGTGAGCAATTATATCACTTTTGAGCTGTTTTGTCGTCGGTAACTATTAGCAATGGTGTGTGGATTTTCCTGAGAAATTTTATCTCATCCTCTAATTGAATGACATATTGACGGTGGAAAAATGTTTGGGAAGGACTCTCAAGCCTAAAGAGTTAATAATCCACCGAACCTAAAAAGCAACGAAACTTAACCATTCCAATAACTACTAAGTGAAATTCACATGCCATGGTTCTTGTTTTGACAAGCTGTGAGCAATCATATATATCACTTTGAGCCGTTTTGACGTCAACGACTATTAGCAATGGTGTGTGGCTTTTTCTGAAAATTTTTATCCTATCCTATTAGAGATATAGTTATATTTATCTTGTCTTATTTTATATTATGTATTTATCTTTATTATTAAACACCTAAACAAACCTTATAGGCGCATATATATCATGTCGTTTACTCATCAATTATAACACAAACTTTCTCCTCTCATTATTCTATCACAGTATCGTGAGGCTCTGTACGTCGGCTTTCGATCCCGAAAGAAACCTTACGAAAAAGAATGTCGGGTGGGGGTTTGTAACTGATCAAACCCTCACCCCTCCAAAATTTTTTTTTTTTTCACGTTGATATCAAGATTTTTTTTTATTTAGTTTTTTTTTTTTAAAACCCTAGCCGCCACCGCCGTTCGCCGCCATCGGCACCATCGCCGGCATCCATGGCTACCGCTGCTCCAAGCCACGTAGCCCTCTCCCTTACCTTCATTTTGCAGCCACTCCTAGCATCCGTTTTTGCAGCAGTTCGATTCCATGGCTGACTCCAAGGCTCCGGCCGCCACGCTCCCTGCAACATCAGCAGCCCACCTGCCATCGCCGCCGCTCAAATTCGCAGCAGGTCCACCCTCAATTCGTAGCAGATCCGCCCACACTCTCTCTCAGATTTGCAGCCGATCGTGGCGACAACCTTCAATCCGCGCAGCCCATGGTCGGAAAGAGCCTCGCGCCGCCGCCAAAAAGAAGCCGCCGTCACCGCCCAACAGTCATTGCTGCCGCCTTAGTCTCCTTCTTCTCTGGCGACATCCTTCCACCGCTCATCCCGCCGCCAACTGCAGCCATAGAGTGGCTCCAAAATTTGGGTATTATTATTTTAGGTATTATTTTATTTTATTACAAGATGTTGGATGAAGACAGGTTCGATGGATGAAAAAAAAAAAAAAAAAAAAAAAAAAAACTGTCGGTAGTGAAAGCCTTCACAGCAGTGTTCCAATTTTCGAATTTGAAGCAGCAAAATTCTTCCCATGGACTAATGGACTATTGGGTTCTCTAATTTTGGTCATGGTGGTAAAGATTTGGGGTAGGAGTAAATTTTGGGAACGTATTTTAGGGTTTATCCCTCCACTTTTAAATTTCTGCTCGGGTATATCTCAACACTTTTAAATTTCTGTTAGGGTATATCCCTCTACTTTTTAAATTTCTGCTCGGGTATGTCCCAACATTTTTAAATTTCTGCTAGGGTATATCCCTCCACTTTTTAAATTTCTGCTCGGTATATCCCAACACTTCTATTTCTGTTAGCACAGGTTGCTCATCGGTTTTATTTAGGGTATATCCCGCAATTGCGTCCCAGGATTTTTCCTCCACCCACCACTCCTTCCTCCCGGTTACTCTCTCCTTGAAGACGCCTTCGACCGCCATCAACGCCTCCAAGTTTCAAGCTTCTCATGTCCAACATGTTCCCCCATGAGCTTGAGGCGCTGTATTGAGATATAGTTATATTTATCTTGTCTTTATTTTATATTATGTATTTATCTTTATTATTAAAACCTAAATGGCTCTTATAGAAGCTATATATCAGTAATCGTTCTTCGTTGAATAACAACACAAGCTTTCTCCTCTCATTATTCTATCACATCCTCTAATTGAAGGATATATTGACGGTGGAGAAATGTTTGGGAAGGATTCTCAAGCCTAAAGATTTAATAATCAACCAAACTTAAAAAGCAACCAAACCTAACCATTCCCATAACTAGCAAGTGAAAGTTACTAAATATAAGATGAATCGGATAAGATCCCAAATAGCTAGACTACTCAAATTAGGCAAGATCCGAAACATACTTATTTTAGGAACCCATAGATCGTATAAGATTGTTTTTCGCTACTCCCGGCCGGGCCAATGCACCAACACATAGCAAGTTTAAGCAAATCCCATCTTGTCAAAGATACTTTGCATTATATAATAAGACTAATTATATCCCAATACACTACTCAAAGTAAGCAAGAATCCGAAAGTCTACTTAGTTTAGAAACCCAGAGAGAGTGAAAGACTTGTATCACTGCACCCAAGCCAGCCAATGCGTTAACGCAAGCCAAACTTAGATCCCAATATAGAATACTCAAATTAGGTAAGACTCGATTCTTTCTTTGTTTCGGAAACCAGATATCGTAAATGAATACTAGTATTTGAATAGATAAAACACAAAAACTCTAAAACAAATATTTAAAATAAAAAAAATAAAAAAGGGAGAACAATAGTTAGTTAGTTACAATGCATAGGTATTAACGTCAAATTAGTCAAAGTTTTCACTTACTCCCTTTGTTCCACAATAACTTAGACGGTTGTAAAAAACACACCGATTACAAAAATAATTAATTATTTTGATTTTGATTAGATAAAGACTAAAATATTCTTATGTAAAATGTAGTAAATAATGGTAGTGTATTTAATATAGAGTATGGAAAAAATAAAAACAAGGGTTAAAAAAGGTGCATTAAATTTTGCATTGGAAAATATTTTATTTTAGTTATTTTGGAACAAAACTTTTTGACAACTGCCTCAACTATTTTGAAACGAAGAGACTAGTTAATTTCTCAATATTAATGGTACCCGGTACTAGTAAGACTAAGAGCACTCACAATGAACGCTTTTTAGCCCCTCGAAGTACACCGCATTCTGACATTATTATGACAATCGTAAAATATTATCTACACTGACCTAAATAATCAAATGCTTGAAATCTCACAAGTGGAAGTGAAGACGGTAGGCCGGGAAATTCTGCTGTAGGGAGTTCCTATTAGAACTGTCCGTTGGATGAGTGACACGTGTAGAAAAAGATAAAACTGTTTTGTTTGTGTATACATGTCACAAATCCAACGGTTGAGTGTAATAGAGAGTTCTTATAGCAGAATTACCCGTAGAGGCCATTCCCACCTCCACCGTTTATGAAATAAATAATTATGGTTTTTTATTTGTTTATTCTTTTCACGTCTCTTTTTGAAAGAGTAATGATACAGACACACTGGTTATATCACAACGAGCGACACAACAATGATATACACCACATGACTCCACATGTCTAACAACAATTTACTAATTCTAAATTTTATGATTGGTAGAACATGTAATGACATAAAAACATTTCCGTTGTCTTTTTCCATTGGGTAGTATGAGTTTCTTCCTATATTTTATCAACAGTGCAGAAATTTGCTATTGTGAGTATATTTTTGACAAACAACAAGTGGAATCTTAAAAAAAATACAATAAAAAGTTGTCAAGGCAGGCCTTGCATTTTCACCCGGCCATTGCCGGTGCTCTAAGCAAAAAGGCTTGAGTGAGCTAAGCTCAGAAGACTACTGTTATGAGGACGAAGAGATTGAGCGAAGAAATGGAGGACGGTAAAGATTCCGACGCCGGCGATGAATCCAAGACCCGACAACAGCAGGTTTCTTTTCCCTTCAATAGCTACTTGACCCGACCCAATTTTCTCTGTCTCCTGCTCTCCATTGGCTTCGCAGTGATTCTTATGTGTTCATTTGTAATCCACCATCGAGACCTTGTCGGCGTTGCTAATCACGTTTCTCGATCAAAGTTCTCCGATTCCGGCAGCAACGAGTCTGATTTTGGATACCTCGGCGTCCCCTGGTGTAAGCTTCTATCTATCTTTCTTCATTAATTAACGTTTTTACCGTTATAATTATACAACAAAATGACCCCATTAAATGATGGCAACACACTTTTACGCAATTGATGATGCTCTGAATACCAAATCAACGATGTAAAAATGCATTTTTTTAGTACTATTTTACTGTAGAACTAGCATTTGTATTTTGTTTCTGCAGTGTGTATTGTATAGGTGTATGTTTGAGTTAGTCTTTTGTGTAATAGGCAGATCAAAACAAGGAAAAACAGTTGAATGGACAAATGAGGATTTAATCAAAGGTTTAGAAGAATTCGTGCCTATTTACGAAACAAGACCAATCAAGAACAACATGTTTGGAATGGGATTTGATCATAGCTTTGGACTTTGGTTCATTACTAAATGGCTAAAACCAGAATTAATGATTGAAAGTGGAGCTTTTAAAGGGCATTCAACTTGGGTACTTAGACAAGCTATGCCAAACAAGCCGATTATATCGATTTCACCCCGTCATCCTAAAAAGTACTTGGAAAAAGGTTCAGGTTATGTGGATAGAAATTGCACATACTTTGCTGGTAAAGATTTTGTGGATTTTGGTAGTGTTGATTGGAATGAAGTGTTGGATAAACATGGGATTTATAATCTAAGTCAGGTTGTTATCTTCTTTGATGACCATCAAAGTGAGTTAAAGAGGTAAATTTATTTACTTCATGAAATTCCCTTTTTTTTTTTCTTTCAGTTTATGGTTCTGTTGAATGCTAATGGAGTTTTATTTTTTACTTTTTGGATATGTGTTTTAGGCTACAGCAAGCATTAAAAGCTGGATTCAGGAATCTTGTATTTGAGGATAACTATGATACTGGGACTGGAGACCATTATTCTTTTAGACAAATTTGTGATCAATTCTATATAAGAGGTTTGATGTTTTTTTTTTGACTCTTTTTGGTGTTTTTCTTTTTGGCACTAACAACAACTTGGGTTAACCATTTTGGGTCCTAAGAAGTTATTAGATCCATTATGACTCAAGTAGCGTGACAAGACTCAAGCTACAGGACGTTACACCATCTCTCGTCTAGAAAGAAAAAAAAAACTTGCATTCATTGGGCTTCATTCAATTGTAGTATCATTTTTGGCCCTTTGTCAAAAGGCACCGAATCAAACCTAGCATGGCACCACACCTGACCTTAGGATCAACTTTTCAGAGGTTGAATGTGCACATGCATTCTCTTTGAAAAGGCGATTTTTTACCTTAGGATCAGCTTTTTAGAGGTCGGGTCGAATCTAAGGTCAATAATCGACTTTTAAGAGGTCAATTGTCATTGTGGTGTCCCATAGATAGGTTTAGTGCACGTTCGGCCTTTGAAAAGCCGATTCTTGACCTTAGGATCGACTTTTCAGAGTTAGAGTCGAATCTAAGGTCAAGAATGAACTATTTAGAGGTCGATTGACACTTTTGTGCCCCAACAGTAGGTTTGATACAGTGCCTTTAACAATTGCCTTTGTTTTCATTGAACTTCATTCGAGTGTAATACTGGTTGTTTTGTGTTCAAAGTTCGTTGATACAAATGTACAGTCCATTTATGCTTATAAAACTGGGTTCATTGAATCACAGGTGGTGGGCATAGCTGCTTTAAAGATAGTGATGAAGCTCGGATTAGACATAAACGAAAGAAACAGTGGACAAAGACAGTGGATATAGACGAACTCTGTGGGCCTAATGAATCTTGGTGGGGGGTAAGAGGGCAAATGCTTGATAATTTTGATCACTCCCGTGAAGCAATTTCATATGAAGAACACTTTGAAAACAGCAGATATGTAGAATCTGTTCTAGATGTGTATTGGGAGGTCCCACCTGTAGCTGATCCTTCTCTTACTCATCAAACGCGATATGATCCGGCTCGGGTTAGTAGTCCGATTATTAGAAAAGACGAATACGGCTTGTTCAGTAAACTTGGTTTATCAGAGCTTGACTCTTTAGTTTTTAATGGGTATACTCAAATGGTGTATGTTAAGGTTTCTGATGAAGACTCTTGATGAGTGCAGAAATTTGTTTACAAAATTTTCTTTCCGAAACGCGATATGATCCGGGTCGGGTTAGTAGTCCGATTATTCGAAAAGACGAATACGGGTTGTTTCGTAAACTTGGTTTATCAAAGCTCGACTCTTTAGATTTTATTGGGTATACTCAAATGGTGATGTTTAGGTTTCTGATGAAGACTCTTGATGATTGCAGAAATTTGTTTACAAAATTTAAAAGACCGGAGGACTCTCAAATTATTGTCTCCAGAGAGATTTAAATTAGCTCTAGTGTTGAGCTAGGCCTCGTTGGCTTCCTTTTATATTTATTTATTATTATCTGTTTAATATTAGCGCATGCTTTGCCTATCGGTGTATCACAAGAAGAGTTATGGTGGAGGAGTTATTTTAGAGGTATTATAAGTGGATGAATGTGATTAATCCATGTCACACCTACACACATCACATCTATGAAAGAGTGAGGTTTAATCACACCCCTTCATTTGATATATCTCTCAAATCACCCCACCATAATTCTTTTCGTGTATCACACGAATTTGAAAGTTGATTCTCACCACAAAAAAAAAAATAATAATAATAGTAGTAATAATAATAATATATAAAAATAAAGAATAAATTATATATATATATATCAATAATCTCCAAATCCTATAAAATAGTAGGCTAAACCTGTTTCCATATTATATAAATAATCTCCGAATCCTATAAATAGTAGGTTAAACCTATTCCCATTCCCAAAACCGCCATTCTTTCGATTTCCCGCTAACGTATATATCAAGTAATCTCCAAATCCTATAAATAGTAGGTTAAACCTGTTTCCATTCCCAAAACCGACATTCTTTCAATTTCCGTTTACACATTGCTGCCGAGGATTCTTTCTTTCTTTTCCCGTTTCAAACTCCCGGAATACCTTAGAAATTGTTGCTGGTGAATTGATAGTGTGCAAAAGAAAAAGATGAAGAGGGGCATCAAGAGATTGGAAATTGCAGAACATGGCAGCGATTCTGGAGCAATTTACATCCCACCGTGTAAACTACAGCAAAAGATGAAAGCTTTTGAGGATAAAGATAGCATTGAGTACCAGAAATTAACATGGGATGTGTTGAAGAAGAGTATCAACGGGATCGTAAATAAGGTAAACTCGTCGAACATCGAGAACATCATCCCTGAATTATTTTCTGAGAATTTGATAAGGGGTCGAGGGTTATTTTGTCGATCGCTTATCAAATCGCAGATGGGCTCCCCTGAATTTAGCGATGTATTTAGTGCCCTAATTGCTGTTGTTAACTCAAAATTCCCGGACGTAGGTGAACTGTTTGTTAAAAGGATTGTTTGGCAACTGAAAACGGCTTATAAATGATAAGGCTAGATTGTTGGCTGCTGCGAAGTTTGTTGCTCACTTAGTGAATCAGCAAGTTGTTCATGAATTGATTGCTCTTGAATTACTTACACTCTTGCTAGAAAATCCTTCTGATTATAGCGTTGAGACCGCGGTATTGATTGTAAAAGAATGTGGATCGATTCTTAATGAAGTTTGTCCTAGAGGATTACAAGCTGTATTTGATAGGTTCAGGGGAATTCTTCATGAGGGTGAAATTGATACGCGGATTCAGTACCTAATCGAGAGCCTTTTCGCATTGCGTAAAGTGAATTTTGATGGATATCCATCAATTCGACCTGAGTTGGACCTTGTGGAACAAGAAGATAAAGTAACACATGAGATTTCTCTGTCTGAAGAAATAGACTACAGGGTTGATTTGGATGTTTTCCAGCCGGATCCCGATTTCTTGAAGAACGAGAACAAATATGAAGGTTTGAAGAAATCAATCGTAGATGAAGAATTCGAAAACGAAACAGATTCTGAGGTGGGATCTGAACACGACGACGAGGAAGATTCTGAGAAATCCAAGAAGATCATTGATGAAACAGAGACAGATTTGAAAATTTTAAGAAGAACTATTTACCTGACCATAAAGTCAACCCTAGACTTTGAAGAAGCTGGCCATAAATTGTTGCAGATACGGTTACAGCCTGGTCAAGAAATGGAGATCTGTACACTATTGTTGGAATGTTGTAGCCATGAAAAAGCTTACATTCGGTACTACGGACTTCTTGCACAGAGATTTTGTATGATCAATCGAGTTTATCAGCAAAGCTTCAAGAAATGCTTTGTGCAACAATACACTATGGTGCACAGACTTCTCACTGAACATATCCTTATTGTGGCTAAATTCTTCGCGCATTTGATTGCTACTGATGCATTACCTTGGCATGTATTTTCGTATCTCCATTTGACTGAAGACGATACCACATCTTCATCGCGTATTTTCATCAAGTATCTATTCCTTGGCCTGGCAGAAGAACTTGGTCTCTGTAAGCTGAAAGAGAGGCTAACTGATCCAACTATGCAGGACTCTTTTGAATCGATTTTCCCGAGGGATAACGCAAAGAACACTAGGTTTTCGATCAACTTCTTTGCCTTAATCGGTCTCGGGGGAATAACGGAAGATCTTCGTCAATATTTGAAAAGTTGCAACAAAAGAAGGAAGATGAGTGCAGAGTAGGAGAAAGACAGAGAGCTATTCCATTAAGAGCTAATCAAGACGGTATCTTTATTAGTTTTTTCTGTATGTAATTCGATTTCCCAAATCGTAATTTGCTAAATAACTGCAATGTCCTTCATGGCTTTGTCTAGTTTTATTGATTTTGATTCACAATATTCTTGCAGATTGCCCTTTTTTTATTATCTTAATGGTATATACTCATTGTCTAGTTTTCCTTTTTGTTACATATTTTATCAGTAATTCTCTACTTGAATATTTATAATTGTAAGCCAACTGAGAACATACATTAAGAACAGACCTAAGATACTTATATGAGCCCTGACAACTTATAAGATATTAATTCAAACTTGAATTTCCTAGCTAATATAATGATCTAAAATGACTGAAATGCCCTGAGTAATCCTGTTTATCAGTAACTAGAATATATTTGCTGATGCTTGGTTGGTTGCTGCATTTAATTACGAGCGTTTTTAGTGGCATGACACTAAATATACCGTAGGGGACCACAATGTCAATCGACTTTTTCATAGTCGATTCTAGAGCTAAGAATCTACTACTTTCGGCATTTGACCAAGTAAAAGTTGATTCTAGAGCTGAGAATCGACTTTCTGGCGGTTGATTGTTTTCAGTGTGGTGCCATCTGTTTTAGTGACTCTATAGCCCTTTTCACACTCGATTTTCACCTTTATTTTTTTATTTGAGAATGCGATTTTCACCTTTAGGATCGACTTTATGCAATCAACTGAGTGAAAGTCGATTCTAGAGCTGAGAATCGACTTTCCGGGGTTGATTGTTTTCGGTATGGTCCCATCCCATGTTAAGAACACCGTGGTGCCACTAAATGTGCCCTTAATTACATACATACATAGTTATATTATCTAGTTTAGTCAAAACAGCTACCATTGATTCTCCTCTCTACCCATGAAGGAGAAAGTACTGGACTTGTTCGACTCACACCTAATTCTGCGTGTGTCGTTATTTCCTCTAATTTCTTCAAGTCGTTTTTCGGAACCTTAACACGCCACACCTTGAACGTTTGATCAAGGCTCGCGCTATAAACCAACAGTTCAATCTTGATATCTTCGGTTTCCAGTGATGCAGCTAAGCATTTCACTGGACCATGATGTCCATCCATAACCGCAAGACACGAATGCAATGAATTCCCTTCTTCTCTCTTCCATACGCGTATTGTCGCGTCCTCAGAACCGCTTAAGACCAAGTCCTCGACTGCTGCTAAACATAGAACTCCGAATCGATGACCTTGTAAAAACCCTCCATGATTATACCTTCCTGAAGTTGTCTCCTTTTCCCAAAAGTTCACTAGCCCATCTGATGATCCCGAATACAGGAAGTTTTCACTTAGAGTCAACGCATTAACTGGTGATTGCTCGAATTTTAAGGTTAGTGTAAGAATATGAGAGCTTGTCTGAAAAATCCTTCTCCAGATTTTGATTGTACCATCTGAAGAACCGGTGAATACGCAACCGTTTTCTTGGTTGGTAACGATGGCGTTCACGTGTCCTTCGTGAGCAATAAACGAATCAACACATTGTTTTTCTGAGATTTTCCAGACCTTAACTGTTCTATCCCAAGAACCTGTGTACAAAAGCTTTTCTAAGTTATTGTAACACATACATGACACACAGTCTGTGTGTTTGTTCAAAATTCTTGGAAATTTCAAGAATGATCGTCTTGGCAACGTGACAATCTTTCTCGGTTGGAACCCTTCAGTTGGAGGGACATCCCAGACACGGACTTTATAATCCCCGTGTGCGGTAAACAGTAACTTTCCATCAGCTAAAAGGGCTCGAATATCTCCGGTACTAGCTTTTATACGTCCCATCTCGATACAATCCGGAAGCTTCCATGCATGGATTCTTTTACTTTCTGAGCCAGTGAAGATATAGTGTTTGGAAGCTGCTATGGAGAAGATTTTGCCTTGGCTATGATGAAGTGAGGCTAAGCACTGGTAGAGAATAGACGACGGGGACGGAGGAGGTACGACGAGGGGCGATCTTGTCCACGGAATTTCGGGGCTTGTTGGACAAAACTGTAAAGAAGTTGGAGATGCACAGGATGTTCTTGTTGAAGAAAGATTATGCATATCAGAATCTTCATTATTGTAACTAAATGAAAGCCTTTTAGGTATAATCCCATGAGATTTACCTTTGCAAAACTCCATGGAATATGAATATTGAACAAAAAAATAATTTAATCTAGGAAGCTAATATGTATGTATGCATGTATATATATAGATGAAAATTGATTATTTTAACAAAAACAAAACAACAAAAAAAAAAGGTTTTTGAGCATGTAGGGTGAGTTGGTTGGAGATTGTGATTAAAAATAAAAATAAAAATCCACTTTTGAAATTTGATTATAAAAGAAAAGTTGTAGGGGTATGTAAGTTACCCATACCTCCTATTTACTGAGAAACATTGTATAATAAATAATAAACAGTTAGAGGTTGTTATATGTCTCTATATGGTTTTTATGTAACATTGCACGTTCAAAATGTGGAGAAAAATTACCAAGATATAAGACTGACACGTGATAAATTTGATAATTCGAGTTAAGCATTTAGATCAAAAGAGAATGATTAACCAAAGTAGTTAATAGATTTATTATGACTCAAGTTTATAATCAATGTATTAATGATAGTAAAATGGTTCTTTAGACTTTATAATATATAATTAATTTTTATAATGTGTAAAATTTTGAAAAGTAGCATAGTTTCGTCCGTTCGGACACGAATTTTTTCAGATTCAAGTTGAATAAAAAAAAAAATCTTATTCATCTCGTATAAAATATTTTATTTCTCTCTTACATCTTTCTCTTCACAAACATCGGAGTTATTTTATTCGACATGTGCTAATAAGTTGTGGCATTCGTGAAAGATCAAAAATCACACATGGCATGGTGTTTATAGGAAGCACTCTTCACTTCACCGAAGAGTGGAAACCTGGTTGCCTCTTTATGACCCTTCTTGTCACCATAAAGTCTCCTTTCGGCTCTAACAAACCTTCATATTGGATTTGGCATGGATGGAACCGCACAACGTTTCACATACACAGACTGATTGCGTGGAGTACGAACTGCAATGACTCAATAACTATGCACCGAGTTGGTTCAACATTGAGTTTGCCAAGCATAGATTTTAAAGAGGCAGCACTAGGTTTCGTCTACGTCTTTTGGTATAAGAGGAGGGTCAAGATACAACATTGTACGAATCTTTTCTGATCTTTAATAAAAGACTTCGTTTATTAAAAAAAAAGTGTTCAACACGAAACTCAATACAACCAAAACAACATTTTGACCCCACTTTATTCCGATCAAATTGAAATATGAGTAATGATACGGACACAACGAATGTCACAACATATATCTACACCGTTGATCATGATGAATATAATAATGATCAATGAGTTTACATTAGGAATCAACGGTGTAGACATACTTGTTGTGGCACTCGTGTCATAACGGTTGTGTTCGTATCACTCTTAAAATATTTCATGTCTAACTTGACACTACTTACTAATTGTGGTAGTATAGGGGGGTAGGCAAAACAGTTGTAGAACATATGATATTGACTAGTGAATAAAAAGGGATACCAGAAGTTATTTCATGTGTGAAAAATAGCCAAGCATATAAGTAACAGAAAGCCACCACTCCAATAATAGACAGTGATATTTATTTTATAATATTGAAGTAGGTGTGATACATAAATAACATAAAGACTGTAGTAATACTATTTAACTTAAACAAGATTTAATGATTTGCTGAATTATTGGTGGAAAGTTGGTAGCTGGCTTTTACTCTCTATGAATTTGCATGGCTGTTTTTTTTTTTTTTTTTGGTAATTTTATAATAAATATATTTTAAATTTGTGTCATATAGTACAAGTAGTACACTTTGCATTTTCTTTTTTCTTTGGTACTCAAAAGAGAGATGCTTTTACTCTAGAGACAATTCTACCAGCTTCTTACACATTCCCAAATAAATTGGTGATTCATTCGAATGTATCACCTCTGCCCCACAATACAAATGTGACGATTATAAAAACCGTCTGGGTCAAAATCTGATTGTAATATGGGTGATTGGAAATCGTGGAATGATCTAAATATATTTTTAACGGAGTTTGAATGTGGGCCTACAAAACACACAAGAACGTTAGGGCGCCAGAAACTGCTTCCACGAGAGATACTTTAACGATTAAATCAGTATTTGATAAAGAAAATTATATGTAGGGCGGTAAAAAGGAGTATTTGCAAACGTATAAAAATCGTGACATTGATAATGATGATGATGTTCTTTTATATAGTATCTTAGCATTGAAGTCGTAATCGATATCGATGAGCCGTTATGAGACTATCATGGAACAGTCATGGCTAATGGGTGATTATCACGGATCTGTTGCAGAACATGGGATAATGCTCATTTAATAAAGAGTAACCGGTGTTTTGAGGTCGGGACGACCTGCATTATATTGAATATAAATGACCAAGGTGAGCCCACACCTTGGCGGCGATATGACCGTAGACGCCCTGCATCATGCCGGCTATAAAAGACAGAGGAAGTCTTACACCGTGCCAGGCAGAGGACGAATGTCAGTTGATTGATCATGAAGACGACATCGTTGTCTTTGACCGGCGCAAGCCATGTCTTTGAGTCTCTCGATTCAAAACCAAATATTGAGTTGAGCTCATGTCGGCCCATACATCAATGTGTCCTTCAATACTCAGTTCGAGACCCGACAAATATCACATGTATGATAACTGATCATACTATTGTCAAAATATGTTTAGTCTTAATATGTGATTTCATGAGGCATTCTTTATACACACGTACATATTAATTCAAGGGGTTCGATGTCTTGTAATATGACAAGACCTCTCCAAATGTGTGAAACGTTGTCTGCTTGAGAGCCTATCATGTTTTGAAACCCTTGAATCTTTGATGATGATTTCTACTATTTTATTCGCTACACATTGACGATTCAAAAAATAAAACAGGTACATCTAAGTAAACTTTTTTCTTAATATATGATAGTATTTTATTAATCTATTTTTCGGTTCATCAAGTTACATGGCCCCCCGTTATGTTATGTGTGGATCCGTCACTGCCACTGCCACCGCGAGATATATGAATAAATATTCATAAAGAATGAAAAATTGACTAAATATTATTAGATACATATATACACTGATTCACAAATATATATACATATATATGTATGACATTCACTACAAATTTCATGCAAAAAAAAAAGATAAAAGAACACTAATTAAGTACTGGCTTTCATTTGCAGAATTTCTTTTTATATGAAAGATTTACAGATTTCTGTTGAATCAACACATTAGTTCATTTGTACTAGAAAACAAATCCGAGCCGTTAGTTTGTCGAGTTAGATGTATGTAGAATCAGTAACCACCGTTCCTGCAGCGGCATAACTGACCGGAGCCTCCTCCCCACGGGGATGTTGAATCAGTACTATAACGGAATCCGGTGACTGTCCTTTCTGGAAAGAAGTTGGCTACATTTTTCCATAAAAATGAAAAAAAAGTAAAAACTCCATATAGCCAAATAATTACCAAATTTCAAGATATAAAATGCAGATTACCTACAACAGTGTTGTAGCCGGGGGGCGGAGCTACCTTTACCGCACCGGGTGTGTACCGCCCCGGTTGATTTATTTTTTTACTTGTATATACATATATGAAGTATTAAAGGCTTTTTGTGTTAGATATATATCCGCGTTAACGTCTTTTTTTTTCTGGATTAAAAAACATGAAGCAAAAATAGATACTTCAAAAAGTAATGACTTACCACACCAATATAACATTCATGACTTCTAAATTGTTTAAAAGTTGCAGCATCCACTTCCTGCGTTTATCATATATTATTAAAATAAATTAGCCTACAGATTAATTAGTATAAGTACAATGAGCAAAGTATCTTTTATAAAACAATTTTGAATGTTTAAGGGTCTCAAAACATAAGGTCTTCAACAAAACATCCACCTTCCCCAGAAAAGTCCTCTACCCAGCCAAAAAAAACCTGTCACCATCAACCCAGGCCCTGTTCCATCACTTTCACAATCACACAAATCTGATATTCCAGCCCCAACCTCCATTATCGTCTTACCCAGTCCCAATGGCCCTCCCCAAAACAAGACAAATCATACTTTAATTCAAAACCCCTTTACTGCGTCTGATCCTATCCACCTTACGGGGTGATTCTATGATGGGGAGACCCTAATAGGGAGTTGTATACGTGGCAACATCCTACGTAGGGAATTCACTGTGCAGATTAAATTGTGTGGTCCCGGATATTCTTCGTATCAATTCATATTATGGCCCCACCATGTAGAATAACCCCCACCCTACTGTCAATCCCACTTCTCTTACCAGCACTTCCCATCCTATCACAGCTGAACCTACCATAACCACTGATCATCAAAATCCCCCCACCCCTCCTACCCAAAAATTACCCACCACAACTGAACCAATCCCCAACAAAAACCCACCTACCCACACCCCAAAGACCTTCACGAGAATTCCCCAAAACAAGGACATAACCCTTACCGACATCACTAATCTGGAGCAACAACTTGGAAAAAGGAAGACTCAATTTGGGATTACTTTGTCTCCCAAAAAGATTAAATTGGAAATTGACAATGGAAAGGTGGGTGCTGCTAGGCAGAACCACCAAGCCTGGTCCAAGCCCATTGAATATTATATGTTGGAATTGCAGGGGCCTGCAAACCCCAACGCAATTCCTAGTCTTAGATGCCTGAAAAAATCTTCTCTCCCCTACCTCCTTTTTCTTTCTGAAACTAAGTTATCTTCTACAGCCATGAATCGTGTTAAGATATCTCTCGGGTTTGCCTCTGGTTATCATGTCAGTAGTGATGACACCAGAGGAGGACTCTCCCTTCTTTGGAATGACTCCACTTCAGTCCAAATTCTTACTTCCTCACTTGGCCACATTGACTCGCTCGACACCTACAAACAAATCACCTTCCGTTTCACGGGTTTATATGGAAACCCTTATCATGAACAAAGAACCGCCTCCTGGACCTTACTCAAACGCCTCCACTCCACTCTTTCTTATCCCTGGTTATGTGCTGGAGACTTTAATGAAATTCTTCATGTCTCTGAAAAGTCTGGAAACCATGAACGACCCAGATATTTGATTGAAAATTTTAGAGAAGCTCTGATCCACTGTGAATTAATTGATCTTGGCTTTGAAGGGGCTCCCTTTACTTGGAAAAATGGAAGGAAAAAAAAAGGATTTGTTAGGGCTAGGCTTGGCAGAGCCGTTGCTAACCAAAGATGGATTAATCTCTTTCCAAATTTCACTGTCTCTCATCTCACAGCTTCCAGAAGTGACCATGTGCCTATTTCAATTTCTGATGGAGTGGCTAATTTATCCCACATCAAAAACCCTATAATCCGTTTTGATCCTTATTGGCTCCAAGACACTAATTGTCAATTTATCATTGAAGAAACCTGGACCAAAGCCCCTCACCACAATGACAAAGACTTTGCCTTGGGAATTAGAGAGGTTGGTTGGGCCCTTCACTCTTCGAGCAGGAAAAAGTTTGGGAACCTCTCCGAAAAAATTCAACTCTTGCAAGATAACTTAATTGCACTCCAGCAAAACCATGATCCCGACATTCTTGAGGAGAAACAGCTTATGAATGAGATTGAAATCCTCCTCAATATGCAAGAGGAATATTGGAAACAGAGAGGGGGAAGTGAATGGCTTAAGGCAGGGGATAGAAACACCACCTTTGTCCACAAAAAAAGCCGCTGTCAGAAAGGGAAAAAAAATACCATTCATGCCCTTGTTACTGATGCAGGAAACACCATTACTGAGCCTCATGACTTGCTAAGTCATGCAAAGAATTTTTTTCTTAACTTGTTTACTTCCTGTGCAGGTACAAACACCCCTAACTCCTCTGATGTAACCATTGATTCTCTACCTTTTCAGCAGCTAAGATCTGAACAGATTGATTTCCTTCAAAGCCCCTATACTGAGGACGAAATTTTCAAGGCCTTGAAGAACATTCCTGGCAAAAAGAGCCTAGGCCCGGATGGAATGCAAGCTATCTTTCTCAAAAAGCATTGGCAGGTATATAAAGCAGAACTTATGCCTTTTTTGCTCAATATCCTGAACAATGGTGCTGATTTGTCTGCTATCAACGATACCCTCATCTCCTTGATACCCAAAACCCCTCCACCCTAAAAAAATTCAGACCCATCAGCTTCACCATCTACAAAGTCATTTCCAAAACCTTAGCCAACAGACTCAAGCTTATCCTCAATGATGTCATTGATCACACTCAGAGTGCCTTCATCAAAGGCAGACTCATCACTGATAATGCCTTTACTGCCTTTGAAGCCTTCCACACTTTGAACTTTAAACCAAACACAGCCAAAATCTTATGGCCATCAAATTAGACATGGAGAAAGCCTTTGACAGAGTTGAGTGGAATTATCTTAATCTGAACATGACTAGAATGCATGTCCCTCCCAACTTCATTGCACTAATCCTTAAGTGTGTAACAACTGATTCCTTCCAAGTCCTTGTCAATGGCCAACCTCAACCCATTTTCTACCTCAGAGGGATTAGGCAAGGTGACCTCTCTCTCTCCTTCCTTTTCCTTCTTTGCTCAAGGCCTCACTTGCTCTCATCAAGCGCTCAATATTCTTAAGGGTGATCTAACCTTTAGATTTGGCAAGCATGGCCTTGTCTATCCACACCTCTGTTTGTTGGACGACAAGATCCTTTTTTGCCCAAGCCACCAAAGAAAATGTTGAGGAAATCTTGAAAATCCTTAGAACCTATGAACACCTCTCTCGGTCAAAAAGTCAACCTCCTGAAATCTCATGCCTATTTCAACTCGGGTATTACCCCAAACCTCTCTCATTCTATCACTCAAGCTCTTAATATACATGTTGGCTCTTATTCAGGAAATACCTTGGCCTCCCTTCATGGTTGGTAGAACCAAGTATGATATTTTAAAGTACCTCAAAGATAAAATCTGGAAAGACTTAACGGTTGAAACCCCTCTATCTCACCATGGTCGGTAAAGAGATCCTCATCAAAGCAGTTATCCAAGATATCCTTATCTATGTGATTCAATGTTTTCAGCTTCCCCAGAAACTCCTTAATAAAATCTTGAGCTCTTTAACCAACCTAACTCCCTCATGGCTAGCATCTTCAAATTTAAGTACCACAAAAACCTTCCCTTCCTAGAAGCCAAAACTAGAACTAATGGCTCTTTTGCCTGGAAGTGCATTCTCTATGGTAGAAACCTTCTAAATTGTGGTCTAAGATGGAATGTAGGGAATGGAAGCCAAATCAATATTTGGAAGGATCCTTGGATCCCTCTTGAGCCTTCCTTCAAAATAGCCCCCTTGGATCACTCCTCAACTTTTACCACTGTTGACCAACTCATTCACAATCATACCTGAACTTACCTATCCTAATGCACACTTTTCTACCCCATGAAATTGATTGCATTATGGCTATCCCGTTGACCCCAGAATTAACCAAGATAAACTTATTTGGCACTACTCTCCTAAAGGGATCAACACGGTTAGGTCAGGATATAGTAAAGCACTCAAGATCAAAAAGCAAGAGAAAGTTGTAGGGGATACCTCTTCACCCAAGAGCACCAAAAACTGCTGGAACTTCATTTGGTCCTTGCACCTGCCTCCTAAAATCAAGATCTTTGTTTGGAAACTTGCAGCTGGTGCCCTTCCTCTTGGTATTAATCTCCAATACAGAAACCTTGCTTCTGGTATCTGCCATATTTGCAATAAGCATTTTTAGTCTTGGACCCATTGCTTCCTGAATTGCGGTTGGGTCAGACATGTTTAGGAGCTCCTTCCTGATTATCACCCTTTCATAACCCTCCACCACAACCATTTTCTGGATTTCTGTGACCTTCTATCCAAATCTCACACCCTTGATGCTAAATTTCTCCTTACAACCTTCTGGTTCATTTGGCTCTCACGTAATAAAGCCCTTTTCGAAAATCAACCCCCCAACCATGTCGCATACCTGCCCAATCCTCATCCCTTCTTGATGCCTTCCGTTTGGTTCTTGTTGCAGACGAAATCACCACGGTCAAAACCCCATTCTCTACGAATTGGTTAAAACCCAACAATGGATCTCTGAAAACAAATGTTGATGCAGGGTTCATTAACGGCTCGGGTACTGCCGGAATCGTTATCAGAGATCACAATGGAGTACTTATTTCTGCAATCACTTGCAATTTGGGCCGTCTGGCTTCCGTTGAAATGGCTGAAATGCTTGCAATCTCAATCGGGCTCACTGAAACGTCGAAACTTTGGAATGGCAACCTTATTATTGAATCGGGCTCTCTCTCCTCTGTTGCCAGAATCAACAACGAAGAAGATGATGACTTGTTTGGCCTTGGCTCCCTAGCAACTGCAGTAAAATCTGCATCTTTATTTTTTTCATCCTATAAACTTTGTTTTGTTCATAGATCCTGTAACAAGGTGGCGGATCTTCCGGCAAAATTAGGGTTTTCTTTCTCTTTTGATTGTATTAAATCGCACTATTAGGGTTCCAAACCTCCACCTGTAATCCTCTCCGCTATTAATGCGGATATTGACTAATATGAATGATCGAACCTTTCCCGTCAAAAAAAAAAAGGTCTTATATATAAAGAGATAAATGGAGAAAATGCCATATAGAAACTATATAAAACTTAGATATATATGTAACGCCCAAAATTCAAGTTAGCGATCTTACTTAAGTCATAAATAGTCAGGTAACTATTTCGGCAAATCGTCTTTGTTTGGCTTAAAATGGTTAATCCAAGTTACTATGCGCATCATTTCTAATCTTACACCTAATTTGTTTTTCTCACTTTTCCAATATAGGATATTACATTCTCCTTCTATTCAGGAAAAGGTTCATATATCTTCAGAACCAACTACCAGAGGATTCTAAATTTGGCTCCCATTGTCTCATCACGGTGTGACAACTAATCATATATGGTAGTTGGCTACGTACTACATGTAACGCCTTAGAACTCAAGTCTAACGGTGCTATACTTGAGAGTTAATTGATCCAGCAACTACTTAGACGTATCGTATTCGATGAGCCTTAAAAGTGGTAGGGTCAACTCAAGTTACCAAATGCATCGTACTTGTATTCGATGAGCCTTCTAACGCGAGATACTTTTACGGTTGTACCGGATAGTCTATCTTTCTACAAGTTGTACCAGATGGACGGTTAAGATGATAATCAACTCATCCCTACATGTTATACAACTATTGCTACAATAGTTGTACCCTAAAATTTCGCGTAAGACTTACTATACTATACATTGGAGGAACAACAATTTTCGTTGTTTTCTTCAAAACAGGCATAACAGAAAAACCTTGTGCCAAGCCATTTGACCTAAAAATCCACCTACAAAACAAACAAACAAAAAAAATACATATGAAATTCCCCATTAGAGTGAAAGCATAATTAAGACATCGTCTTCCTTTTTAAAGAAAGAATTAAATCAACACTTTAAAACTCACCCAACATAAACAAAGATAAAGAAATGAGCCCATTCTCGAACTACCGATCTAATCCACGCATTCTCTAACGAGCTATCCGTGTTAAGAAATATCTGAAAAAACCCACAATGCTTAGACACAGAATATATGTATACTTTTAATGGCATCACGGAGATTATACTGTGGCCCCACACTGAAAACAATCGACTGTGTGAAAGTGGACTCTCAGCTCGAGAATCGACTTTCACCTAGTCGACAGAAAGCCATTCTAGAGAGCTGACAATCAACTGTAAAAAAAACTGATAGTCACTGGTATGGTGCCATTAACAACGCCCAGAACATATCCACCTTTGTAACGATTTATGAGGAATACAGTGAAAAAATGTACTTACACCAAGTTCAGCAATGGCCAAAATGTGCATTGCCCGTTGAAATTTTCTGTAGAGTTTCAATAATGACAAATTAGTTAACAATGCTAATGAGATAAATTAATGAAGTAATTAAAAACAGGGAAAAAAATAACGCGGGTCGGGTCGCTTACTTAAACATGACGTATTTCGTAACGACTCCAACATGCAAGGCATGTATATCTTCATTTTCTATGATATTCAATTGTTCCTTTAAAACTAGCAAGTTCTGAGACACATGTCGTAATATAACGTAGAAGGATATGAAATAGTTAAGTAACACAAGCACCTGCATCAAGGAAAACATTTTTTTTTTTGCCAGTTAATAAAACAAAAAGTAGTCAAGAAAATTGGATTTGGTTTAGGTGATATATATATGAAGGGGATGTACCGAGAAATAAGATATCGAAGCCTGATAACCGATGAGAGTCAAGTAAAATAGACACATAATGGCGGCTGTAGTACGACGTTCAGCAACAGAGAGACGTTCACAAGTGATGGAATATCCGAGAGAAATGAGCAGAAACGACGCGAGAGTTGATGTACGAGAGAGAACTCCGGTCACGAAGACACCGAATGATAGCCATAATGAACATGTGTGAAAGTAAAAGCAAGAGTACCTGCAGTAACAACAACAACAACAAAAAAGTCTTCCTAAGAAATTCTATATTCCTAAGAATCATTATCACTAGCCCGACTAAAACCGGAGTCAAGTAATCTTGAAGTGTCTGCAGAGTTTAACTCGTACTCAGGGGTTGATATGACCTAAAGCTCTAACACTCGACCTCTTAGGCAGAATCTAACCCTTAACTTCTAGGGCATTCTCAAACAACATACCGTTTGATCAGTTGTACTGCTCTCAGACAACTTACCATCTGAGTCAAGCTACTATGTTGTCACTTTAAGCATATGGATACAAGGGTGATTTTGTTGTTTCGTATGACTTTAATACAAGCCTGTCAAAAGATTATAAATCAAGACAAACTTACATCTGGTCTCAAAGCTCTAAATTAGTCAATCCTATTAACTAACTCGACAAATCCGGAGTTCAACCCAGGTCCGACTCTCTCTTACACAAAGGCTAAATATGTGACCTAGAGTTCTTTAACATGGCACCATTCGTAAGACCTCTCTCTGGGCATTCTCAAATCACTACGTGTACTTGATCGAACTTATTCGTTTGAAAGGCTTTATTGCCTTTACTGTGTTGCTAATTGACATTAATTACAAAACATTGTAAATTTCCCCTCAAACAACAATCAAAATTAAGCTAGATAATCGAATATCGATAACATTAGAGAAACGGAAAGAAAAAAACGAACCAGAAGATGAAAGATAGAGTGAGCTGCAAAGACTTGATTAATGGAACAGCAGCAAGTGTCCATTGCAATTTATTCCCCTGTTCAACCACAAATAAAACAGAGCAATCCAATAAGTTAATTTATCAAATAAAAAAAAACCCACCAAAAGCAATGCATTCGATCAAAATCAATCCTAATTTCCTCCACCTTAGTTATGAAATCATTTGACTAATCATATTGTGAACAATGATTAATGATATTCAAAATTGATTGGAAAATAAATAAATAAATAAAAGGCAAGAAATGTGAAGGGACCTGCAAATGGCGGTTTCTGTAAGTGTTAATAATCCAGCAAACAGAAAAAAGGTACCAAATCAACATGAAAACTAAATTAAGTGATGGGAGAAGACTGTAAGCTCCATTAATGATGCTCTCATTGTCCTCCATTTTCTCTGAGATATTTCAAAACCTTTAATTAGCAGCAATTATTATTAATAAAACAAATTCGAACGTTTTGGTTTCCTGCAGTTTAAAAGAAGTTCCTATATGTATGTAAGATGGCCACCAACCGCCACCTGTAACATTTTTGTAAAGAGAATTTGAAAGAGTCAATTAGAGTAACCGTAGTGGCCAAATACATTATGGGATCGAAAATAGTAGGCCCTTGGGTGAGGTCCACATAAAATGAATTATTTTGGATGACATGAGTGAAAAAACCGGGTAATGGCTTCTACTCAACCCAAGTCAATTTTTTTTCTTCTGCTATGAAAGAATCTCCTACCACCATTATAGGCCAAATCAAAATTTAATTTTGTTTAGATTCTAAAAAAATCACCGTGTTCTTCAACGATGAAATAAATCAGAAAATCAATTCAGTACAGAAAGCTACTAACTTTCCTAAAATTCAACAAAATGAAACAACAACCTATGAATGGTGAGAGAAGAAGATTGAAGGAATTCATTGTAAACAAAACTTCTTGCTGCCCAGATCTCTTCACTTGGGGTTCGTCTTCAATCTCAAGCATTTTGTCTTCAGATCTCTCCATTTGTTCGGGTTGTAGGTTTTTTTTTTTTTTTTTTTTTTTTTTTTCTGTTTAACAAATTGTGAAACTATGTTCTTCACACTCCTCTCCCTTGCATCTATTTTTGTGTGTGGAAAAATGAAAGAATTCTGGGAAGATAGTAGAAGAGACAGAGATGTAAGAATTGGTCTAGGTGGAGGAAAGAGAACGTGTGCTATTTGTAAAATGGGCGTCGACAGCAACCTCGAAAATACGACGGATGAACCGATGGTTTTTTTTAAACACCCTGAATAAAGAAGCCATTACACGGTTTACATTAAAATCTTAAGATTCTTTTTAGACGGTGTCAGAAAAAATGGCCAAACAAAAGAGCCACTACGATTACTCTTACGTCCTTAAATAAATAAATTATTATTATTTTAAAAAACAGTTGAGGTGATATCATTTGAAGGTATTAGTGACCTGATAAAATGCGCAGAGACAGTTGAGGTGTTGCAACTAAGTACCTGTACGTGGTGTAGTCGTGCAACAAAACCATGTTAGTAGTATATATATATATAATTTTTTTAGATGAGTATTATATATAATTATTGTTATGTATTTTTAATATATTAATTATGTACATTTTCATTAAGAGTAATAATAGAGGCACAACTAATAAGTGTTAATTGATTGTGATGTAGACTCGTCAAAATCAAGGGTGGGAAATTACGTTGTGTCATATGTTGTGTAATTTTAATTGTGTCTCTATCATTGCTCATTCATCAGCTTAGGTTATTCGAAAAAACCAAAAGAAGTATTTAATGTACGGGAGAATAACTCCACCGACTCTCTCTCTTAACTTCTCCTCTCTCCACTCTCTAAAATCATCATTGGGTTTTTTCTCCTTGTCACTATGTTTTTTTACGGCCAAAAAGCAAAGCCAGTGCCGACTATCCTTTTAGATCTCTACGATATTCTTTTCTTCTCTTTCATGTAGTTTTCAATTTGTTGTGTTTTCTTTCCTCTTTAACAATTGGAGATCTGGAGCCATCTCTTTTGGATTTCTGGCCATGGTGGCGACGGTTTTGGCCGGTGACCGCCTTCTTCTCTGCAACTTCACGATTTGGAGACTCTCTAGGCAGCTTTTCGTTTTGGAGATTCTCTTCGATTTGAAGAACGGTTTGCCGGCGGAGGCGATATTTCCATGTTGGCCGGCCGGACTATTACAATAGAGGTCGGCTTCAGGCTGTGGACGTCGGTGATTGTCTACGGAGTAAATATTTGTGTATATAGTTTTGTCGTCTATTCTGTCTGCTGAGCCTTTGTCGCTGGATTTTGGACTTGTCTCCCCCTCGCCGCCGATCGGTGTTGTTAGTGGGGGTGATAAAGCGGTTCTTACTTTTCTTTTTGGTGTTGTTGGCGTTGGTAGTTTCAGGATAGTTGTTTTCCTTTTATGTTTTGGGGTTTGTTTGTAGATCCCGTGTGGCTTTGGTACTCATCGGGCTTGTCAGTCGTTACGGTTGCTACTGGTGGTGGTGGTGTCTTTCGAGTTGGTTATGGACGTCCGTCATATTTCGGTTTGTTTCCATTTTCGTTTTTACCAAATCGCTTTCTTTTAACGGAGGCGGTATTTGGTCGTATTGGGTTCTTCCAATCTTCTTTTATTTTTTTAGTTTTGGTTTTTCAAGTAGTAGGCTTGGTGGTGATCCAACGGTTGTTCGGTGTTATTCCGACGGTTGTCCGGTTGTAATTCTGTTGTTTTAATAAAATTTATTTCGTTGCGTAAAAAAAAGTTATTCGAAAAATTTACAGTAATTCAACATAGTATCAGAACGAGAAATTATGAGATAAACATTAACTGATACAAACATTATTTTTTTCATTTATATTGTACAAGTATTGAGGCATTTTTGTTTGTCAGTCTACATATTGGAGCAGAGACGTGTTGAAGTCTTTAAAATTGATATTTTTTTAATCAGGAAGACCACACATGGGGTTGAGAGGGGGTGAGGACTTAATATGATAAGATAATTTTTTTTAATATAGATTTCTATATCAATTTAATTTAGCATAACGGTGGACTATGGAGTATTGAAATTGACCTCAAAATGGAAAAAAAAATGGTGAAAAGCATAATGTAGGTAGTTGTAGGGTGTTTGAACAAAAAGTGGGACATTAGGTGAACAAACTTCATATATTAGTTCATCAATCTCCCCCTACTCCACTATCCTTCTTTTACTACAATAACATAATTTTAATAACATTTCTGTTGTAATGGTGAGACCAGTGTAAAATCAAATCAAAAAAAAAAAAAAAAAAAAAAAAAAAAATAGAGTCGTCGTATTACTGATGTATTAGTTCCAAGTAACATAAATTATAGTTTACACTTTCACTCACAATAAATATGTATTATACAACATAAAACTATAATTCATGTCAATTGATATTCCTTTCTTCCACGATTATAAAATAAATCTCTCATATAACATTTTGATGGTTTAATTTTTTTGGAATTTTTTATATGTAGACTCCATTTGTGTACTTTACTGATGTGACATTATTTTAACCATGTAAGTAATTAAGTGATTTACGGCAGATTAACGGAACCGGGAATTGGTGGTCGGGTGTCTTAATAGACTATTTTTATATGCTCGGGTGAAATTTGGATTAAAACAACTAATCGTGTTGCGTTAATTTATATAAGGTTTAACATGTCTGAAAATAAAAATCGGGTGGCTGCCTACCATCCTCTAGCCAGGGCTGGGTCCGTCCTTGGCAGATCATATAATTAAGTCACGTCAGAGCTTCATGAAGGTGTAAGTAAGAATTTCTCAGTAGTTATAAACATTTTGTAAATGTTCAAGGACCATGAGTGATAGGTAAGAAGATAGAAAATGTTGGTGTTTATCAACTCTTCGTATATAGAGTGGTGATGTGAAAAGTTTTATATATGCTTAATGTTTCATGTGTAGTGAAAAATAATTATGTGTAAAGCTTTTAAAATGCTTTTACACCGTGGATATATAGTTTATAAAGAATATATATATACACCGATAATATTTCATTGTGATGAACCTTTTAAGCAGTTTATCATTGAAGAGGCTTTTACTGACTTACCCAAGAAGGACCTTTAAATAAAAGTAATGATCAACGGTGCAGATGACCATTGTGTCATTCGTTTCGTTCCACTAGATCATAATCCACGATTGAAGGAGATATAATCAATCCGAGACATAGCACAAACCCAAAATAAAATGAGATGAGATCACCTGTCTAATTTGTATGTCTAATTTCGGTTAATAAAGTAAAAAGCGACGTCGTTTTCACGCATGTGTTTTCATTTTTGGTTTGGGTTTATTGTTTTTATTTTATTTTCTTCAAGAAATAAAACACACATGAAACGACGTTATTTTTACTTAGACACCGAAATTAGACATACAAATTAGAGACAGGTGATCTAATCCAAAATAAAACATAATTGAACATCAAATACCATTAATAAATAGAAAAACAATATCCAAATTAAATTAAACATGATGTCGTCCTAAACAATCACATTCATAAATAAATAAATAATAAATAATAATAATAATAATAAACTGCTTGCACTAATAATAAAGAATAACACCAATCTAGCTAGGGCCTCATCAAACAAACAAAGAAGTCATCACAATTATGACTGTCACAACAACTGATACAAAAACCGAAGTCTCAAAACTCTTTGCACCAAAATTTGAAGACGGCGACACCGCCGGGGGGATTGGTGCATGCGGTGGTGGGCGGTGTGGCGGCTTTTCCGGTGCTGGAGGAGACGGTGGATGAACCGGGAGGACTTCAATCTCTAACCGTTGGCCATCGTTGCAACGGTCAGGATCACCACTAATGAAGTAAGCCTGGCCAGGCTTATCGAGGGCAACCACCGTGTTTCCGTCATTGAAAACCGAGATCGGGTTGCTGGAATTGCAGTGATAATATCCCCATTTATCTACTACAAGAACAAGAAACCTGATGGCAGTTGGCGTTCTCAAGCACGGCGTGCTGATGTTCAGGTTCAATATTATCAAAATGTCCCTGAGAAACAATATATATATATCACTTATATATATATATATGTATATATATATTTACAACTTGCAAGTGTTAATTATAAAAATACGCACCCTCATCTCCTCGAAGAGTAAATTCTTCGATTGTTTATCAACATCCCGCCAAGTTGGAAAATAAGGTTTAATATGGCATCTTATTGCCTTTCCTAAAGCGGATGATAGTTTTCCGTGGTATTTTCCAACATCATTCCGCATTTTAGGAAATCGTGGATGCCATACTATTGGGAGTTTGTTTACCCCCTGTTTCTTTTTTTCTTTCTCGAGGGCAAGCCCCTTGGCAGTGCCGCGTTTCCCTCTCTTTTTTCTGCTTTCCAGGGCCTCTAATTCAAATCATCAATTGATTTGGTCAATATAATCATCTGCAATAAAACACGAATAGAATGAAAAAAATATACAACGGTAATTATAAAATTTGAATAGAATGAAAAAAAAAAGATTATTACATACCGTCCTCACAATCAGCTGGTATCCTATTCGGATTTTGATGTGGTGGACGCGAACCACCGGCAGACCCAGCACAAGCCATGTAAATAACTTTTGAATAAAACAATCGGGGTTAGGCTTAGTGTTTACATATCCAAATATAACAAACAGTGTTTCGTTGTGAATAAAAAATACAATAGACAACATTCATCAAAAAAATGAATAGTTTGATAGGTTTACATATCCAAATCTTAAACTAACAAGCAGTGTTTTGTTGCAAATAATAAATACAAGAGACAACATTCATTAAAAAATGACTCGTTTGATAGGTGAACGCTCATAATCACTAATCGATGGTCTTTGATCACAAAGACCACCAGTACCATTTTTTCATTTGGGTAGGAACAAGACCTTTGAGGACCTTTTGTATGTTATGCTTATCAATAAGCACATACTTGTAAACCATTTCAATCCCAAATCAAATAACTAGCCTAAACTCCGATTTCTAAACTAAAATCATCAACACATTAACCTTAATTTTCAACACAAAGTTGTAAACCATTTCAATCCAATGGTCATGTCTAGTTTCATACGTGTTAAGTGTTAATAGACAATTTAAATACAAGCTATCAACTATAAGGCAAAGTATTGCATAGATTCTACATGTGCAAGGAAAGCGAGATTTTCTGTAGATCTCGTAACTCACGGGGTTTGCAATAGATCCCCAACTATTGAGGTTTGCGTGTGCTTTCTCTAACTACACCGACTGAAGCAATATCCTTGTTTGCTAACCCGAGAAGCTACAATATCTTGCTCGGAAATTACCGTCTCAACGTTGCTGTAATTCAAAAGCCACAAATAACTTATTACTCTCTTGTAGCAAGACAACCAAAGACAAATAAATAGCACAAGAGACAGGAGCATAAGCTTTCGTTATTAGAAGCATCGAACAACACCGGCGAGGGAGAGACGAAAAACTCGAAGCGGTGCTTTCGAAACCACCTAACAAAATCAGAACTAAGAACTGGTATATAATAATATACACATACACATATTACACCCCCTATTTTTATTCAAGAAATACCGTTTCGTAGACAATTGGCATTTTTGTTCGGATCTTCTGATTTGATCTTATAGACACAGAACGATTAAGTACAAATGTGAATACTCGATATTTTCCAAAGGTAACAAGAGATCTCCGTTTATATGATCAATGGTTTACAAACGCAGAGATCATGACATGATCAATTTTTTTATTTTTTCAAGATGCCAAATGTTCCCCGATGGTGAATGCAATATTGATCCCCAGTGTGGTAATCTAAGCTAAATATGAACAGAACAAAGAAAAGCAACTAATTTTTCATTCTTTTGCAAAATGATGGGTGTTTGTCTCATGGGTGTGGTCAACACAATGGTTATATGCAAGAAATTAGCACAACAAAGAAAGTATGTGGTAAACAAACGATGGGTGTGTCGAGTTATAACACCTTAATTTGATAATTATCCACCAAATGCAAAGCAAAAATACTGAAAAGATAGCAGGAAAATGAAGAAAATGTAAGGTAGAGGAGAAGAGAGAAATTCGATTGAGAGGGGAAAAAGATAACAAACATTACACACTCTCCATACACCTATCATCCCTCCATATATCCTCCTCAAGATCTAACAAACCTCAACAACCAAGAAAGAGAAAAAGCAGCAGCAACAACAACTATCTAGGCATACATTTGCTGATAAACTCGTCCAGGGGTAGTTTAGGACTTTTACATAATAAAATAGAAATAAAACAGTGGTAAATAGAAATAACATACAGGGTGCTGTCTGCCGTCGAGTTAGTCCGATGGCTGAGCTAACTTGCAAGAAACAGAATTAAAGATATATGAAACAAAAATTAAAGATAAATTACCTGAAAGTAGGGCTGCAAGACGGTGGAAGTGCGGCTGGAGGAGGTGCGGCTGCAGGACGGTGGAGGAGGTGCGGCTGCAGGACGGTGGAAGTGCGGCTGCAGGTCCACCTGGCTGTTGCTGTACGTGGCTGTGGTTCAAGGTGAAGGAGAGGAGGTGGCTGTGGTTGAAGCCGGAGGAGAGGAGGAGGAGAGGAGGTGGCTGTGTGCGGAGGAGAGGAGGAGGAGAATGAAAAATTCGAAATGGAGAAGAAGCTCCTCTCTGCAATGTATTCTAATTTAGGTTAGATTATTAGGGACGACTTTTCTATCTTTAGGGACGACATTGTCGTCCCTTTAACTTAAAAAAAAATTGGCGCTAAACCTTTCCCCCCAAATTTTATCAGATTTTAGATTATTTTTGTTTTAAAGGGACGACAATGTCGTCCCTTTAAATATAATTGTATAAATTAAATCATTTAATCATTTATTAAACATTATTACTTTTAAAAATTTTATGAATTGAACATTATAACGAGACTCGGGTTTTAAGACTAATTAACGAGACTCGGGTTTTAAGACTAATTAACGAGCCTCGGGTTATAAAAAATTTTATTTTTCGTTGATAATAAATTTATAACAATAGTATTTTATTTTTCGTTCATAATAGTATATAGTACGTACTATCACAATGATCGATAACGAACCCCAAAATTCAAAACGATCGTTCAATAACGAACCGCGACTCTTAACTCATTCGCCTGATAACGATCGAACAAACCATAGTCGATACTACTATCACAATGATCGATAATGATAACGATGTAACTCATTCGCTCGATAACGAACCCTTATATTCAAATCGATTGCTCGATAACGAACCCCGGAATTCAAACTTGATATTGATTGATCGGTATTGAATTCAAGCCCGATGCTCGTTACTTAGTCAAACTCGAGATTGATTGATCATTATTGAATTCAAGCCCGAGACTCGTTACTTAGAAATTATTGATTTCAAACTCAAGATTGATTGATCATTATTGAATTCAAACCCGAGACATTGTTGATTTCTATATTGATAAATTTATAATAATTTTATATTAATCAATTTATATTGATCCATTCGTGAATTCAAGCCCGAGACTCGTTTTTTAGTGAAATGTTGATTTCAAACTCGATATTGATTGACTAGTATTGAATTCAAGTCGATGCTCGTTACTTAGGCAATTGTTGATTTCAAACTCGAGATTGATTGATCAATATTTAATTCAAGCCTGATGCTCGTTACTTAGTGAAATGTTGATTTCAAACACGATATTGATTGATCATTATTGAATTCAAGCCCTAGTATTACACACATATTGATTTCAAACACGATATTGATTGATCATTATTGAAATCAAAAGAAAAAAAAAAGATTTAAAAGAAAATATGTTGACCACCTGTGAGCTACCTATAACTAGCGAAAGACACCTAGTATAAGACTACATGAGAAGACAACTCCAAATTTATTCGCTTTGGAAGTTGAAGTTGAAATGATAATTACTAGTACTACACAGGAGCATTTCTACTTCAGAGTTGTTTCCATTCATTTTAATCAATTTTTTGGTTTATTATCTTCTTTCTTTCATACATTTCTAGATATTTCTGATTGCCTTGTATGTAAATGAGTCGATATCTACATTACTGAAATATTTACTATGGATACAATAGTATTAAGAGCTTTGTCTTGTACATAACAAAGATTATCATTAGTTATTTGATGTCAGCCACACTAATTCCATTTATGCTCGTTACTTAGCTATAGGTAGCTCTAGGTGGTCTACTTATTAATCAATCTCGAGGTTGATTTCAACATTGAGATTGATTAACGATTAGTGGTTTTCAAATCTGTGGCTCGTTACTTATAAGTCAAATGTTGATTTCAAACTCGAGATTGATTGACAAGTAGTGATTTTCAAACCCGAGTCTCGTTACTTTTAAGTCAAATGTTGAATTCAACCTCAAGATTGATTAATAAGTAGACCAATAAAACCCAATTCTCGTTACTTATAAGTCAAATATTGATTTCAAACTCGATATTGATTAATAAGTTGTAAATTCAAACTCAATGCTCACATTTATAAGTCAAACTCGAGACTCGTTACTTATAAGTCAAATGTTGATTTCAAACTCAAATTCATTAACGAGTAGTCATTTTCAAACCCGATGCTCGTTACTTTTAAGTCAAATATTGAATTCAACATCGAGATTGATTAATAAGTAGTAAATTAAAACTCAATCCTGTTACTTATAAGTCAAATGTTGATTTCAAACTCGATATTGATTAACGAGTATTCAATTTAAAATATTAAATATAATTTTTAGATACAAAAATATAATTATTAAATATTAAATAAAAATTTTAGGTTAAAAATTTGAATTTTAAATATTAAATATAAATTTTAATAAAACAAAATCATTTTTAATAAAAAAACATTTTTAATAAAACTTTAATTTTAGGACGACATATGTCGTCCCTAAATATATTTTTTATAAAATAAAATCATTTTTAATAAAAAAATCAATTTTAATAAAAAGTTCGTTTTTAGGATTTACAAATGTCGTCCCTAAAGTTTTTTAATAAAACAAAATCATTTTTAATTAAAAATCAATTTTAATAAAAAAAAGCATTTTTAGGGACGACAAATGTCGTCCCTATAGAGTTTCCTGGTAAAATTTGCCACTATGGATTCCACGTGGAAGGGCGGGAAATTTAACTATTTTTAGGGACGACAATGTCGGCCCTAAAAACAAAGAATCGCCCCCAAAAATTTAAATTTCTCATATTTAATTAATCGAACGTTGATCGATCTTTAGGGACGACATGTCAGTCGAATAATCTTTATTTTGGGACGACAAATGTCGTCCCTAAAAATACGGTCTCTAAAAACCAAATTTGTTGTAGTGAGACAGGTGATCTAATCCAAAATAAAACATAATTGAACATCAAATACCATTAATAAATAGAAAAACAATATCCAAATTAAATTAAACATGATGTCGTCCTAAACAATCACATTCATAAATAAATAAATAATAAATAATAATAATAATAAAAAACTGCTTGCACTAATAATAAAGAATAACACCAATCTAATGCAGAAACGCTTCATCAAACAAACAAAGCAAGTCATCATCACAATTATGATGCCATTGTCAACAACAATCGATACAAAACCGAAGTCTCAAAACTCTTTGCACCAAAATTTGAAGACGGCGACACCGCCGGTGCAACCGCGGGGATTGGTGCATGCGGTGGTGGGCGGTGTGGCGGCTTTTCCGGTCTTTGGAGGAGACGGTGGATGAACCGGGAGGACTTCAATCTCTAACCGTTGGCCATCGTTGCAACGGTCGGGATCACCACTAATGAAGTAAGCCTGGCCAGGCTTATCGAGGGCAACCACCGTGTTTCCGTCATTGAAAACCGAGATCGGGTTGCTGGAATTGCAGTGATAATATCCCCATTTATCTACTACAAGAACTGAATCATTCTTGTAAACAAACCCTGCCAAAAAAAAAAAAAAAAAAACCATCACAGTTAAAAATTGCCACATTTTTACAACACTATTAACCATGCAGCCACAACAAATTGAGGCATAAAATGTGTCACACTATATATGTAGATAATTGATTATTATATATCGTGTTACAATAGAAAATATGGCAAATTTTGTTACAAGAGAATATATTGATATGGAAAATGATTAAGACCCCGAAAGTGAGCACCACCCATGCATCCTCCGATTGTGTTTTTGTATGGCCCATGATTTTTGTATTTTACGTTTTTTTTTGCGTAGTTTTTTTTGTGTAACAGTTCGCTGTCTCCATCACTATTGTATTGATATAGCCACAACAACAACAAAAAAAAGACACAAAATGAGTTCCAATTACATTACTGATAATTATATATGAGTTTTATAATGTTGAAAATTGCCAATTTTTTCACACTTTTGCTTGTTTTCTGATTTATTAAAAGGAATTTATTAGGCACCATTAACCAAAAAATATATAATTACAATGTCACGGACCGATATACTTAGCTAGTAGATGGACCGAGACACATCCTAGTGCATGCCTAAATGAAATTAAAAAGATAGAAGTAAAACACCCGCGAGACTAAATCCATGCACGAGCCACGACGATTACTAGAATCATAGAAACTAAGTCACAAAATGCATTATAGTATATATATTTTATATGATTGATCATTGTATAAATACTAGACATATTGAAACATAAAAATTAAATGAACAAGTATACATAACACATGAAATAAATGAATGTAAAGTAAAAATAAACTAACGCAATGTATCGCCGACGTGGAAATTCCTCCGGGAAGCCCAAAGATTATACATAAAAGTATGGTTAACCGGTGGCTGACGCCACCCTTCGTCATCACCAACTTTGAACTCCTCCGCGGCAACAGTGGCTTTCGGTGTTGAGTTTGAAATGAAGAGCATGAAAATAGCAAATAAGAACAACTTCATGTAGGATGTTGATGAGGCCATAGTTATGGACTTAATTCAAAGATTTTTTCTGGTGCCGTAAATAAAATTTTATTTTCTTTTCTTTTCTTTTCTTTTTTTTGAACTGCAAAAAGAGCAAAAGGTACGTAGATAAAGAAAACAAGATGTTAGGATTATATATATAAGGAAAAAAAAGTGAGGATTGGGAAAGAATTTACGTGGTGAACGTGCATGGTAGTTATTATATATATTTAGCAGTTTAATTTTGACAAAGTAAAAGATCGTGGCTTCGTAGTTGAGTTTTTTTCTTTTTTATTTCCTGTATTTTTCCAACATAATTATAAAGACAAATACTTCTTTTTGTAATATAATAAACAAAATAAGTACTGCCCAACATTATCACAATCGGTGAAGCAAGATTAGTACCCAAGAAACGTATTTCACTAATGTCTTTTAGTTTCGTTAAAAGGGAATGGAACCGCAATTTTTATTTTATTTTTGTTCTATTTCAATGTTTATAAAATGAAAATTGAAAAAGCATATGTGATAGTTAAAAGCGAGGTAGGATAGTGTGGATAATGTGAGATTGATATGATTATGTATGATAGGGTATGTGATTGAGTAAGGTAAAGTAAGACATGGTAGGCGAGGGACCAAAGATTTTTTTCCCGGTGGCTGTAAAGCCTAGAATCAAAATTTTAATGACGTTATACTATATGGCAATTTTTTCAATGTCTACGATTCAAGAGAAAAATCATTTGAGTCCCTTAAACGGGAACACCTAGCAACATTCCAAATGGGCTGAGTTACAAATGGGAGTTACAAAAGGGCTGCATACTAAAAGTTGGGTGGGCTAAGTTACAAATGGGTTGCATACTAATACAAAAAAAAAAAAAAAAAAATTCTGGGTGGGCTTAGCCCACCCTAGCCACCTTCTAGTTACGTCCTTGGGTAGGCAAATGGATGAGGTGGAGTCGGGTCGGGTCGGGTTAGGTAAGATAAGGTAGACAGAAGTAAGGTTATTATACATTATGATTTCATTAATGCTAAATACCTCGTAATGGGCCAACATGGCATCTACCCAACGGTAAGTGCTGCGGCCATTAACGTGGAGGTTTCAGGTTTGAATTTCAATGAGCACAAAAGTGTGCGCGTGTGTTTATTTCGTTTCCGTAAAATAAAATAAAAAAACCGGTCATGGGCTCACTTCCTTTCTCAACTTCGGTTGGAGATTCTTATACTCAAACATCATTGCCTCCAAATTGGCTATTGAATAAGGTCTCCAAAGTGGTCTTAGGTCTCAGGAGAGGAAGAATGTCCTATAACTTTAAACATATTGTGTATAGTCATCGAGCTAAGCAACCACACCATAGACAACTGGTCTATACAAACTCTTTCGTTTTGAGTTTGGTTTTCACCTTAACCACATACATGGGCGGCTCTACTCTTAAGGGTTGAGGTGCGCCCGACTCCTTAAAATAAAAATATCATGTAAAAACGGTAGAGATTTTTTTTTATAAACACATATATGTGAAACTGACCCCCTAATTTTTATGCATTGACCCCATGTTTTTATCTATTGCCCTATAATTACATGTATAGAATTGAATATTCAAATATATGTATGATACGAAAAAAAATTTGACAAATTTTAGACCCTCATGTCAAAATTCCTCCATCCGCGCCCCTGGCCACATATATAGGAAACCAACCTAGTAGCTTACTTAATATAGTAAGGACAAAATAATAAGTATACCACATTAATAAATAGCAAGTATGGAGCATGTTAATATGTTACAGGTTCAAAAGAATATATAAACGGATATTTATTTTCCTTTAAGCTTAAATGAGAGACAAACTCACCGATAGAAACTCATTCATTTTAAGAACAAATGTTAAAAAGACAAAATTAATGTATTAATTGGCATTTGGCTGGAAAATAATGCCAAAATGAGCAAATTCTCATTCCACAACGTGATTATGCCCTTCTTTTATTTTTGGTTTTTGATTTTGTTTTAATGGATTTGTTTGGTAGTAGATTTGTTTGATATTAAAAGTTTTAGTAATTTTTTTAATGAATTTATTCGATAGTGGAATTGAAGTCGAAAACGTCACTCGCTGTAATTTCATCCTTTCAGGGGTCTTTTATCATTTTTCACCATTTTTTAATCTACTTGTTCTTTTTTACAATTTCTTCTCCATTTTTGCCCTTTATAATACTCCATGTAATCTGTTAGATATAATGACAAGTTGAGTTTTTTTGGATAATTACGTTTGAATTTAAATTATGATAAAGTTGTTAGGATAGATTATATGATTTAGAATTTAGATAGAGTTCTATTTGAATAGATCTCTATCATTTACAACTCTATAAATTGTTATATTCGGCCATAATTGATTATTGATTATGGAATGCAATACATTATATTTGTTTATTAGAATCAATGGGAATTAGGGATAATGATACTGATCAAATATTTTTAAGAATATGACAAATAAATATTTTTATATATGAAGAACAATCGCATAATTTTTATAGCGAGAAGAATGAATAAATGAATCCCTTAAAATCAGTTGAATTTAATAATGAATTTTGAAAATTAGTGAATTTAAACGTTGAATAAATAATTTTGTCGTTTATACAAAAGTTTAAAAATCATACTTTCGATTAATGAAATATTTATATCCTTCTCCATCATTCCTTAGAATCAATTTTGATTTTACCAATCCCTTGAAGCTTGCTTCGACTAATAAAATGTTTTCTTTCAACTTATTTCTCTTTTTTATGCAAAACGCTAATATAGTAATATTGATGAACATATAACTCTCATTTAATTCTCCATTGATTTAAAAATGATGATTTGATGTCAACTTAATAGAGTTTTCAGTCCTTTTGTGTAGTGTCAAAGTCCGGCAATTGGTGGATAATTATGCCAAGTTTTCTCATTTCTTTTCTTCTTCTTTTTTTTGACAAAAAGTTTTCTCTTTTTTTTACTACACAATATCTAAAATTACAAATTTTACTAAAGAATCACAATAAACAAAATAAAAATAATTAAACTATTGTCGTTGCACAAATATCTCCACGGCCCAAATGGACTTAACTGTGACGTCCCTAGACCCGACTTTATAAAATTTAAATGGGTTATAAATGATCTCATTAATTCTTGAGACAAGTCGTTACTCGATTGGATAAAAAAATTAACCCGAATTAACAAGATCTTTATGTCTCATATTTATATGGTGGTGATGTGTTTTCCCCACTTCCAATATTGGATATCACGTTAACCGTCTTTCAAACCGTGTGAAAACTTCAAATAGACTTTACATTTTGTGATGTATGGTGTATTATAAACAACAAATGGCATGAGATGAAAACTTTTGTTAAAGCGATATTTCCTAAAGGCATAACTCAGTGTTAAGAAAGACATGAGTGTCATAGTGATAGTCTTGCCTGTACCGATTTTTCTCAACGGTTTTTTTTTTATACTGACAGTCTTTGCAAACTGTATCAATGAGACATAACCATTGATTTACATCATCTACAAAAAAAATCATATTATATCATTCGTTTGTTGTAACCTGCTGCGTGATATATATACTAGCATTCGTCATATATCAATAGTTTCAACTATGATTAATGTCCAAGAATACCTCTATTGTGTCATTGTTTTGACAAAACTTTGTTATTGTATATATTGCCCATCAATCTTTTTAGTAATCGATTCAGGGCAAGACTCAACTCAACTCCAAATAATATTGTCAATAGACATACTTATGAGTCATGATTGTATGTGTGGGTCCGGGTATAACAGTCCGGGTCAGTGGTGGATACCCACATTTCCATTGTTGACCAATGAAAAATTGACACATTGTTACTCCTTTCTAGTTTTACCGACATTGAGTTTAACTCGGCTCAAATATGCTACAATCTTGCAACTGACCTGGACCTACCCCAAATTGATCGTTGTATATAAGCTCATTTTGCAGTCATTAATGTATTATATACTGGTGAATTAGTTACAATGATCATAGTAATAATAATTGATTATTGTAGATATTGATCATTGTTTATTTATTTACGAATATATATAATATAATAGATAATTATAATCAACTTATGCAATGAGTTTTTGCATTTTGCATTTTAGCTGCCCAAATATTAGTCACGAGCACATGCATATGCTAAACAGTAAACAATTTGCTGAAATTTTTTTGCACGCCTGACTAGCTTTCCATCACACGTCTATCACTTCTAGATAGAATATTCTACTTTGATCTGATCGTAATACGAAGACCTTGTGTTAACATTTAAAAGTTTTACGGATTTTACGTATATACAATAAATGACTAGGAAAACATATAATCGTTGGGACATTTTGCGCGGTGAACATTTTGTGCATCTTTCGGTGATGGAATCATGTAGCTTGATTGAAATCCTTCACTAGACATCAAATCTATAATTACTAGTGGATGTGAGTCGTGCAAGCCACGATGGATCCACGGTACGCGCTCATATTTGTTTGGCTAAGATCGAGTCCGACCGCGCTTTTAAGTTAAAGTTTTTTTTTTTTTTTTTAAAAACATATTTATCGCGTTTTTAACATCCGTAAATACAAAATTCAAGTTATTTGTTAGATATATTATTCACAAAGTCTGTTTTTATTTTTGTTTTGAATGTGTTGTTGCACACTGAGTGCGACAGGTGTCGCCGAAAAGAAACGGAGTTTTTTCAGTATGCAAATGACACACCATTTCGTAGAAGAGATTTTTCATTAGGACACATCATTTCGGTTGTGCATATTCATTGGGACACATCCTTTGAAGACGAACTGGTTTGTTCTTTCGTGAAGAGGTACAATATCTTTTCGTTGTCTATATATAGAGAGACATCAGCATTCGGTGTAAAAGATAATGAAGTTTTTTTAGAAGCATCATCAGTACAAGCATATTGTGTCTCTAAAACATACTTACATATTACTATTTCAAGATCGCTCTTGCAACACATTTAGAGACCATATACTTACAAAATAGAATTGTCAATTTCATTAACCATATTCTTCTCAATTGAGAATTTGATAATAGAATTTAACATTTATGAATGGGAAATTGAAAGAAGGAAAGGGAACTGGGGAAACGAAGGCAGGACTGATGGGGAGGGCCGGAGCTTAGGAGTGAAAAATGAGTTCTATCTATTTTTGTTTGTTTTATTTATTTTTGTGTGTGCTTTTTTTTAATATAATATAGATATATATAAAATAAATTAATAATATAGATAAAGTCATAAAACAAAAACAAAAAACTTATTTGTATATATCTATTTTTTTTGGGTCAAGTAAAATTTTTTATTGGGCCTTTATCAATTAGTAAAAAAAAAAATTGGGCATTTATCAAAAAAGAAAATTAACATATTATATTAGGTTGGATCGGATTAAATCTACACGATTTTATTTTTCTTTTAGCGAAACATGTATGTCAGTTGGGCCCGACACAATTGGGCTTAAGACCGGGTCTCGCTTGGCCCTTAGCATAGGGCGGCCATGACCAACATAAATCGTTACCAACGATAATATCAAAAAATAGATACCGAATGGTAAAAGTGGATTTGTTAAGAGAGAAGCGTAACAAATCCAAGGCATTTGACAAAGAAAACTAAACACAAACGAGTACCATGCAGCGTAATTTGTTAATGAATGCTTAAAACAGAAATGTAGAGGGTGGTATGCAATGAAATGATATGTGATCCAGTGCGTAGTAACATGCAAAAATATTTTTTTCTTAATATAAACTCTATGTTGTTTACCCTATTGTCCGATTGACTGAAGTGACATGGCATCATCGACACCATCTATTTTTAAATTAGATTTACATTGTGTGATCCAAATTAGTTCAAAGTTTAATTCACCCTATGTGAAATTACTAGGAAAAATCACCCCCACGAGGGGCTCAAACGAGCGCACCAAAACCTCCCAATGGATTTCCATATTATTGCAAAGATACCATAAACGAAATATTTTTGGGTAGTAACTCATATGGAGTGAAGTGATGTGTGGATTAACCATAACCATGTGGTGAAATCAGCACCCACGTGAAACTTATCAAGCCTCATACCACCACATCAAATTGGCCAACATGGCTAAACTCAATAATGGGCTTTTTATCATAAGACTTCAACGAGACTCGACTTAGTACAATGCAAGTCGCTCCCATATTTGGTCGGCCGGCATAGAAGCGGTCGTCCTCTCACAAGCATGGCATACACAAGTCTCCTTCATCACCTTACAATTAGCATGACACGGATGTCTTCGGTCTCTTATTGACGACATCATACAAGCCACCTTTGGTCATTTATGCTCAATACGATACCAGATGTCCCCGTCCTCAAGCCACGGTTACATGTTGTTAAAGTAAGTATTATGGACTACACGTAAACATTACTCAAAGATAGTAACTGCTACAATGAAGGCTACATGATATACGTTCAGTTACATCTTGAGCCATAACATACTGTGACGATACAGGGTTTCACTCCCTCCACGTGTCGTCTATCGGTTGGTCATCACAGTATGAATTAGCTACGACGATCGACCATTGAGCAGTGTGGGGCGACAAGTCCGTAAGGACAGATTCCACGCTAGCTAGCAGTGTAGGATAACGAGTCCCAGAGTCGATTACCACAGGTCAGAATATCGACCTCGAGGACAGAGTCCGTACCAGCTGCCCAGGCCCATTAACATCGATTACTTGGGCAAGGGTTAAGGCCCATTAGAGGGTAAATCTGACAATAACATAAGCCGATATAACCTTAGGGTTAGGGCAAGTGTTGTCACGATAAATACCTCATTCCAGGAACTACGTAAGGCTTGATTCCTGGAACCGAACAGGATACGTAGGCAATCTAAGATACAGTCTTAGACTCAGCCGCAAATACTAAAATCCACCACCGCACTCTTTTAGGCATTAGAGATTTTGTGTGTGTTCATCACTAGATTCAATTAGGGCCCGGATCATTCAAGGTGACATAATTTGTCATCGTCATTGGCGCTAGAAGGAGGGCCTTCTATTGATTGAATACACCAAGATCACGATGCCTCCCAGAAAAGCTGCGTCCAAAGTTGCAGATCAAGGCTCGCAGATTAACGAGCCGCTAGATCCTGAGACGCAAGGAGGAAAAGACCCAAGCTTGGATCATGTACTTGAGTATCCTCAGCATGAAAAGAAAGGTCTTGTCCATGAGAACCCCCAGCAAGAAAAGCAAGGCCTTGCTCCAGAACATCGAGCGCTTGTGGATCAACTTGCAGGGGCAAACCTGGAATTAATGTTCAGGATTATAGCGCGAGGCGATTCGGCACAAAGACAAGCGACCGCCGCCGAAAAAGACGCCACGGAAGAAGGTGGTCGGAAAGATGCAGCGGACAAGCCTAAACAGACTCCTATAGTCGAAGTCAGTGCGTCCTCTAGCTCAGTGGAAAGAAAGAGGCGTGAGATTTATCAAAAGCACCAGAAAATGGATGAAGACGGCGTCAGGGAGGAACTGGATGTTATTCTGGAGAAGAATCAGGTTTCGCTATGGTTAGACTTCACGAAGGAGATCGAGAACTTTCCTAAACCCAAGGGGTTTAAGATACCGAAGATAGAGCCTTACGATGGTACTACCGACCCGGAAGACCATTTACACAGGTATATATCTCAGATGAGGTTGGATGGAGCACCCAATGCAATGCGATGTCGGGCATTTGAGACGCTGCTCGTAGGTCGAGCTAGAGAATGGTTTACCAAGCTACGGCCAGGGTCGATCTCCAGTTTCGCCATGCTAGTCCGCAAGTTTCGGGACGCGTTCATAGTGAACAAGAAGTTTTATTTGAGTGCCACGTACCTCATGAATATAAGGCAGCAAAGGGACGAAGCAGTGTTAGATTATTTGAAGAGGTTTAATCTCGAGGCCATGCAGGTCGAGGATGCAGATGACCGACTTCTGATCACATCGTTCGTGGAGGCTGCAGAATACGAAAATTATATATGAAGTTGAGCGAGAGATGTCCCCAACACCATGGGCGAGTGTGTTAACGTGGTCCATCGATTCTCAAGAGAGGAAGAGGCGCAAAGTGCAAAGGCACACCCAATCCGGTGGATGGATCCCAAGAAGGACAATCGAGGTCCGAATAGGGGTCAATCCAAGAGACGAGATGTCGGGAGTAAGCCCTCGATCTGGGATCCTATCGAAACACCACCCGCCTGCACCGTGGGGGCAGAAGGGACCCACGCGAGATAAGGATTTTATTCCGCTTAATCGATCTCGAGCCGAGGTGTTATCGATCATGCTCTCGAAGAACATAGCAAAAAAACCACCACCATTGAAGAAACCTCGAGAAAAGAGGAATGCAAGTAAGTACTGCGAATTTCATGAAGACATAGGTCACACGACAGAGGATTGTCATGACCTGAAAAAAGACATCGACATCTGCATCCAGGAAGGGAGGCTAGATGAAGTAGTCGATAAATCTCAATGTGAGGCGCCCAGGGGGCGTGGAGAGTATAAGAGAAAGAATTCTGATCAAGATAGGGTTCGAGGTCGAGACGCTCAGAGACGGAGAGATCGATCACCTCAGAGGAATCGATCTCCAGGTCGAGATGGAAATAACAGAGACAACTTTGGTTGAGACAGATATGATGATAATCGGCCAAACAGTTATGTTAACACGAACTTTGGGCCTGGGGAGAGCGACAAAGACCAAGACAGTTAGGAGCCAGCTAGTAGCTCGAGAGAGCGCAAGCAGCTCAGATTTACGACGGAAGTCGGATATGGCCCCCGCGATGGTATCCCCAAGTCGATGAGTCATAGTGAAGGGTTGGTTATCGAGGCTGTGATCAGTCGAGCCCGTGTATCGAGAGTCTGCATCGATAACAGCAGTGCAGTAAACATCTTGTACTACTCAGCATTCCAGGCGATGAAGTTGTAAGAGAAAGATTTAGCCCCTATAGCATCCCCTCTGTTTGGATTCACAGGGCAAGCAGTTCATCCTATGGGATCGATAAAGCTGCTCACAACAGTCAGAGATGGTGAAAAGGGAAGGACTCTCGAGTTGAGTTATGTAGTGGTCAAAGCTCCCTCCGCCTATAACGTCATTTTGGGACGACCAAAGACTCTCTTCGACACCATGTGCAATCATTTCGACGTTCCATAATAGCATGAAGTTTCCAACAAGGAACGGCTCCCACGAAGTAAAAGGGGATGTTGAAGCCGCACAGAGTTGTAACTCTGTTGTCATGAATGGGAAGATGGTAGTTCAACAAATTTTAGTCGAGGCTGATTCCGGAGGAAGAGGATGAAAAGAATTGGGTCTCCAAATGATGCGATCGAGAATGTCCGACTCTGGAAATGAGAGGGCGATCGAGTGTGTAGGTCGGGGTTTGGATCCCAACAAAAGAAAAGCGATTGCTCATCGAGATGCTAATCGAGTTCGAGAGATGTCTTTGCACGGAAGGCTACTTGACATGTCGGGGCTATCTACGACATCGCAGATTCATAAGCTCGAAATTGACCAGGCCAAGAAGCCGGTCAAGCATAAGAAGATAAATTTTGTGTCCGATCGACTTGAGGCCATAGAGTTGGAAGTCGGAAAGCTATTAGCGGCCCAGATAGTGAGAGAGGTGTTCTATCCAGAGTGGCTAGCTAACCCGGTATTGGTCAAAAACACGATGGCGGTTAGGCGTATGTGTGTGGACTTCACCGATTTGAACAAAGCATGCCCGAAAGACTCATACCCATTGCCAAAAATCGACAGTTGGTAGATTCCACCATCGATTTTGAAGTGTTTGGTTTTTAGATGCGTATAAGGGATACCACCGATTCTAATGGATCCTCGAGACGCCGAAAAAAAGCGGCTTTTATCACGAGTCGGCACCTTACATTATGTAACCATGCCATTCGGGTTAAAGAATGCAGGGGCTACATACCAAAGAAGCGATCAATAAGATCTTTGCAAAGCAAATCGGTAGATGCATGGAGGTATCGTGAGGCGACTTGCTCATCAAGAGTCGATCTATGAAACAATACTTGGTCGACGCTCGAGAGGTATTTGAAGTATTGAGGGAAACACAGATGAGACTAAACCCAAAAAAGTGCACCTTTGGGGTCAGGTCGGGAAGTTCTTGGGATATATGATTTCGAAGGACGGGATTCGAGCAAACCCGGACAAGATCGACACTTTGAAGAATATGCCCGCACCTCGAAATACAAAGGAGAGTGAGAGACTCACTTTGGTCGGATGGTCGCCTCAATAGATTCTTGTCGAGATCCATACATGCGTACTACCATTTTTCAAGATTCTCCATAGGCCGATCCTTTTCATTGGGATAATGAGTGTCGACGACCTTGAGAAGTTGAAAGCTTATCTATCAGAGTTACCTACCCTCACTTCTCCTCGGGAAGGGGAAAGGTTGTTAGTTTATTTGGCAGTATGCGAGGAAGCAGTGAGTGCGGTTCTAGTCCGAGAAGGGGTACATGGCCAGGTGCTTATATATTTTGTCAGCAAAGCATTACATGGCCCCGAGATCCGGTACTCACCAGCTGAGAAGTTAGCATTATGTCTTGTTCATGCCTCGAGAAAGTTGAGGCCATATTTCCAAGCTCATCCTATTGTGGTAGTCACGGACCAACCACTGAAGCAGATTTTAGCGAAGCCCGACACCTCGGGTCGACTGGCGAAATAGGTAGTAGAAATGGCCCAGTATGACATCGAGTTCGTCCCACGAACTGCGATAAAAGCACAGGCCTTGGCAAATTTCTTAGCTGAAGGGATCTTCATCCAGCTCGACCAGGAAGTCTAGGGGAAAAATGGACTCTCCAAGTCGACGGAGCGTCGAGTAAAGAAGGGGCAGGAGCAGGGCTCCTTCTAGTAAGCCCAAAAGTCGAAGAGTTCCCGTATGCCCTTCGATTCGATTTTACAGAAATGAACAACGAGGCCGAGTATGAAGCTATGATAAGCGGTGCGAAACTTGCTCAAGTGGGTGTCGAGGATTTGTTGGTGTACAGTGACTCGCAATTGGTGGTAAATCACGTGAAAGGGGAGTATAAGGCTAAGGAAGAACCCATGAAGAATTACTTAGCAGTGGTCCAAAGCCTCGTACCTAAGTTCAAAACGGTTCAGTTCGAGCAAGTTCCCCGAAGTTAGAACAAAAGGGCCGATGCACTCACCAAGCTGGCATCGAACTTCGTCTCGAGTAGGAAGGTTCTAGTCGAGTTATTGACCGATAGGAGTTACATCGAAGTGGAGGCCCAGCCGATCACTCAGCAGGCCACGTGGATGGACTCAATCGCTCTTTACCTCAAAGACGGAATTCTACCATCCGACAAGGTCCAATCCAGGAAGATCCGACTCCAATCAGCTCGATACACATTCTTCGACGACATCCTTTATCAAAAATCCTTTGTGAGCCCATGGTTGAGGTGTGTTTCTGAGACGGAAGGCGAATATCTTTTAGAAGAAATTCACGAGAGGAGCTGTGGGAATCACTGTGGGGCCAAGATCTGAGCTCGAAAATGAAGTTAGCTGGTTACTTTTGGCCGTCGATGCAACGAGATGCGAATAATCTTGTCCAGAAATGCAACTCTTGTCAGATCCACGATAATATCTCTCATCAACAAGCACAAGACATGAATGTCATCTCGTCAGCATGGCCTTTCGATCAGTGGGGAGTCGATATTGTTGGACCTTTACCCCGAGCCCCGGGAAATCTCAAATATGTTGTCGTTGCTGTGGATTACTTTACGAAATGGGTAGAAGCTAAGGCTTTGCCCGACATCCAACCTGCCACCATCAAAAAATTCTTGTGGGTCGACATTCTATGCAGGTACGGCATTCCGAAGGCTCTGATCTCGGATAATGGTACCCAGTTCGAAGATCGAAAAGTTAGAGAATGGTGCAGCGAATACCATATCGATCAGCGATTCACCTCAGTGGCTCACCCGCAGGCAAACGGTCAAGTTGAGCAAACTAACCGACTGATCAAGCTGGGATTAAACAAAAGACTAGAGGCAGAAGGTCGAGATTGGGCAATACAACTTCCGAGCATCCTATGGTCGTATAGATACTGACTCCCATTCATCGCCGAAGGAGAAACTCATTTCTCTTTGGTATATAGAGTGCGAGGTGGTGATACCCGCCGAGATTGGTGTCCTTCTCGCTCGAGTTACGGCCTACAATGTTGAGACAGATGACCCGAACTCCGGCGAGAGAGGATAACGTTGAAGAGCGAAGAGAGATGGCCTCGGCCCGAATGGCAAGGTATAAGCGAAGATCTCTCGATGTTACAACTCAAGGTGGAACACGAGATACTTCAAAGTCGGAGATCTGGTTCTGAGAAAGAACGAAGCAAGTCGGCAGGAAGCGATCGGAAAGTTGACCCCGAATTGGGAAGGCCCATATCAAATTCTGAAGGTCCACCCCAAAGGGTCATATCAACTTGGGAGGGCAAATGGAACCACGGTTCCTCGACATTGTACGCCAACAATGAGAGAAATATTATGTTTGAGATAAGCTTTGCTTGATGAACTTTCGTTTACTTTTCAATTTTAAATCTTGTAATAAGTCCACGAGACAATTTTATGAGTATTCTAATAAACTTGTGTTTTTTCGAGACATTTCTGTGTTTGTTAGGATTTATAGCCGTAACGTTACAAGTCCAATGTGATACAAAATGCTAAAGGCAAAGCGATCGACAATGGGTAGAAATCCGCAGTCGGACATCTCGATAAAGCCAAAAGCAAAGTGAGCCTATAAGGCAACAAATGCAAAGCGCAGAGGCGGTTCGCATAGTCGGGCCACGGTCCCGATCGAAAGCGAGCGAGCCTGGAAGGCGAAAAAGGCTATGGCAAAGGGCGGTTCGCATAGTCGGGCCACCTGTCCCAACCGAGCCAAACGAGCCTAAAGGGTGAAAAAGGCCAAGGTCAAGGGACAGTTCACACAGTCAAATTAAAATGCTCAGGCGGGGGTTGAATAAGCCTAGGGGGCAAAAAGGCTAAGGCAAGCGAGTCGATCACAAGTGCAATAAGAACCAGAGGTTCATAATACACTTGGGGGGGGAAAAATACAACATCGATAAATCAAATACCAAACAAAACGAGTAGCGGACAGAGCCAAAGGCTCGACAAGCGAAAGACTCGAATATCAAGACAAGTAAGATAACAAGAAAGGAAAGAAAAACATAGCAAAATCAAATTGCAAAATTGAATCAAATTCAAGACAAAATCATTACAAATAAGGCCAGGTCAAAAGACCAGCCAAAGTCGATTCAAATTACAAAATTCTAAGTTCAAACTACAAATCAACAAAAGAAAGACAACAATCAAGGGTCGGCTCAGTAATGGTAGAAGTCGGATCAGCAGCAGGAGCAGGAGTAGAAGGACCATACTTGATGGCCAAAGACTCCCCATGTTGGAACTCTTCGACGTACTGATCGTATAGCACCTCCGAGTCGGGATTGTAAAACACCGGTGTCTCGAGTGTCGACATGTCGAATTCCGGGTTGACAGCCTTCACTTGATTCACTGCCAGAGTATAGCCACCCATCATCGATGCACGCATGAGCACCTCCAGTTCTGCGTCAAGGTTGGCCGACTTACGGTACTCCACGATCGCGTTGGTCTTAGCTGTTTTGACATGCGCACGTGCTCGATCCAATTCAGCTTGTAGCGCATCTCTATCATGTCGAGCCTTCGCCACGTCTTCCAATGAAGCCTTGTGCCACCCTTGCACCTTCTCGTAATCTTGAGCCAGCTTAAGCAACTCCCTACCCTGGTCATGCCTTTCAGCCTGCAGTCGGTTTAGCTCCTTCTCAGCAACCGTCAGCTTATCCTGCCATTTCTGGCATTCGGTAGACACCTCGCGCTTTAACTCATTGAACTGAGAATTCATGGCGGCGATGGCGGCGTTCTTCGCAACGACGTCCTGCAACAGTCTACCATTCTCCTTCCGCAGGTCATCTGCTAACTCACCCGTTTTGGCTAGCGCCGGGCGACCTCTCGGTGAAATGTTGCTCTACAAAAGATAAAGAAATGTCAAATAATAGACAAGGCAAAGGCCTCGGGGGAAATCAACATTTAAAGGGAAGAAATGCTATCGACTTACGAGGCGGTTCGACTTCCGGAGCGCCTGAGCCAAGGCCGTATCTTCCAAGGCCGCGCAATCGTCAGCGACCCAATTCACATCGACTTCAGGCTCGATAGAAGCTTCAACAATTTTGGGCCTCTTCGACTGCCGATGTTGCTCCTTCACCACTCTAGAAACGATCGGCCTCTTCTTGGTTCGTGTCGTTTGTTCCTCGGCGATAACCTCGGCAGTAGAGTCACGTCGATTAATTCTCTTCCTCTTCATCCTGAAGCGAGCCGAATCGGATTGATAGGCCGCTGGTGGACGGAGGTGGCTCGGATGATCGAGCCGACACCATTGATTCAAGGGCATCAGGGATTGTTTCAGGTTGGGAGGCACCCCCCTCTCGGGAAGAAGAAGGCGCCCTGACTTCAGCCACAGGCAAGTCAGGAGTAGCCCGACCCCCGAGAGATGGAAGCGCCACGACCGCCCGACGAGAGAATCCGGGTAGGATCGGTGACCTTGGAAAACCTTCCCTTGCAAAATGAAAAGAACAGTTTAGTTTTGATCAACAAACGACAAGTTATCAGACTCGACAAATAGCAAATATGAAAAGCAAACAGGTAAGGAACATCCTACGATTCTCTTGATCTTGGGCGTGAAGGTTTGCGTGTGGAACCGGCCCAGCCTCCTCCTAGTGGGCTAGGTGATAGAGGAGACTTAAGTCTCGAGTGCACACCTCGAAACTATGTCCACCCAGCAGTCGGGCTTCTTGAGGAACGGGAGCATTTCCCAATTTGTCTTTCTTCACCTCCCTCGACCTCCACTGCCCTATATAGGGGTTCTCCAAGCCATGTCGAAGAAAGAAAAATCGAGGCTTCCACTCCCCGTGAGAAGAAGGCCCCTTGGTTATAAATTCATGTCGATGCGCTCTCCTCTGGAAGGTATACCATAGCTTGTCGGGCGTAGCTGCCATCTGATAATAATACCGAAACAAAGGTACCGAGAAGCAGACCCCCGCGACTCGACATGCTATGATAAACCCCATTAGAGTCCTGACGGCATTCGGGGCAATTTGGGAAACACTTATCTCATAGTGGTCGAGGATCGCGAGAACGGCCGGGCAGAGTGGAAACCTTAATCCACTCGCGAGTTGATTCTCGTTGACGGTGCAAAATCCCTCTGGGGGCTCATCAGCAAATCGAAGTAGGCGAGAAGGAAGTCGAGCTTGAATGGAGGGTAGTGATATTGTATTTTCGAAGCGTCTGGTGATCTCCTCGAGGAAGAAAATGTCTTGAGACACCGCTTTGGCACCTTTCCCATCCATCCTAGTCACTAACTTCTTAGGTTGATGGGGGCGGGAGAGGAGGAACCTATGGGCTCACGAGAGTCTTGTCGGAGAAGATTGTCGGAAATGCAGTGCGGAGTTTGACTACGGGAAGGCGTCTCGCTACCCCTATCGGATTCTGTGGCACTACTACTACTGGACATGGATAATTTAAAGAAAAAGATGAGTAACACAGAAAAAAGAAGCTTACTTTGCGTTTGGAATGTGAGAGAATGAAATGATGAATAAGCTCTGCTTCAACTTCTATCTCCTCTCCTTTATATGCTAGCAAATATTCAAAATGATGTGAAAAGACGTGGATAGTGGGGGGTTATAACCCCTGGGAATCGTGAGAATCAAGGCAGTGACGCGTTTTGCGGGATACGAAGCGTTTGTGTGCCAGGATATCGTGCCACGTGTCTACAGGCAGTTAGGGTTGCAAAAGGCGGGAAAAAGCCCGCCCAAATGACGACTCAACTCGAAGACGATTCAGGTGACAGACTCGACCTCGGACAACGGGAGTCGCCTCTCTCAAGTCTGGGGGGCTTATGACGATACATGGTTTCACTCCCTCCACGTGTCGTCTATCGGTTGGTCATCACAGTATGAATTAGCTACGACGATCGACCATTGAGCAGTGTGGGGCGACAAGTCCGTAAGGACAGAGTCCACGCTAGCTAGCAGTGTAGGATAACGAGTCCTAGAGTCGATTACCGCAGGTCGGAATATCGACCTCGAGGACAGAGTCCGTACCAGCTGCCCAGGCCCATTAACAACGATTACTTGGGCAAGGGTTAAGGCCCATTAGAGGGTAAATCTGACAATAACATAAGCCGACACAACCTTAGGGTTAGGGCAAGTGTTGTCACGATAAATACCTCATTCCAGGAACTACGTAAGGCTTGATTCCTGGAACCGAACAGGATACGTAGGCAATCTAAGATACGGTCTTAGACTCAGCCGCAAATACTAAAATCCACCACCGCACTCTTTTAGGCATTAGGGTTTTTGTGTGTGTTCATCACTAGATTCAATTAGGGCCCGGATTATTCAAGGTGACATAATTTGTCATCGTCATCTTTAGCTTCATAATAAACCCGTTAAATTCTCTTGACCATGACTTCAATGCATCATAACCCATTCCCCACAATGGAGAGCTATAAAGGATTGTCGTCCTCAATTATAAGGTACATACGTATACTCTTACAAATACTCTCAATTTATTGCCAAATATAGAAATTTCTCTTTTAAATACCAACTTGAACGTCATAGTGCCTGCCGGAGGCAAGCTCCGAGACCCACAACACTCGTGTGTTTTACACACTCAATTACAAAATCTTCCAAAAAGATACTTTGGATCATCCCAACGAGATCCATGCACCCATATTATATCATCATACTATAATCCGGACGATTTTAGGCCTCATATGTAATGTCCCACATAGGAAAAATAGTAGAATGTTCACCCCCATATAAGTGTGAGACATAAATGTCTTGTCAACTCGGGTTAGCCCTTTTAGACCAAGAGAGGAATGCGGTCTAAGCGGTTGACATGACATTTATGACTCATTTAAGCATTCTTAGGCCGGGTGCAGGGGCGTTATAGAATGGTATTGAGCCGACTATCGAGGCGACGAACTATCGCGGCGCACCGTACAAGAAGGCGGTGTAAGGATGACCTCTGAATTACCTCTGGTAGGGACGATCCAGAACGATCTTGGCCTTCACAGGCGAGGACGTCGATCCGCTTATAAGGAGGCGTGTAATGTCGCACATAGGAAAAATAGTAGAATCTCACCCCATATAAGTGTGAGGCATAAATGTTTTATCAACTCGGGTTAGCCCTTTTAGACCAAGCGAGGACGACGGTCTAAGTAATTGACCGGACATTTATGACTCATTTAACGCTACCAGGCCCGGAGTCTGGAGGCGTTACATCATAAGTTGGATTCCGCCCTTTTGCAATTCCATGAAGAAACTAGATTTGTGGTTTTAGAGACCACAACATCAACCAACTATGATTCTATGAATCTCCAACGTCTAGGAAGAACTTTTGTTTATTTTAATTGTTAAGAAAATATTGTCATATATGTATTTCTATTTATTTTAACCCATACACATAGCTTTAGGGTCCGAGGTTATGATTATACGTCTTTGTCCAAAAGTCAAGTATAAGATAGCTTTCATCATTTTCTATTAAATCTTCTGAATTTGCTTTGCATTTAATGGTGTAATAATCTACATGTATATAGGCTATTCATCATTATTCTTTTTCAACCCTCTAAATGCAGATTTTGTAATAAATCAAGACATTTATTATATCCTTTTTAATTTTTACTTGGTTTACGGTGAAAGTGTATATACATCATTATTTCATGTTTAAGTCCATCTGCATTCCTCTCTCTCTCTCTTTCTATAAAATTTGCGTAATCAGGATGGTTGGATACTTGGATTGAAATTTTATTTTAGTCTAGCGATCACTTAAGATAAACAAGCGTTAGAAGAAGTGAAGTTTAATTTATGTCCGCATAGCTCTTATAACGATCAAGTTTGTTCTAAAGATGATGAAATAGATGAATAGACGAAAAAAGGTCGGTTTGATGAATTCTCACATCGGATGTAACTTTGAATCATATTTTATGAATTGAATGAAATTGTCTAAAAAGCAGTTCAAATTACTATCTCTTTATTATACTTTTCGTTGCGGAGCTTCTACATCAGTTATTATAATTACAAACAGAGGAGTGATATATTTACTCTCTTAAATCTACATTATTTTTACAACATCATCATCTCACTACACATTTTTTAATTGCAAATTTTTTTAAAAAAGCTTGAACAATCACAAATACCAGATTGTGTAGGATGTAAATATGGTATAGACTTGAGGGAGTAAAACTATCGTTAATTACCCTTAAAAAAAATCTATAAACTTATCATTTTTTTCTTACATGAATTGGAATGTAGAAAAATGAAGCCATTTCTACATATTTAATTGTACAATATACAGTTCTTCATATTTTTCTTACGAAATCCTTCTTTTAACGTGTGATAAAAGGCAATTTAATTGATTCTTAAAATATATCTTCAAATTGTACTATAAAACAAAAGTACAAGCTAAGTTTTGAAATCATTAACCTAAAAGAATATATCGTTGTCAATATGTCATGTTCTTCCCCAATTTAAGGCATTTTAATTTTAATATAATTTTTTTTTGCAAATATATGCTCTATACTAAATAGGTTACCTTTAAAAATAAAAACAGGAAATACTTAAAAATAGAAATAAAACCAGAGGCATGCAAAGTAGTCATCATGATGTTGTCATGTTTACACGCAAGCATTCCCATGTTTTTGTTCTCTCAATGCCTGTTATGTCCCAATACATATCATGCTTTAAAAGGAAAAAAAAATGAATTAAAAAAAAAAAATCCGACTTGCCGGATTCGAACCAGCGACCTAAGGATGGCTATTGTATTGACAACTACAGTCCTCCGCTCTACCAACTGAGCTAAAGTCGGTCGATGCTGTTTTCGAATCTAGATATTATTAATGTCATCTTATATTGCAAATTTATTCGTACATTAGAATTAATTTTTTTTCACTTTAGTTTATTCAGGTTATCATTAGTGTTTATGCTCGAGCTCAACTCGACTCATTTAAGTTAAACAAACTCATTGAGAACGGACGATTCTCTATCATTGTGTCGAATTTTTTATCTTCCATAACTTAAAATCTCTAACACACTCGCTTCCAATTCCATATCCTCTGTATACTATCTTATGATATCTTTTTCATTATTCACAAGTTGAATGAATTTGAGCTTTCAAACGAGGACATGTCTCCCTACCATAAGTATTTCGCCTACCGTTAAAGTAGCCGAATCTCAATCGTTTAAACGGTATATTGGTGCGTATCTTCTAAATTTTTTTGTTAATGAGTCTGTTTAGAGTATACCACTTAACGACACAATTTAATTTCAAAGTAACCTACTTTTACAACAAAATAGTCATAACAAGTTGTAAAATTCCGTTTTACTTCATTGATCATTGTGCATGATTCATTGATTGATATGAGTTTACTGTGATTAATAATATCTAAATGTATTGTGTCATTTATTATGACTATTTTGTAGTGATAGTAGTATTTTCGTTAAATTTATCGTAACAACACACTTTTATAGCATCATATACATTTGTGATCTGACACTATAAAAATCATTTATAAGGTTAATATTGAACTTTTAACTAGTCAGATATTACAACCGCTCGTCTAAATACTACAAGTACAACAATTGCACCACAACTTATTTTGATAGTATTGATTATAATAGATTATCGTCACTAGTTATGACATAATCGTTATGCCCGTAATGTCGTGATGAAAATAAAGATAGAGACAAATATTGAGGTATGAAATACGTTTTCATGATCACAAGTTATTCGTTTGTAATACTACAAACGGGTCAAAGACACGAGGGCCGTACGCACACACAGAGCACAGCACTATGAGTATATGGTAGTAGTACACCACAGTGCTATGCAATGTTACTACTTTTTCTCCTACCAGCAACTTGAAAAAGTCTAGAAAACACTCTCCACCAATGAAAGTCTATAGAAAACTTCCCATCTCCGACCCCCAAATAAGTTGAAAGCCCCCCAACACTTTAATTTCATCACCCCAGATCCATTTTGCTAGTATTTCTTATTTTTGAAAAATATGAAGATCGGCGTGCATTTTTTGGATGGAAAGCTTCAATTTTGTGATCAAATTTCTCTTGATTTTGTGGGGTTTGTTGGGTTCTTGTTTTCTCTCGAGATAGTGGGATAAAAGATTGTGGTGGTGGTGTTGCATCATCATGCTATTTGCGAAAACGGATGTTTTGCCTTTTCTTTTCTTCACTTTTTGAAGTTTGTGTGAGCTGATAAAAGAAGATATTTCTGAAATATTGGGACTTTAGTTTTATGTTTTCTTGTGTTTGGTGCAAAATATAACGCCGTTTCATACAAGGAGTTCTTGTCTGTTCGTTTGTTGTAACAGTTCCTTGGATTTCATCATCAGCTCTATTATAGTATTACTATTTCTTAAAAGAACCCTTTTTCAGTACTCATTTAGCTTGTATTGTAGACCAAAAAGACTAGAAAAGAGACGGCTTGTTCTTTCATTATGATATGCAAAGTTCTAAACTTTACTTAGAACTCGAGCTCTGTTTTTAAGGCTAAAAGAAGTGAGCTAGAGGATAGAAGCTTATTGTGTTGTTAGATTTAGTATATCTGCAAGCTCTGTAACTCGGCATTAATGGCTACAACGTCGTGTAAAGATGGTTACAAGTTAGCAATGGACAATGGGAAATATGTAAGGTACACACCAGAGCAAGTTGATGCTTTGGAGAGGCTTTATCACGAGTGTCCTAAGCCTAGTTCAATTCGTCGTCAGCAACTTATTAGGGAATGCCCTATTCTCTCTAACATTGAACCTAAGCAAATCAAAGTCTGGTTTCAGAATCGAAGGTATTGAAAATTCATATTTTCAGTTTTGTAATTGTTGGCTTTATTGTAGAACACAAAAAGTTAAGATCTTTATTGAAAAATGCAGGTGTAGAGAGAAGCAGAGGAAAGAGGCGTCTCGATTACAGTCAGTGAATCGAAAGCTTTCGGCTATGAACAGACTGTTAATGGAAGAAAATGATCGATTACAGAAGCAAGTTTCACATCTTGTCTATGAAAATAGTTATTTTCGCCAGCATGCTCCTAATGTTAGTCATATTTTTCTCTTTTTGTTGTAAATTACCTATTTTACTTTGAGTGGATGTATCTTAAGGGCGTCTTTAGTGCCACCACACTTGTTCTAGCCTCTAGGTGTGATGTTTGTGATGCACCATAGTGTTTAGCGTGACATAACACCAGAACAATCGATTCCAAGAATTGACCTTCACACGGTCGATTCGATTGTGTCAATCGACCAGTGGAAAGTCGATTCTCTAGGCTCGATTATCACCCTAGAATGGACGCCAAGAAAGTCGATTCTCACCATAGAATCGACTTTGAGAAAATCGATGGTACCGTGGTGCCAATCCAAAAATGGTATTTTGGTGTGGTGATATTAGAAACTCCCATCATCAATGTATGATCTTGTTGGTTTTGATTTTTTTTGAGGGGTTTAATGGTTCATACTGTTAAAAAATTTATGCTTTGCAGAAGACACTGGCAACAAAGGATACAAGTTGTGATTCAGTGGTGACTAGTGGTCAACACCATTTGACTTCTCAGCTTCCCCCAAGGGATGCTAGTCCTGCAGGGTTAGTGGGGTTCTTGTTCTTTTTATTGTCAAGTCATTTTCTTTTAATGAATATTGTGCTTTATGTCCTATGCCTTGGGGATTGTGTTAGTGAAACCTGAACTCTTTTGTTTGTTTTTTGAACCTTTTGCAGGCTTTTGTCCATTGCAGAGGAAACTTTAACAGAGTTTCTTTCAAAGGCTACTGGAACTGCTGTTGAGTGGGTCCAAATGCCTGGAATGAAGGTACTTCTACATTATCCACTCCGAATATTGATATGGGTCCCACCATGATCGGTAGTTACTAATGGAATGAATACGTAGAACGAATACCTAGAGTGGGTGTGATTATTTTCCCTACCCACGGCTTTGTCACACATACTAAGAATAAGTGTTCCTAGCTTGATTTTATTTACATAATGTTTACAAGTATGTTACTCAGTTTTTCTTTTAGTAATGTTTAAATTTTCTGTCCGAATATTCTTCTAGTTGAAGATTGTAAGGGGAGAAAATGCTTTTAGACTCATGATGTCAAAATTTGTTCGGTATATGCTTTGATTCGGACTTTTGGCCCTTTTTATCTCTCGAGACGATTGGTATTGCCTTGCTAATATAAACATCACTTTCAATGAGTGTAGCCTGGTCCGGATTCTATTGGAATCGTAGCTATTTCTCATGGTTGCTCTGGTGTGGCATCAAGAGCATGTGGCCTAGTTGGTCTGGAGCCTACAAGGGTAGGTTTGGATAGGTTCTCTTCTCTTTCTCTCGTATTATTTTTTCACCGGAGCTGTAACTAAAAGTAGATAAAAAAATCATGTCCCACAGGTTGCTGAAATCCTTAAGGATCGACCTACTTGGTTTCGTGATTGCCGAGCAGTGAATGTTCTCAATGCACTGCCTACTGCCAACGGTGGAACCATTGAACTTCTTTACATGCAGGTACATAACCGCGTTTTCGTCATTCTATTATTACAGTATTGTGTTGTGGACTTATTAATTAACATACTGCTGTTTTTTTTAAGCTTTACGCGCCAACAACGTTAGCTTCTGCTCGTGACTTCTGGTTACTACGCTATACTTCTGTCATGGATGATGGCAGTCTAGTGGTTGGTGCTTATCCATACGGATCTTTCTTGTGTTTCTTTGTGCTGTATGAAGTGAATTTTTGTTTGTGGAATGAATGTTCAGGTCTGCGAAAGATCGCTTAACAATACGCAGAATGGTCCTGCTATGCCATCTGTCCATAATTTCACCAGAGCGGAAATGCTGCCTAGTGGTTACCTCATTAGGCCATGTGATGGTGGTGGCTCAGTTATCCACATTGTTGATCATATGAATTTGGAGGTAAACCAGTAACCTAGGTTGCACGGGTACGGATACGCGGGTGTTGGATCTTTCTTATATTACCTTCTCTTTTTGAATGTTTGTGATTTTCACTTTGTTGATCAGCCATGGAGTGTGCCTGAAGTGTTGCGTCCCCTGTACGAATCATCTGCGGTTCTTGCACAGAAGACAACAATGACAGTAAGCTAGTTACATAATGTTCACTTTCTTTCACTTGGAAAATCAAGAACACTGTTTCTTCTGAAGCTTTTTCATGGAGGCGTTACGCCATCTAAGGCAGATTGCTCTCGAGGTTTCCCAGTCCAATGCTACCAACTGGGCTAGACGACCTGCTGCTCTACGTGCACTTAGTCAGAGGTTAAACAGGTAAGAGAATACGCGCCTACTACTTTTTTTTTTCTCTGTATGTTGTGGGAGGTTCCAACATGAAGAGTGGGCCGTGTGGCATAATCTGGACCACACAGTTTTATTCTGCAATAAAACTGTGTGGTCCAAATTATGCCACGTGGGTCACTCTCCATGTTGGAGTCTTTAGGTTAGGATTCCCGTATGTTGTGGTATACATGTATACGAAATTTCGTGTTGTGAATCTGACCAGGGGATTCAATGAGGCTTTGAATGGATTTGTTGATGAGGGATGGTCACTAATCGGTAATGACGGGATTGATGATGTCACTATCCTTGTTAACTCGTCACCGGATAAGTTGATGGGATCGAACCTTCCTTTGATGAATGGTTTCATGGCTGTCAATACTTCTGTCCTATGTGCCAAAGCATCGATGCTTTTGCAGGTTCGTTTTTTGTTCTTTGATATCACAAATCTTTTGTTTTTATTATCTCTAGATCAAAAACTTCTTGCTACTAATTAATGTTTCTGTTTCTTGTTTTTTTAAGGATGTTCCGCCGTCAATACTTCTCAAGTTTTTACGGGAGCATCGTTCTGAATGGGCGGATAGTAACATGGATATATATGCAGCAACTAGTGTTAAAGTTGGTTCTTTTGGTTTACCGGGAACTCGAGTTGGTAATGTAGGGGGTCAAGTTATTCTTCCACTAGCCCATACCATTGAGCATGAAGAGGTTACTTTCTTTGACATTTTTTTTTTAAATAATTGGGATTTTATTGTTAAGATTTCACTTCGGTGCCTCTTTAATTTGCCTCATTGTTTGTGATTGTAGCTTCTTGAAGTCATTAAGTTGGAAACCGTTGGTCATTCTCTAGAAGACGCGTTGATGCCAAGTGACGTGTTTCTCCTGCAAGTAAGTTGTCATAGATTTACTTCATTGTAGCATTGCTAGTTCGATACGGAGCAATGTAGAGGACATTAAACAGAGATCAGATCGATGTTTTATTGGATAATAATCGTGTCTTTTATTCTCGTATTTGTAATAACGCTGTGGCTTTGCGTGTCAGCTATGCAGCGGAATGGATGAAAGTGCTATCGGCACTTGTGCTGAACTAATATTTGCTCCAATTGATGCATCCTTTGCTGATGATGCTCCCCTCTTGCCTTCTGGTTTTGGATTATTCCTCTTGATCCCAGCAAGGTTGGTTTGCATAAAGTTTTGATCTTTTAGGGCAGAAGACACTGAATGTCCTGAACTATTCTGATCACAACATTTTGGCCTTAATTTTTATCTTAACAAATTGGCCCTTAAACAATTGTTTTAGTAACGAATTGGCCCCTGATTAGTACGTATTGGCCAATTCTGTATTGCAAACCAATTTTTCTTCACTTCTAATCACACCAATGCATTGGTTTAATGCAATAGACGGTTTAAAAACGGACCCCAAATTGCTGATGATTTTGAAGTCCGGTTTTTATGCCGTTTGTTGTGTTGAACTCCTAGGAACGAGTGCTGTGATAAAAAAATGGAGTTTTTTCAAGTTGTAGGGGCTAATATAGATCATTTTTAACCTGGTTAAGGGCCAATATGATACAGAAATATTCGGTTAAAAGCCAATCTGTCACAGAAACATTCATTGAGGGTCTCAGTTTGTTAAAAGAAAATTAGGGTCCAAAATATTACAATCACAATAGTTTAGGGGCTTCCAGTTTGAATTTATTCTCCTCTTCTAACTATTATCTTTTATGGGGAAATTACATTTTGTGTAAAAACAGGAATCCTCCAGTCCAAATCGTACCCTCGACCTTGCTTCTGCTCTCGAAACCGGTCCTTTGGGAAACCGGACTCTAAATGACGTTACAGCTAACAATGGAACCACAAGATCCGTGATGACGTTAGCTTTTCAATTCCCATTCGAAAGCCACATGCAAGAAAGCGTGGCATCAGTAGCAAGACAGTATTGCCGTAGCATCATATCATCGGTTCAACGTGTGGCTTTAGCCCTTTCTCCTTCACAGTCTGGTCTACTCGGTTGTCTTCAACCGTCGTTAGGTACACCTGAAGCTCATACGCTTGCTAGGTGGATCTGCCAGAGTTACAGGCAAGTTTTGATCTTTTTTTTTTCCGGGTTTCATCTTTATATCGTGCTACTTTATTTCAGTGTGATATATTTTGGAAATAAGTTGTTTTTGGGATTTATCAGATTTTATTTGGGTATGGAGCTTTTGAAATCGAACGGTGAGGGAGGTGAATCGATTGTGAAGACACTGTGGAATCATTCAGATGCTATTTTGTGTTGCTCTTTGAAGGTTTGCTGCTTTACTCTCTTTCTTTCATTCTGTTTCGCGAAACAATACACAGTAAAAAAGTAATTTCATAATTTTTTTGGTTTTTTTTACCAAGTTTATTTGGTGTGGTAACAATTGCGTGTATGCAGGCATTGCCGGTTTTTACATTTGCAAATCAGGCTGGACTAGACATGCTTGAGACAACCTTCATTGCCCTTCAAGATATTACTTTGGAGAAGATATTTGATGATAATGGCAAGAAAAATCTCTGCAATGAGTTCCCACAAATAATGCAACAGGTTTGTAGATTCCCCCCTTATCAAAAGTGTTTTTCTTGATCTTGTGAAGGAAGTGATTCGTTTTCTTACCAACGTACTAAAAACCAAACGCAGTTTTTCGTTCTTTTTACTCGTGTCTTTTTTCTGTATTAATCTACAGGGATTTGCGTGTCTTGAAGCCGGTATATGTCTGTCAAGCATGGGAAGGCCAGTTTCATTTGAAAGAGCAATAGCTTGGAAAGTTGTGAATGATGAAGATGCTGCTCATTGCATTTGCTTTATGTTTGTAAATTGGTCTTTTGTCTGAATTTTATAATGTTTTGATGGATGTTTTTAGTATTATGAACTAAAAGTACTATGATGTTTTATGTTTTGGTGTGAAAACCCTTAAATTTGCAGACTATGATGTTTTTGTTGCCCAAGTGAACATTTTTACTCTTTTAGCAACTCTTTGTTTGATTAATGAATTTCACTTTCAGTCTGGAGATTTTACTCAAGATGAACCACAGATCCCTTTATCATATACAACTACATTTTACAAGTTCCTTGTTATTACAGGTAGTTCTTACAAAGGATAGGACTAATTCTGTATACAATACCTAAAATTCTCGATGTAGATGCTACATATACAATTGGTTCTCTTCCTTCACATCTAGGATTTGCCTTGTATCAGGGATACTAATAGGAATTGAATCACTACGGAAAAAGAGGGAAAAAGTTCTATTAGCCGTTACGTTAGGGTGACTCGTTAAAGCTTGAAATAGAATTCCGAGAGCCCTTAAGCTTCAAGCGGAGTCCGAGTACTCAATAAAGCTTGAAATAGAATCCCAAGAGCCCTCAAGCTTCAAGGAGCTAGAGTCCGAGTACTCAATAAAGCTTGATATAGAATTCCGAGATCCCTTGAGCTTCAAGTGCAGTCCGAGTTGCATCGTTCTCTCATGCTTCATATCTTTCCCGCTAAAGGATTTTGGAAATCCTTCTCCCGTTACATGAGTCTAATCTTCTCTAGTCTTTAGGCCACATTTGTTCTTTTTTCTTATATAGATGGTCAGAAGTTCATCTGAGTTTAAGCTTCAATTATTACATTGAATTGGTCAAAATCTGCATAATTTCTTAGTTTTAGTGGATGACCTCTCAACAGTGGCGGATCCAGACATAATGTTCAGCGGGGTCCGTAAATTTTTTTCTATAGGTAAAATGTGGAGTATTTTTATTTTTAACGGGGTCCACGGACCCCCTATAGTATAGTGTGGATCCGCCATTGCCTCTCAAGTGGGAGCCTATAACCAAAAAAATAAAAATAAAAATTAACATAGGCAATAAAAGAACCCCAACTTATGCTCTAGAAATGTTGAATTAACATCTTCCCCAAAAGCTTAAGTTGTTAAGGATGTAGGTAATTATATGTTAAACACCTTCATTTCATGCTCTCTTAAGGGGAGTCAGTAAAGAAGAAAAGAAGAGTCTCCGACAAAGAGGATCAACACTTTAAAAATGTAAATGGAAAGACGATTAATCGATGGAAAAGTTTTCAAGTGTTGACCTACAGACGAAAGAGTCTATACTAACAATGGGCATAACAAAGTTAACAAAGAGGTTCAACACTTAACAATATAAATAAGAAGAAAAATTGCCATACATCTAATTACATGGCTTCATACTCATATTGAGTAATCCTATCTCTAAGAGCTTAAGTTGTTGATAAAGCATGTGGTTTACGTGTTAAACACAAATTTGAGGATTAGAAGAATCGAACTCTCATTCTCATCGGAATGTCCAATTTCTTATATCCTTACCCAAATCTGAGGTCCCAAAAAACACAATTTACCCCAACAAAACAAATATACAACACATGTTACATTCTTTATCTATCTTCCCTACCTACTGAGCAAATTAAGTCCACCAAAAATCTATACAAATAGATATATATATACATTTTATTTTATTTTTTCATTTTTCAAATGTATGTGGCTATTTGGAAGTTTTCAAAGATTAATTTCCACCCATTTTTCATTGAAATTAAATCAAAGGGGGAAACCTCTCCTACTAAGTAAACTTTTTGGAGTTGGGACCAGCTGCCCTCTGCAAGTAGTGTTGCTTGATTCTATGGAGACCTTCACCTGCTCCATCTAAAAGTTAAAAAAATAAATTAAGAAAAACCCGTAACCCACAAGTTTCATTTTTATTTAATTAACATCATGTTTCCTTTTAATCAAAGTGGAGAAATTACTGACAATTTAGTTTTGATTGTTATTAAGTTGTCCCTTTGTGAAAAAAGATATGGAAACGACAAAGTTGAAATCATGAAAAAGGTTAAAAAAAAAAAGAAAAGCAAAGCGTAAATCTCGCTAGAGAAATACACATACGTCTCCACTCAAAATAAAAAATAAAAATACATAGATTTAGATACGGCGTGAGAAATAAATATTGTGCGATAGTTATTTATCAATTATACTAAGATCCCTATTTGATCGGAGGTCCTATGTCAAAAAATTTAGGGCCCTCGACCATGTAAAAGAAATAAAATATATCACAACTATTTTGAGGTATATTATGTTGATGAGAGTTATAAAAAATGTAATTCGGAAGATTATACTTTTTTCACCGATTCACTATAAATTTGAGTCTTAGTTTTTTTTTATTGAGTAAAAATAAAAGCGACGTAAAATACACTTCTATTACATTAAAATAGACAAGTAAAATTGTAATTTTCTGGTGGAAATTTCTAGCTCGCCTGCTTGTTAATTCTGCTATCGACGACCCTGATTACACTACATGAAGGGTTATTATTTATTTAATAACAAATATTGCTAATTAAGTTGATATATACCTTCAAAAAAAAAAGTTGATATAGGGTTGGCCTCGAAAAATAAAAATAAAAATAAAAACAAAAACATAGATATAGGGCAATATTTCGATCATCATCACATACGCAGTTTATAAAAAGCAAAAACTTCGTGCAGCTCCATGGACTAACACTTCTCTTTAGTTTGAAGGAAGTTTGAACGTTGAAAGTAAATAAAGTGCACTTAATAATTGGGAATTTTTAGGCGGCGACTTGTTGAATTAATCCACATATGAAATTATTTGTAATGTCTAAATAATAAAAAAATTGATTCCACAAAACTTATAGAAAACATCTTGGAGAGTGACCACTTATAAAGGGTTTCCAATTAAAATATAGGGGTAATGGTAATTAAGGACAAAAATGTATGAGAAATTGTCAAAAAGGGATAAGTGAAATGAGAAATGGTGAAAAATAATGAAAGATCTTGAAATGATTTAAATTATGCTTTTCACAAATTTAACGACTTTAATTCCACTGTCAACCAATCCACTAAAACATTTTAATATCCAACAAATCCATTACTAAACAAATTCACTAAAACAAAAAGCACAAACCAAAACCGTAAGAAGGGCATAATCTCCCAGTAGAATAATAATTTGTCATTTTTCACCATTTTTCAATTACATTGGACTAAATGCAAATTTCTACTTGAAAATTGTCCTTTTTAACAATTGTCTTTAAAATATAAGGGGAGTGGTTTAAAATGACAAAAAAGAAGGGAAAATGATAATCATGATAGTGGAAATATAAATTGGTTGATAAGGACAAATCCACTGTTCATAACCCTAAATCCACTGTTTGTTGCAGTGGAACTAACCTCAAATCCAATGTTTCACTATCACAGTGGAATAAAGACATGTCAATTTTACCCGAAAAAAATTCCACTGTCTTCTTACATATTTTTATGTTCAAATTGTCATTTTTAACAGTAAACCCTAAAATAAATTACTTCCAACCTTTCCCCCCACCCTCGAAAATTCCCGAATCGTTTAGCATAAAAATGATGGATCAAAAGTATCATCAAGGTGTAAATACGATAAATACAGAGTAAAGCCTCTAGAAGTGACTATGACGGCGGCTAAGCCAATGTTTGGACCGTAAGAACAAGTCGTTTGTGGTTTCCACATATTCTGAAGTTAAGTGCTACCGGCTTGGGAAAGAAAACGACTTGAATATAAGAGAATGCTCATGGCGTTCATTAGGGAGACGAGAGGTTTGTATGTATTGACCTTGGTTGTTGCGGATATGATGTAGAGAGCGTGAGAATAGCCATCGTGGGGCGATAACAGATGAACTGATCCCGCATGCAGCAACGGGCCTACATCTGGTAAGGGGCGCCAACCGCCTTCCCGAATCTGAAAAAAACACTGGCTAAATTTATGACGATACATATAGTTTCTTTCTCTTTTAAATTTTTATTTACTTTTGAAAATTTTATTACCTTCACGATATCCTCGCGTCATCCACTGCCCGTATGCCTGATAGTGGACCAAATGGAGGCCTTACTGCTCCATGGTTGACGCTTAACATGCACTCAGAGACATGGAAAGATATCTAATGAGCATGTTCAAGGTCGTGGATATGTTTTAGACAGTTGTGGTCGGCCTGTAAGACTGATGAGTACATCTAAACAGTCTAAAGAGGGCCGTGGGAAACCAAAACACAATACCTCGCCTCTTCTGGATATAAGGAATACTTTTAGAGTCAAACATCCTCGGATGCGTCAAACACACCATAAGGAAAACTATAACCAATGTCACTAGAGATACTCCAAAAGTCAGACGCAATTTGATGAGGGCCAACGCTATAACAATAACTCCAACCCAAATATCAAACAACATCTTCACACACATTATATGAGTGTTTAACACATGTGAGCCTATAGAATATGAATGTTACTGTTAAAACACAGACGATAAATTTACAATCTAAGAAAGATAAAACAGTAACAATGCAAGCGTAAAATATGACGGAAATTGATAAAACAAAGAAACAAAGAGAACACAAATGATTTAACGCGGTTTTTAAGGCGTTGTGCAATACTAACTACTCTACGGACACAAAATGAATATTTCACTATGCACAAAGTTACAAGGATTTTCACACACATTGCATTGATTACTACATTGGTATTTATGAGCACAATTCTCTAAACCCTAGCCGCCATAAGATCTTTGTCGGAACTGTCATAAATACCTCAGATGTGGACTCACATTCTAAATGTTATCCACTAGATAAACTCAGCTCCAACTGACTTTTTCAGACTTGTAATCAACAAATTTCGGATGTAGAACTCAAGTTGTACTCAAGAGACCAAATCGATGCGCCGACTTCAGAAAAAACTCAGTTGCACTTCACCGAACTGACTTTCACAGAACTGAATACACTTACTCAACTGATCATTATTCTCAGCTCAGTTTCACAAATTACTTCCACCAGCTTATTCATCAATTTTGAAATCAAGTCACTTAAGTGACAGTTACATTTATCAAATACGACCATATTACATTTTAAAGAGATAATTTGTCAAAACATGTTTTATAACACAATTATAGACCATTAATTATTATGTATGATCTATTTATTAAAATGAGTTTTAACATGATTGATTAATTAAGTGTGTTGTGATGACAAATGAGGCTTATCTTAATGGTTAGGTTGAGGCACCGTACGTGATTAAGTGTGTTGTATAAACAAAATCACATTAAACACGATTACATCATTGATTATTAGGCATGATCTATTAAATGTCATAAGTTTTATCATAATCAATTCGATAAAAATGCATGGTGTCATTTTATGGTGAGAATAAAATTTTCCAATCCTACCATTGCCTAGTGAAAAGTGTTATGACAATCCTTATTTATAGATTGTATAGAATGGATGAATCTGATACATCCAAATCACACATATACACTCAGCAACTATGTGTGAGAAAGAGTGTTCATTTGGTGTAATTCACAAATATTGTCCCACCATGATTTCTGCTGTCACCTAGTATATATACCCCTTCGAGTATCTTCCTAATGTCCGAAAATCCAACACAAATCGTGTCTTAATTTCTTCCTTTCTCTTGAAGCCTCCTCTTAGAATTTCATAACCAAAATCCTAAAAAACAAATGACAAATCTTGATTCAACTGTCGAAATAGACACAACAACCGAGCTAAAAAGCGGCACAAAAATGGAACCAGATTTAAAGGTGGCCAAGAAAATCTGGCACATTGTTCGAGTTGCTTACTTCATGTTGAAGAAAGGAATGTCCAAAGGCAAACTTATGCTCGATCTCAAGCTCATGATACTCAAACGCCAAAAACTAGATGCAAAAATGCATACCATCTCCTCCGCCTTGTCCGCCATTACCGCCGCCGCTGCTCACCGCCGTGAAAAAGTTCATGAAAACTTTCAAGAAGACCCACCAGATGCTTATGAATTCAGCTGTAGTAACAGCCCAGTTATTAATGTAAAGAAATGCAAAAACACTACTACTCATCATTCAACTAATCTTTTTTCTTGCGGCGGCGGCGGAGGAGAATGAAGATGAATTAGTGGCCGCTGTTGATGATGCAATTTTTTCTTGCACGACGTCGCCGGCGCTGCCGGGATTTGGGAAAACTCCGATGGTGAGACAGCTGAGGATAACGGATTCTCCGTTGCCGTATATTGAAGAAGATAGTCATGTGGATGAAGCTGCTGAAGAATTCATTGAGAAATTCTATAAAGAAATGCGCCGCCGTAATGCCATGTCTGCTTCCCCACGATAGCAATTGTATCAACTATCAACTAAATTTTTTTCCTACGGCAGAAGGAAAAAAAAGAAAAACACACTTATTTTTTTACTACAAATTGTCTATTTTATAATTTTCATACATCTATTTTTCATAACTTTTTGAAATGAATTGCATCAGAGTTTTTATAGTTTCTATTCATGTAGTCACAATTTATGAAATGATTACATTTCTTTTTTAGTTAATTGTCAATTAAAATATATTTAGAAATATGTCAGGATTTTAGAACTATAAAAAAAGATTTTTAAAAAAAAGTGACATTTCACTAGCTTAAATGAAAATTATAATGAATTTAAGAATGAATTACGTTGGTTTTATGATGAAAATCAAAGTAATTCAATTTCAAATTCACTTTCATTTTCACTTGTCAAGAATGCCTTTTTAATGAAAAAATATTTTATCATAAGATTTTCTTTTGACATCTTTCATATATTAATGTCGTTAGGATCATTATCCTTTTTTTTCCTTCATAATCCATGTTTAAGAAAAATGTAAATTGGTGATTTGTTGAATATCGTTAGATTGGTCAATTCTACTACTACCTCATCCCCAAAATGTAAGTCTTTTTAGGCTTTTTAGTTTTGTTTGAAATGTAAGTTCATTTACAAACCAATAAAGCGTTTATTACATCTTTCTTCTTCTACCCTTCATTTATTATATACTCAACTACTTTTTACTACTTTGCATTAATACCAATGAAAGGTCATTTTTGTCTTTTAATCAAAATTAATGACAAATAACAAATTTAACTAATTTTTCTTAATATGTACAAAAAGCGCAAATGATTTACATTTTGAGGCGAATGTAGTACTATTTTAGAGTAGCCAGCATGGATTTCAGATAGCCAATATTGAATTTTTGAGGTTCTAAAATACATTTAATAGGCCAGTGGTATTGCCAAGTAATTTTTTTTATTGTCGGGCAATATATAAAGGGAGAGTCTTAAAAAAGACATAAAAGTAAAATAATAGGTATTTAGACACTATTAAATTTTAGGGAATGAGGAGAAGGACAGAAATATTTCATCAATTGAGTAGAAGGGCAGATTTTGAAACTTTTGCGTAAAGAACAAAACTATTTATTCATTGTCGAAATTCACTTGTGTTCGAAATTCACTGCTTAAATTCACCGACGAAATTCACTCTCAAAATTCACTAATTTTCAAAATTCATCGCCGAAATTCACTAATTTTCGCGATTCACAATCGAAATTCATTATCGAAATTCACCGATTTCGGGATTCACCTGAGGAGATCACCGATTTTAGGATTCACCGTTTGTCATTCTCGCTATAAAAATTATGCAGATTGTCTCTTCTCACCTATAAAAATATGTAAATTGTCATATTCTTAAAAATATTTCAGATTGTGTCCTTATCCCTAATTTTCCATAAATTTTAATTGATAAAAAAGATAAAAACTTTGAAACCTTACCAAATTACCCCAAATTACCAATGAAAATCCTTATAAGAAGGGTAAAAATGTAAATTAATGGCATTTATATTTTACACTACGGTGGTAAGCTTGTGTGTTCTATTAGGAGCATAATAAAATTTCTGTCAACTAAATTAGTCTATTAAAAACTAATTAGTCCTTATTACCAAATAATTTGTTAGTCCGTCCTTAACGCCCTATTAAGTTGATAAGTAGTCATTATCAACAAAAAAAACCCATTTATAAAGCAACATTTCTACTTTACTAAGTATTTTGCTTTGACAATATCAAATTTTGAGGGTCTCACTGTTAGACACCATGTTTCAGTCATAACATGTTGTGATGAAAAGGTCATGATGAAAAGGTCAGATCAGAACCGTCCTTGGGGCAGGCCAGCAATGCAGCGGTCTAGATCTCTCGCCAAAATTTATAATTTTATGGTCTCGTTTTATGTAATATAAGTGTATTTTAAGTCAATTTTTATATTTTACTCAAGCTAAAAACCGATAAGACCCAAATTTATAGCCGAATTCAGTGAAAGAAAGTCTAATCATATTTCGTTACATTTTTCATAACGCACATCAACACATTATACCTAAAAAATAGTTGTAATATATTATTTTTTTCACTGGGTCAAGGGTGTTAATTTTTTTTTAGCCTTACACAGGGACATCCCTGAGTCAGATAAGTCTGATAAAGATAGACAATTTGTTGATTTTAGATTTTATGTACATGAACCATACTTTTTAACACGAAGACTTCAAAACAATTGGCTCTTTCCCCACTATAAAATGGAAACGATTTAGAAAGTTGGAGAGTTGTATAGGCCCATATGGTACATTTGCGTATGGAGAAACCCCGGTTTGGTGTCGATTGCTCGGATTATCTAACAAAAAATTTAAAGTTTTGGACATAAACATAAAATCAATAATGGTGGACTGCCTCCGATTCATATAGATGCGCTAGCTCTTAACATTTAAGAGTAGGCGAAGCGATATTAAAACAAGCGCTTTTTTTATTACCAAAACCAATATCTATATATAAATGACATGAATCAAATTGTTCATCCATCATCAAATTATCTATATTGGATGTGTTCGGTACATCATCATGCTCATTGACATCAACAACATCATCATCCTCGTCCTCATGAATATTGATCTCGTTACTTAAATTTTGCACTGTTTCTTCAAAATTACCATTACCCAATTCGTCAATATTCTCACGAGAAGGACCTACTACTTTAACAAATTTATCAAGAGCTCCTCTTTGAGACTCTCGAAACTGTTCATCTCATTTTTTTTTTCTTTCCTTTTTTCACTTCCCGATACATGTTTTTTATGCACCATCATAAAATCAATATTTAACAATAACACAATTATACAAGAAAATTAACGAAAGCACCTTTATAGAGTGCTAGTTTCCAGAAAAACAATGGCTACCCCCTCAAAACTTCGTGAACTTCCCGATTAAACTTCACACTCAAACACAATTGAAGCAAACAATATAAATTATAAATCAAAAACGAGAACAATGTATCAAATCAATAAAATCATTCACCGGAAATCAACGATTGTATCAAATACTAATTAACAAAAAAAAACATGTACCCAAACACAGAGGCCGTGAGCGATAGATGAATGAGAGATGAATTAAATTGTGGATATTTTGTTTTATAAAGTTGCAGGAAAATATTATGAAGATCATAATTATTATTATTTTGAAAGAAAAGTGTTGTGGAAGTGGAACATTAATGAGACATGAAGAAGTTTGAGTCTTGATAGGGTTTACTGGTTTACCGTCTTCAGGCCAGATTCTGGCATTTATAATTTTACATATAATAATTTATAAAACAAATAACATAAAACCAAAAAAGGGAAAAAAATGTAGTTGAGAGGATTCAACCTGAATCAATAACATTTATAATTTTACATTGTGGAAGTGGAACATTAATGAGACATGAAGAAGTTTGAGTCTTTGATAGGGTTTCGGTTTCATCACAGCTTCAGGCTGGCTTTCAACATTTATAATTTTACATATAATAATTTATAAAACAAATAACATAAAACCAAAAAAAGGGAAAAAAAATGTAGTTGAGAGGATTCGAACCTGAATCAATAACATTTATAATTTTACATATAATAATTTATAAAACAAATAACAGAAAACCAAAAAAAAAGGAAAAAAAAAAAGTAGTTGAGAGGATTTGAACCTGAATCAATAAGTTAGAGTACTCACCACACATCCATTACACCAACACACAAATATATAAAAGAAGCTAACTATTTGCCTTCTTATATGAACCAATTAAATTGTAAAACATGTAACAATAGGCCCCCCTTGTATCGTGGGCCCGGGTCGGTCGCCCATCCTGCCCGGGCCCAGGGCCGGCCCTGCATATAGAAAATAAAATCAACAATGGTGGACTGTTGTTCAACTCAGACAAAACGTAAAATCAACAATTATGGTGTACACTTCTACATACATCTGATGGTGCGCACCTTCTAAATTTAAAAAAAAAACAAACACGTGAAACAATTTTTAACGACTAAATTGTGTTTTTACTTTGTGTATTTTTGGCTATAAATAGCATTTTTCATATAATGTAAGATGTATCATTCGGAAGCTCAAAACAAAGCTTTCAATGCAATACGAAGTGCAAAGCCAGCATACATAGAGGTGGATCGCTTCAAAGCGAGACTTGTAGCTAATGGTATACAAAGCATTCTTGAATCTTGATTTTCTACGTCATTAACAATCTGAACCATTGAACATTTATTGTGATAATAAATCAGCTATAGAAGTATTGAAAAATTCAGTCTTTCATTGTAATAGCAAGGACATCATTTCATCAAATAGTTGGTTTGTGAGTAAGAGACTATCATTGCTTATTATCCACCAAAAACACAAGTTGTAAATATCTTCACAAAATCATGGAAGACAAAGTCATTTATGAAATTAAAGATGTTAGGAAAGATCAAGTTTAAAGATTTTGATTTAAAGGAAATAATGTGACAGTAATTTAAAATCTGGTGGCCTGCCTACCATTCATACCGTAGTGTACTCCTAGGTAAATTTGATAAAAGCAAACAAGTGCCACAATCTTTGTGAACTAAATTGTGTTTCAATTTTATGTACTCTAGCTATAAATATCTTTTTTTTTTTTATCTAATGCAATATGTATCATTCAGAAGTTTTAAACAAAGCTTTCAAATTCATAGTTTTCTTGTTTGTTAAATCCGGCCATTGATCGAATTTTTTGTTACTAAGTTAGCCCAATAAACATAAGTTTGCAAAAGAAATTCTTATAAAATTGAATACGTATTGGAAACTATGATTTAAGTCCTAAATTAATGGATGATAAAATAATGCAAGTACACAAAGACATCATGTTATTTCAAAATTGTATATACATACATTGAATCCACCCAAAACCTTCCCTAATGCACAAAAGAAATATTAAAGGAAAAAAAGGCAGGCACCAATAAGAAACTCCATGGAAAATAAAGGAGTGTTTTAGTATTTGAAATTTGGAACTCTTTTTTGGACACAACCACTAATAGAAACAAAACATTTTAATTAGTATAAGTTTTGTGATTAATTACGGAAAGTTAATGGAAAAGTGAGTTCAATGCATCAAATAAAAAGGACACAAGTGCTAGCTAGCAAACAAACTGCGAAGTAAGTACTATAGGACTATAAAGTTATCTACAATATCTTAAAGCAAAATTGGATTTGTTATAAATGTGTACACGTACTTAGGCACTTATGCTCTTTCTACAGATTTTTTTGAACAGTAATCTTATAATTAAAAGCACTAATTAAGACGTTGAAAGTTACAAACACCCAACTAAAACGTGTTATAAATAAAAGCACCACAAACAATTAATATGTTTTTAACCTAATGTGTGACTAAGTGGAACTCTTTGGCTTATTATGATATCTATTGGCCAAAGCACTATGCATCTTTGTTTTTTTGTTAATTTTTTGTTTGTTAGTTAAACATATCTGACTTTTGTTTTTAATAATAATAATAATAATAATAATAATAATAACATATTCTATGCTTTAACAGCCTCCTCTTATACGAAATTTGGTGTTGACAACATAGAGTTTGGTGTGGATTTATGGGAATTTGGTGTGAGATAGAGGTTTGGTCATGCATTTTGTTGTCTGGGTTGCAGATGGAATGTGTTTGACTGCTAGTTTGTTCTTGGCCATAAGATCATTGCGTACAAAGTGAACATCATGTTCAATGTGCTTTGTACTAGAGTGATACATGGGATTGTAAGCTAGATAACCTGCACCCAAATTGTCACACCAAGTGATAGGAACTTGAGGTAACTTGATGTGCATCTCAACAAGAAGGCCGGGGGATAGCAAGATTATTTTAGCTGCAACATTTTTCAAGCATCTTTACTTAGATTCTGTGCTAGAATGAGCAAATGCTTGTTGTTTCTCGAGCTACATGAAACTAAAGAAAATCCTAGATATACACACGGTAGCCAATAATGGACTTTCTGGTAGGTAGGTTGCAACCCAATTTTCATATGAGAAACCGGTGAAGGTAAGGCTAAAGCGGGGTTTAAAATGTAGACCATAATAAAGGGGGACCTTGTTGTATCATAGGGTACATTTTAAAGCTTGCTAATGAGCCGTGGTTGGCTGTTGCATGTACTAGCTCAGGTATTAATAAGAAACACAATATCCGGCTTAGTGAAAGTTGTTAGTTATTCTTTTCATAAGTAAATATTTTAATTGTCGTATGCGTACGAGTTGCTATACGGATTAATATTATCGCAACGAAACGGGGTTTGAACGATACGTGCATCCGTTCATGGAGTGATTCATGCATTTTGGATTCATGCATCTTAAGATTCATGTTTTTCGAACCGATTCACCTTACACGCGAATGGTGATGACACTTACACTTACCCTTTCGTGTAGAATCCTCATTTCGTTTATGGGGTTTCTTGACTTTTATAAAGCGCACCAACGTGCAAACGAATTCATTCATAAGTCAAAGCATCATCGAGACAAAATTCGAGTGTCGCCGGGTTTGATTCAAAGCAATCATTTGTTTGAATCAAACACATCCATTGTATCCTGAGAGAGATTTTCGCTTGATCGTGGATTCTTTATCCATAGGTTTGTAGGTCTCTGAATAACATGGGCGCCCCTTGAGGGTGGCCAACGGGGCCATGGCCCACGGCTCTCCCAAAATCGATGAATTTAAGGCCCCGTCAATTTCTCCCCAATAACATATCTATTTTGTATTTTTACAATAAACTTCAATAGTCTACCAATCAACAAGCCATCATCCTAGTGGTGAGCACTAGGGAATAATCAAGCAAATGACCAAGTTCAGTTTTTGTCGAAAGCAATTATTTTTTGTCTTTTTTAAAGAAATAGTTGACATTTTGACTTTCAAACTTCAAATAAACAATTGATAACTCCAATCCTAAAATATATATATTCTTCCGATTTGTTTTTTGTTTTTTTTAAAGAAATAATTGACACTTTGTCTTTCAAGTTCTAAATAAACAATTGACAACTAATCCAAAATTTATTCTTCCGTTTTGTTTTTTTGTTACTTTTTTCTTAAAAAAAATACTTGACACTTCGGCTTTTAAGTTCCAAATAAACAATTGACAACTTCAATCCCAAAATATATTCTTCCGTTCATGTGACTGCATGCCTCTCTCTCCCTCTTTGTCGTCTCTATTCTTAGACATTAAGAAAGTACTTTCAATAACAATCTCTTTTGTTTTGAAATGTTTACAATGTTCTTATTTGATTTAAAATTTTCATTTTCTTACCGTTTTTTTTTTGTTTTTTTATGTTAATATTGGTTTTTAGAATGGCTTGAATTTTGTTTTTTTTTCTCAGGATCTAAATTTGGACAGTGACACATCTGCTGATTAATCAATGTTTGATGTATGGTGAAAGCTCTTGGCCATAGATCTTCGTTTTAAACGAAATACCCATCTACAACCAACAACCATATAATTAGGATTCCAATGAACAACTTCCCTGATATCATAGGATATCAGAGCGTCATAAGTTAAAATTAGTGAATAAATTTGATCTAGAAGTATTATTTTATCATCTATTTGGTGAAATTTAATGGATTTTGTTCTAATTTCCCTTGTATTAGGTATCCAACCTAATTTCTTCTTTATTCTTGAAGATCATCAAAATATCTATGTTGTTTAATTAGGCATATGGAAGTTTATGTTTTCAACGAGTTTCCCGTTGAATCCGTTGAGATGGAAACCTCCCTTGCTAAGTAAACTTCTTCTTTGGAGTTGGGACCCACCAGGCCACCACCCTTTTTGGTTGCTTGTTTATGCGGAGACCGGCCACCACCTTTAAAGCTCTTTTTCTTATGGACAGATGTCCGTGACCAAAGTAAATAACATTGTTTTTATTTCTTTTACGGATACGAAATATACACACGCACACATATTTTTGTATCTCAAGTATCTATTTAAATGCGCTCGAATGACCCCTTCTCATACTGAGAATGTATAGCTGAGACTTGAATCCAAAGCTTTCGATTAAGCACCACAACGTACATTTATCGCTGGGCCAATGCCTTGTTGGCAAATAACATCGTCTGATTACTGCATTGCCCAAAACTAAAATGAAAAAATATGGTTTTTAATCTGTCCAAATTAAACACATAATGACAAATGAATTTATATCAAGAATAGAAGAAACAAGCACAAAAATCTCACCTCCATTGAGCTGTACCATTCAAAAGTACCATATATTATTATTTGCTTAGTATGAAAGTAAGCCTATATTATATATGCATTAACCTACACATATTGACAGGGTTATATGTTGTGTTTGATGTAAAATTCAACCCAAATTTGACTTGTTTAAACCCTAATGTTTAATTTGATCGATTCAAAAAGGTTATTGCATGTTTATGATTATGGTTTTCCCGAATTATCTATTGTTTTCCATCTTTATTAATATCATGCGCCGACGAATCCAGATTAACAAGTTATAATAAATATTATGCCAATGACGAATCCAGGAAAAAAATATCTCATTATGAATACCTGAACAATATAAAATAACTGGCACAATATAAAAAGATCTAGTGAGTGCATTAGTGGTGTTTTCATATTCTTCTTTTCTTTCTAAAAAGACATCGTTATGATAAAAAAAAATTTCTTTCCGAATTCCGGTGAAGGCACTAGCCTGTTATTCATCCATATGCTTCCGCCCCTGATCAATATCATGATAACTGCGAGCGTCTCAAAGTATAAAATGATAAAGTTATCTATATCACATTCATGAAAATGACGAGTATGGTGATCGATACTCTTTTATCCGGGTGATTTTTAGGTCATTGGCATAGCCTGCGATTTTTCTGGTAATGCGAAAGCCGTTTTTTAAATTTTACACTACATTGCCTTGGCTATACTGAACATTTGCCCTGTCAATACCGAAAAAAACCGGGAAATAATGTATCATTATTTTTAGGTCACACTACCAGTATTTAAACTGCATGATTCAATCATTTTAATAGTCAAATCACTCCACTATACAAAATTCAGGGAAATACTTGTGTGGTGTCTTCGTATGTGTGGACTGTGAAGACACCGTATGGTTCAATATAAATCACATGGTTTCATTCTGTAGTTAAAAGTGAGTGGTTCTGAGCGTTTTACCTGTCACTTAACCTCAAAATCCATTATCCACACAAGTATTTCCCTAAAAATCACCCCTTTTATCTTACCCACCATCCAATCAAGTTCCTAGCCAATAATTGAACGAATATAATCCAATACAAAGTAAAAGACTGAAACTTTCGTTTAGCAATGGCTCTATTTACTTTAAAAACGTTAAAGGACAAGTACTAGGGCTACCTTTTCTCTATCTCTATAACTTTGCATAGTATATATTAGAAAGAGCGGTGATACATCTACTACCTATATCCACTACATCTTTTAATACACACCCTTAACATCATTGATTATGGTGAGCCTCATATCAATCAAATAGTCAAACACATTATTTAATGGTTGGATCACTTGTTGTGATAGATGTTGTAGCATATTTGGTCATGAATAAATCATTTTCTTATTACAAACATTCAGACCTAACGAATGACATATACAATATATTTTTACACCAATAATCATGATGTATGAACTATTTTATGATGTAAAACCTTAGAATCAATAATGTACAAAATATGTTGTGTCACTCGTTGTGTCTGAGTACACGTACCAGTAAATTACCCTAATTTCATCCCCTATATATACGCACTAAAATTGCCTTTCCACTTGTCCAATATTTGTGTAAACATTACACATCTTTTCTTCTATCCCCTTTATCTCTCAAAACCTCCCACTTCTTTTTTCTTTCTAAAATTCTCAAATCACATCTACATCCAAAGGATTCCAAACTACATAAAAATGGACTCACCACCCAAAGAAGAAAGAAACATAGAAATGGAGCCTAATGTTTCATCATCCATGGCGAAGAAATTATGGCGTATGGTTCGAGTCGTTTGCTTCATGTTAAGGAAAGGAATTTCTAAAGGTAAACTTATGATGGATCTCAAGCTTATGATGACGAAACGCAACAACAAATTAAATGGTAAATCCATCCACAATCTCTTGTTCCATAACAACAAGGTCCACAACCACTTTTCCTCCGCCTTCTCCGCCATTACATCCGCCACACACCGCCGCACGCACGACAAAAAGCAAGAACTATTCCAAAATTGCCCTCCACCTGGTGAATACGAATTCAGCTGCAGCAACACTCCGGAGCCTACTTTCCAACTCCCTTTTAACCTAAACAAACGCAAAAGCCGTAATATTCAAGAAGATGAGTTTGCGGTTCATGCAGTTATGAAGACTTTGGAAATGCTGAATAGTGGCGCGGCGTCACCCGCGCTACCGGGGTTCGGGAAGAGCCCGATGGTTAGGCAGCTAAGAATAACAGACTCTCCTTTTCCTTTAAAGGATGTTGATGAAGATAGCCATGTTGATGAAGCTGCTCAAGAATTCATTGAAAAGTTTTATCAAAATTTACGCCGCCAAAATTCCATTGCTTCTTAATTGTTATTATGACAGGAATACGAGCATTATATTTCGACGCGTGTACAAGGATGCACAAGCAAGCAAGATTTGTGCAGAACTGCAGATGAGAAGACTATTTTTTTTTTTTTTTGAATATGTGTAAAACCCCAAACTTTTCTGGACAGGGCGTTAATAAACATAGCTTTGAATCCTTTGATCAAAGGTGACAAGTAGACGAATTTCTTCTATGGTGAGTCCATATGAAAAATAACACATGTGGATAATTCTCGACCATAAAGTTTCAACTCAGATTCAAACTCACAAGAATAAATCATCCATGTTTACGGTCTGAAATAAAGTAATCTAAGAAGAATTACCCGATAAGTAGATTAACGTGGCTTAAGGCCCGTTTGTTTACCTAATTAAGTACTTATTCTTAATAGGTTAAGTGGTGGTTAAATTTAGAAGTATTTGATAATATTTTATACCACCACTTAATACATCTGCTTTTAATTTCCCATTAAAAATTTTAAGCGGTAGACACCTCGCTTATCACTGAAATTGCTAATGTCTGAAAAGGCGCCGTCAGTTTCTTCCTAATTGTCATCACGTTGTGGGTGGGAAATAGAAAAGGTTGCCCACGTTTATCTGTTTAATATAGGATGAATAACTTTTTTTTATGCTTTTTATTATAAGAATATTATTATGTTATATAGTTGTTTAATGTTTGTTATATGTTTTATCTAGGAATCATATTACAATTTTATATATATATATATATATATATATACTCACACACAATATATGTGTGTATTTTTAAATTTTAATTTTTTTTAATTATATTTTATGGAAAATAAGCACGGTTTGATATGCGTCATACACGAAAAATTGTTAAATTCGCATATTCAGAGTTGGATGTTAACGAATAATCTAATTATATTAAGAATTCAGATTCAGACAGACATACAAACGTTTCAGATCTTATAAAATTCAGTAATTTATTGTGTTCAGATTTCAGACATCAGACATCAGACTCCAGATTTCAATTTTAACAAACGGCCCCTTAATTTTGTCAATGCTGTTATCTCGTTTAGATTATTTGACGATAAAATTCAAGAGACAAAGATAAATGAGGATTAATTGATAAGTTTTTTTTTTAAGGGAAAATTAGCCAAAAGGACAAATTTTAAAAGGACACACTTTGATTATATTTTATCAAAAAGGACAAAATAAAATTTAAGTAGACTAAAATATCCTTATTTATTCATTTTAACTAAAATTACCCATTTTCTTATTCCTGGTCCATAACTGACTCGATCCCACGTTTTCTATCAAAAATAAATAAATAAATAAATACAAAAAACAAATGGAGAATTATGGGTAATGACAGTTTTGCAATATTTTTTAGTAACAACACAGTCACATTTTTTTTTTGGAGAGAAGGACAAATTTTTTTTTTTTATTTTATTTATAGCATGAATGACAAACAAAAAAAAATCGAGCCTGTTCTAGCATGGTACTTGGAACAAATTTTTTTTTTTCCTTTTTCTCTTTCTTTTTCGATTTTCAAACACTTATATCTTTTGATCTAGATCTCCAAACGTGATGAAAATATCATTGAATTTTTTATTTTTTGATGTTCTTCGTTTTGAGAATTGGTTCGATATCATTCCATCGTTTTTTGTGAGATTCACTGTCGAAATTCACTCAGTGAACTCCCAGTGAATCTCGAAAATCAATGAATATCGTTATTGAATTTCGAATAATTGTGAATTTCGACAGCGGATTTTCTGAAATCACGTCGGAATAGTTGAATATGGTCTCGAAATAAAGAGCAAGAAAAAATAAAAATTTTGGGGAAAGAATTTTCAAATTTGGAGTTCTAGATTGAAATATATGTGTGCTTAAAAAAGATGGATAAGAGAGAAAATGTGTTTTATTTTTTATTTTTATAGAAAACATGCACCGGAAAAATAAAAAATAAAAAAATAGTTTTGTCCCTTATTCAAAAATTTCAAAAAGCAGTCTTTCTCCTTTTGATGAAATGTTCCACATGCAATGAAAAAAAAAACTATTCTATCTATTTTTTTCCTTAGGATAGTATGGAATCCCAAAAAGAGGCCGACCCAGCTTAAATGAGATATGATAGATTCTTTATGGTCTAACATTCTTGCCAATACATTATCCTCATTTTGTTTCGGATTGTAATCTCTAATGAATAAGATAGCTCCCTGGGCAAAAGCACCTGTCATGATGAACCCCGCGATATATTGATGATGAGTATATAATGCAGCTTGAGTCGTAAAGTCATGTGCTATGAATGCATAAGCAGGCAAATAGTACATGTGTTTAGCTACTAAGGAAGTAATAACGCCTAATGAAGCTAAAGCAATGCCAAATTGAAAATGAAGTGAATTATTAATTGTATCATAAAGACCCTTATGCCCGCGCCCCAATCGCCCCCCGGAGGAACATGCGCATCTAAAAGATCTTTCATACTGTGTCCAATCCCGAAATTAGTTCTATACATATGACCAGCAACGAGAAAAATAAAAGAATAGCTAAATGATGATGGGCAATATCAGTTAGCCATAAACTTTGCGTTTGTTAATCAAATCATATCTTTTAACATGTTTTAATCTACGTTTTGAATAATCATAATTTTCTCATTATATTTTATATTTTTTTCTTCTCTTTATTTTGTCATCTATAGTGTCAACTTGAATGACACTACTTATATATTTACAATGACTCTGGTATTGTCATTTATGTTATAATGTCAATTAATAGTGTCAACTTGAATGACACTACTTATGTATTTATAATGAATCGTGTGACAATCAGTAGCGAAACAATGTATGGCCTGGGCTATTATCACTGTTGTCATAATGTCAATCAATAGAGACAAATTGAATGACACTACTTATCTATTTAGGGTGAATCAGTGCGACATTCAATAGTGACCCATTGTATTACCCTGATTATTGTCATTGTTGTAAAAGTGTCAAACCGTAGTGTTAATCTATATTGACACATCATTTCAACAGCCTGCTTATTTTCTTCATATGAACCTTTTTTGTTTTTACTTTTTTCATTTGAAAATTGAGTTTGAAATTTGGATCTAGTCATTTTACTAGCTAAACCCATTCAATAAATTTGAAAGATTAATTTCGTTTGTATGCAACTAGATGTCACTCTTAAGTGACAGTGCTAAGTGTCACTGTTAAATGTCGTTGTTTATTGATAGATGACATTTCTAATTATCTATTTTAAGTGACACTTTTTTTTTTGAAAGTTAAGGGACACTTCTAGGTGTCATTATTTATTGCTAAGTGACTCTTTTAAGTGACACTGTTAATTGTCACTTTTAAGTTACACTGTTAAGTGTTCTTGTTTAGTGTCATTGTTAAGTATCATTTCTTTATATGCACATTTTTTGTTGAGACTTATAACTTTTTATGAATCGTTGTCTATTGAAGTATTACAATATCAAATTGTAGTCTTAGACAGTGTGATATTTAGTAGATACACATAATGTATCTTAAATTTGTTATTATCACTGGTGACTCATTGTCACTAGTGTTGGTTAAATAGTAGTGACAAATTGAATGACATATTATTGCAACAACAAAAAAGATTTTTGAAATTTTATCGGAATCAAATGAGACATCAAAATAAAGATAACGAAAAAATATGAATTACGGTGAAAAAAATTCCGATGATTGAATATATAAATTAAAAGATATAACTGATCGGAAAAATGATAGGAGTGTATATATATATATATATATATATATATATATATATATATAAAGTAGGCTGTAAGAATAAAATAAGATATGAAAATGAGAAAAAAGACAAAAAAAAATAATGGTTGAGAAGACAAAACGCGCATTTACTACATGTATTACTATATTTGGTTGTAGCAACATGTAGTAACACACATGTAGTAATACGCGCGTTTTATTCTTCTCTCAACCACTATCTTTTTTCATCGTCCTTTTCCTCATTTTAGATCAAAACAGCTTTTTCTGACAACTTTAACATATATATATATATATATATATATATATATATAGTTGCTTTATTTGAACGTGTTTGTCAGGAATGGTGGGAGAGTTATTTTAAAGGTATACCAAGTGTAGGGTTGTGATCGATCAATGTCACACCTACGCATATCTACTATGTGTGAGAATTAATCATACCCCTTCACTTGGTATACCTCCTAAATCACTCCCCCACCATAACTCTTCTCGTTTGTAAGCAATACATTCCCTTGAAAAAAAATTACGCACTACTTGCTTATATGCTGAATTTTAGGAGATAATTTTTTGCTAAAAAATAAGGGTAATATTGCCATTGTAACTGTCAATTTGTCCTTTATACTAAAAATATTATCTTCACGTCTTTTTTACTAATTTATAAATGTTTTTATCTTTTTCAATAAATCTCTTTTTTATTTTATTTTATAAATTATGTTTGTTTAAGAAGTTGGGTCGAACATTCAGACATTGGAATAGTAGGGTCAGACATTTTTTTTTTTGAGGGAGGTCTGAGATTTATAAGATGTAGAAACTAGGAAAAAAAAAAAATTCCAATTCTATCGGAACAAAAATTCGGAATAGGTAAATTTAATAATATTAAACATAACCACAAATTCTTGGATTAAAATAAAGGTACCAAATTTATAGTTAATTGTCAATTATGACTCATTTAAAAAAATGTCAGGATTTTAGGACTATAAGAAAAGATTTTGTAAAAAAGGACATTTCATTAGTGAAAGTGAAAATGATAGTGAAATTGAGAGTGAATCATGTTGGTTTTGTGCTGAAAATCAACGTAATTCATTTTTAAATTCACTTTCACTTTGACTTTCACTAATGAAATGTCTTTTTTGACTAAAATCTTTTATTATAATTCTTTTTGACATGTTTCATATTATGTATTTTAAGACCCGGCCTTATCCCCAAATATTATTATATAACCACAGTTGCAAGAAAATAAACAAAATTCATTTTGTATTCAAGTTAGAACAATGTTTTTTTATGATATAAGGTTTGAACAATGTCAACCAAACTATTATCAAATTTATCTCACCCGCACTTCGAATAAATCAGATTTGTTCAATTCCTTTATAATCGTAAATTTATATTAATTAATAGTGCTATCCCCTATTTTGATTACTAATTCTTATCGTGAAAACAAAACTTAAGTTCGTATTAATTTTCCACCATGTACGAGTTAGATCGGATTATTTAAACAATGTCATCACTTCGGGATGTCGATTATTTGAAAATATCACAAAAGAAGCCACCATATATGTCCTAGACAGTAATTTTATAAAGGTGATAATGTTGATTACCAATTTACTTTTTCAATATAGTTCCTTCAACTTTGAATTTGTACAACATCTTGCACAACCCGGTCGACACAAGCCGATGAGCGGTTTCACCTATTTGGGTAGCTCCTCCTCTGCATTTTTTTAAGTTTAATGTGGACGCTGCTTTTAAGGATGACATTTTTATCAATCATTACACTACTAGGAAAAACAACCTGATTTTCTTTTGGAAAGGCTATACCTATAATTGTTTTTTAGACATATATGCTTTTTTTTAGGTTCTCCGCTAGTTTTGTTTTTGATAGGCTTTTCTTTTGTATCTAGGGAGAGATATTTCCAACACATAGGATACCATACTATTTCTTTATCATCCATATTTATTCATATCGGGTTTGCCCGACTAAGATTTTGAGAAAGTGGTGAGCATGTGTTGATGCCGACAGATTTTATGGTACAACGGTTGTAGGAAAGTTATACCAAGTGACATACATTAGAGTCTCTCATTTTTACTCTCTTTCACATAATACACTTTTATCGTGTGTGAGAGGTTAAAAATGAGTGATTGTAACTTATGTCACTTAATAAAACCTAGCTTGCTACAACGGTTGTATTTTAAAATTTCACGTTGATGCCGCTATTTTGATTGGGGTGAGTCAGGAGCTTGACTTGTAAAACTTCAATTTTCACATCAATAAAATTCTGAGTGTTATTAATGTGTAATAGGCCAATTGTTGGGCCTAGTTGTTCTTAATTAAATTGACTAAACTTCCCACATCGGCAACAATAGGAAGTTTAGCCGACTTAGCATAGTATATAAATCACCTTTGGGTATTTTATTAAGATATACTGATCAAGATAAACTTTCAATTGTATTAGCTATTTTGACTATTGTTTTAGGTTTCAGGAGAACAATATCTTTTGTATATTTTTATAGTAATATTTCTCTTTCGTACGTGGATTAGTTGACATATTGTCGGAAACCACGTAAATTTGGTGTTTTGTTTTTTCTTTCCGTTATTTATATTGTGTTATTACGTTAAGGGCTATATTGCTCTGTTTGTTTTTCGTAACACTGAGCTTTACCAAAAAAAATAGTTTATCGTTGTGTTAAAACTAATTGGTGATAGTAAATGTATTACTATATTTTCTTATACATCACATATTTTCATCGCTTTGGTTGAACCCGCTTACGCATGGCCCCGAAGGACTGCTGGAAACCCCAACAATCACCTGACATCCGGAACTGTGCAGCAAGCTGTTGCCGAGATTCTAAAGAGTAACCTCGCTTTGATACATACCAATTGTTCGTATTAAACACTTACCGTTGTACTAAACCAATGAGCGTTAATAAAACAAATATGAAAAGAGGAAAAGCAAGTCTTTCGTTACTCGGTGAGTTGATGGCACTCCGCCTTCCTCAATTCACTTTTTTTTTTTTTGAGTGGAAAAAACATTTTTATTCGGCACTATCCAAAGTGCAAGCATGAAGTACATCCAATGGGGGAGAGGAGCCCCATTCAACAACATTACCAACAGCCAAAAAAGACTCATGTCTAGCTAAAAAGTGCGCAGGGGCATTCCCCGTGCGTTTGATAAAAGAGAAAAGATCTGAGTTCAAAACGTGCAATAAGTCCCTACAACTCGTTACCAGTTGTCCAACATCAGATAAGTCTTCTTCGTTAGATTGGAGTTTTTGAATTGTTGCTAGAGACTCCGCCTCCAAAATAAGTCGATAGTAGCCATAGGATATCGCAAAGGACAACCCATGAAAGACTCCAAGAGCTTCTGCTTCCAAGACCGAAATATTTGTGCCTATGTGAAAAGAGAAAGCATTAAGAATTTCCCCATTTTCATTTCTGAAAATGCCGCCAACTGAGAGAGAGTCGTTTTTTAGACAAGCATCAACATTACATTTGATATATGATGTTGGGGGGGGGGGGGGGGGGCTTCCACTTTACTGGCCAATTATGAAAGGATTGATTATCACTTTGGGGGGTATTAACAGTTGATAAAAATTCAAGACAACCAAATTCAGCCTCTTTAAAAAGGGAGGGCACATACACCGCTTTCTTTTCGAAAATCCATGAGCACCGGGCCTTCCAAATATGCCATAAGAGATAAAGAATCTTATCCCGAGCGAAGTCATCGCCCATGTGCAAGATTAAATCGAGTACATCAGCAAAAGAGTGCAGCCTGCTTTTCCCCCACAGCTTGCTAAAAGGTTCTAAGCTCCACACCTTACGCGCTATTGAACAATCAAGTAGGCAATGGCCAATAGTTTCTATTCCTGCCCCGCACACACTGCAAATGCCATTGAAACAGCCCCTTTTTTGCAAATTATCACTGGTAGGCAAACAGTTATGTGCTGCGCGCCAAAGAAAGTGTTGTACCCGAGGTACAACATTTTGTTTCCATAATTTTTTCCAGAAAGGCTCAATTCACTTTCTAACTGGTGTGTCTACAAACTACACAAGTTGAACAAAATAGATCTTCAAACGTAAATACAAACTTGAACTTGAAAGAATAGAAACATTTTTTATTGCTGGAAATTCTAAGGCATTCTCAAACTAAAACTAAAAGAAATATAGTGTAATTGTAATCGTGTATATAAATATTGGACTATAGGCTTTATTATAATGTTCTGACCGATTTAGCTATCACCTAAGGCTATCACCGGTCATAAACCTTTTAAAAGGTTTATCATCTCTTTCACATCATCACATTATAAACCTTTTCTTTATAAACTTTTTTCTACAATCATAAACCTTTAAAAACTCTTATAAGCGTGGGCCACTCTGCACATAAACCTTTTTTTCTACACCACACAAAAAAAAAAAAAAAAAAAAAACAAAAGAATGTAACATGAACCGGTTCATATTTATGAACCTATAGCAAAAACCTTTTAACACAAAAAACCTTTCCAACAATTTTTGTCAAACTAAAAACCTTTTCTCTTGGCACCATTGGAGATGGTCTAATAGTTCTAGGAAAAGAAACTCTGCAAAGTCGGCCCCACCTTTGACGTAGGCTCGAGCCCGTGAGTAATGGGCCTAGAAGGCGTGTTAAAGTATATCACACTGAGAACTTGTAATTGTGTATTTTTATTTTAATTTTTTATTTTGGGGAAAAAGAGGTTTTTATAACTTGTGATTGTTTTAATAGAAGATAATGCCAAAAAAAGATAATTCCAAGAATAAGAGATAGGATTGTCATAGATTTGATTTTAATTTGAATAAAATATTGGTAGTTGATTTCAAGTTTATCTTATAAAGATAAGAGTTTTATCTTTTGTTTAGTTTAAATATAATCTATGCATAACTTCTCTTCTATATAAAGAGAAGCATTGTATTCATTTTTTGATCAACTTAATAAATAAATAGTTTAGACTCCCTACGTTTACACAACAGAAGACTCTGAACTCACTGTTTTATTGATTGAATTAAAATGATACAATACTCTCCTTTATATAGGAGATAAATGAGATAAAAACTAGATTTAAAAATAAATAAACCTCCTTCAAAAAAAACAAAAAAAAAAAACCTAAAGATAGATAAAGATAAATAATGTCACATAAATAATTTATTTCAACTAAACTTTATCATATATTTCACTTGAATATCATATTTATCTTAGATTTGGATTCCATTCTTTCTCTTACGCCTTTTATCTCTAATACCCTCCGGCAAACGTTGCCGGGGTTGGAGGCAACATTTGTCTATCAACAAAGAAAATGATGCGGCTTTTTGACATCCACGGTTTTTAACTCTGGCTCGTGGCTCTTGGCTTTTTTTATTTTTTATTTTTAAACCGTGGCTCTTTCTTTTTTTGTCGAAAATCGTTGTCTCTCCTTAGCATACGTCTTGTGGATAGGAGGCTTGTTGGTCTTGGCTCCTTGCTCGTGAATTTTTTGTTGTCGGGAGTCTGTTACATTTACTTGATGATTGCACACCATTTTCTCTCCTCGGCATGTTGGGAAATAGCCTCTTGAAATCAAAGCTAATGTTTTAACATTGGATGCAACAGAAAAAAATTTGCGATAGTGGTATAAATCTGGATGCAAATAGGGATCTGTGTACACTTTATTTATACCGACTTAAACCAAATAAGAAGAAAAAAGAAAAAGAAAAAAAACTAACAAAAAAGAATCTGATCAAAAAATGAATGCATTAGGTGTGCAACAATAGCAGATGAGATGCTTTTTATTAATTTCTTCTAGTATATGGAAGATTTTATTTTTTTCCCCCGAAACTGTACTTACGATGGATTCAAACTAAAATGGGATGACGCAATTTTCTGAAAATGCAGACGAACTTTTAAAAAAAGTTTAAGAAGTCGAAAATCGTTTTACAGCAGAAGAAGGAATGAAATGGTTAGCCGATGTTAACGCAGCGAATCGAACCCCGCGCCGACTCTACGATACTGTGAAGAAAATCGAATCACACAATGAAGACTCTGAACTCACCGTTTTATTGATTGAATTAAAATGATACAATACTCTCAATTATATAGGAGATAAATGAGATAAATACTAGATTTAAAAATAAATAAACCTAAAGATAAATAAAGATAAATAATGTCACATAAATAATTTATTTCAATTAAACTTTATCATATATTTCACTTGAATATCATATTTATCTTTGCTTTGGATTCCATTCTTCTCTTACGCCTTTTATCTCTAATATGTTTAACCCACCATATTAAGAGATTGATTTCCCTCACCCAAAACATAGGTTTTGGGGATGATGATTCTCCTCTTATATGAGTTTAGACTTATTTTCAACATGGTATCAGAGACACCCTTTATTGTGTGCAAGTGTTGGGCATCTTTGTTGGCTTGTATAGTGTATCTTATATGCCTTGTGTGACGTGTGACCCGGGCTCTTTATAGGCCACACTTAAGGGGGCATGTTAAAGGGTCACACATTGAGAACTTGTGATTGTTTCACCCACCATATTAAGAAATAGACTTCCCTCATTTCAAAACCTGAGTTTTGGATGAGACCCTCCTGTTATATGAGTTTAGGCTTATTTTCAACAGCATCTGCAAGTTACCTCCCTACAAAATAGGCTCCGGAATAGAATTTCTCTGCAAGGAGCCAAGGACACAAGACATCATGTTATTTCAAAAAGTTGTCTAGAGCTAGGTTCTTTGAATCCACCCAAAACCTTCCCTAATGCACAAAAGAAATATTAAAGCAAAAGCCACCAATAACAAACTCCATGGAAAATAAAGGAAGGATTTTGGGAGTTGAAACTAGGAGTACTCTTTTTGGACACAACTACTAATGGAAACAAAACATTTTAGTTTTAGTGAGTTCAATGCATAAAAAAAAGAACACAAGAGCTAGCAAGCAAACAAGCTTCTAAGTATAGTACTATAAAGCATAAACGATGTAAAGCAAATTTGGCTATGTTCAAAATATATGTGTACTCATACTTTGGCAGCTAGGCTTGTTATGCAGATTTTTATTAGTCATGGACTCATGGATAACTTTGTAGAGTGGGCTGTGTGGAAAAGTCGGACACGTAGATGTAAATAGTGTTGTATACGAACAAATTCTAACTTGACTCGTATAAGTTCACATTCGTTTATTTGTTTAAATGAATAAAACGAGCTCAAACATGTTATATGCTTGTTTACTATACAAACGAACACGAGTTAGCTCACGAACATTTGTTTTGGGGTATGATAGATAATAGATATATTAATTTCACATCAGACAAAATCATATTTTAGTTATAAGGCAAAGATTCGTTGTATCAATCAACATTAATATGAATATTCCTAACATTGGAACGCATTCTAACATTAATGGCATGTTTGTTTTGAAGGAATGAAATATTATAGAATTAATTTTTCATTTCATTCTAATGTTTAGGTACGGTTATAGCCTAACGAAAATGAATGAAATTTTGATTCCAAATTGAATGAAAAAAATTATATATTTTTTATCTCTGAAAATGGTTGAAATTGAATGAAAATCGACAAAATATGATGGTGATGGTAGACGGTAAGAGTGAGATGGAGTAGGGTGAGTGACGAGGTTGGGTAGGGTGGATGGGGCTGGGTAGGTTGGTTGGAATTGAGTTACGTAGGATAGGGTGGATGGTGAGGTAAGATTGGGTAAAGATGGAATAGAGTAGGGTAAAATGGTAGGATAATGTGAAGTAAGGTACGATTGGGTGGGGTGGGGTGGTGTTTAAGGTGAGGTTGGGTAGGTGAGTGCTGATAGGGGGGTTGGAGAATGAAGGTGCGGTGGGTTGATGGGTTGGGGGATGATAGGTAGTGAAAAAGTTGAGATAGGTAATTTAAGGGGTGGGGCGGGTGAGTGAGGTAGGGTGGTAGGGTAAGTTGTGGTATGGTACGGTGGGTAATAGGATAAGGCCGGTGGATAGGGTAGGATGAGCATGGTCATGTTAGGTAAGGTAATTTGAGTAGTGCAAAACAGTGGGTTACGTAGGGTGGCTGGTAAGGTAAGGTTGGGTATAGTGGTGGGGTAAGATAAGTAAAATAGTGTTTGATAGGGTGGGTTGGTGAGGTAGGTTTGATATGGTAGTGTAGGGTAAGGTAAGTAAGATAATGTAGGGTATGATGGGTTGGTGAGGTAGGTTATGGTAGTTTAGGTGGAGAGGTAAAGTGCGATATGGTGGGTTTTAGGTAGTGAAGGCCGGAATGGGTAGGGTATAATGGTACGATGTGTTGGGGTAGAATGAGGTGTGTGGGGTCATGAGTTGTGGTGGGTAAGATGATACATGTAGGTGCAAGGTGGGATAAGGTAAGATGTGTGGTAGGATTGGGCTTTCCTACCCTACCTTACCTAACCCTCCCCCTTTCACCCTACCCCATCAACCACCCTACCCTACTATATGAATAGTGATACAGACAAAATGAAAATAAACAAACAATCGACACAACGATAATCTACATCATTGATTATTGTGGAATCTAGATCAATCAATATAAACGCCGGAATAATCAATGATGTAGTCGTTGTGTCAATTGGTTGTGTATTTTCGTTATGCCCATATCAATTCTCCTACTATATGTATGGTACCTACACCTCCCACACAACTTTGGGATGCAACAGCTTAGTTAAGAAAATGCTTTTAACGTTGTCATACTTGGGAATGAGAAATATTTAGAGAAACGATTGTCGAGAATCAGGATAGACATGTTTTTGTTTAGAAAATAAAAAATAAAGACAAGTTCATTTAGTTGTACGTTGTACCAACGGTGCTTTGAATATATACAATTTTTGGAAGTTTGTGGAAAAGGTTGAGTATCCTTACTATCTCTTGGATATGAATTTTTTATCCAAAAGTGGAGACATATGTTATGAAGGTTAAAATAGTAATGAAAATCATTAAGCCTTTCTATGATATAGATTCTCTGCTGAAAAACTCTAGAATAGACAAGAAATATATATATATATATAATATATGTGTGTGTGTTCTAATATAGGATATTACATATGTTGTCGAAGTTTACATACCATAACTCAATGTTCGTTATACGTTCATTTTATAATATCACTGGACACCTAGATACGTTATTGGAGATTAGAAGTTTGAGAAATGATCCGATCACAACGAAAATACATAACTAATTGTGACACAATAACGATCTACATCATCGATTTTTATGTATCTATATTGATTGATTTAGCTTCATAATAATCAATAGTGTAGATTATTATCAGATTAATTGATTGTGATTTTTAGTTTGACACGTATCATCGTTTCTATAAGTTTATGTTAGTTAAATAAATATTATAGTTAGTTCCACGTTTAAAAGTGAAAATGACGAGCACGTGAGAGGTGGAATTGTGGAAAACTCCCATGCTAAGTAAACTTTTTGAGAGTGGTGGTTGTTTGTTTGTTTCTATGAAGACCGGCGCCGTCTGAAAAAGCTTTTCCTCTTTATTTCTTTTAAGGACAGATGTCTATTTGACCAAAGTAGAGAAATGGCTAATTACTTCATTGCCACCAATATGAATATATGAAATAAAATTAAAAAAATGTTTTTAATTTTTCTGTCCAACAACATAATGGCAATTGAATTCAAATCAGGAAGATAAAAAAAATTCACAAAAATATCAATTCAGATTCGGTGTAAGCATGCAGAACAATGATTATTTGCTTCGCATCAAAGTAAGCAAAAATTATATATGCATTAACTTACACATATTGACATGGTTATGTGTTGGGTTTGATCTAGACTTCACCCCAAAATTGACTTGTTGAAACCCTACTTAATTACTAGTATGTTTAATAATTAGATTCAAAAAGGCTAATGCATGTTTACGATTATCCGAGAATAAATATGGAAACTGAAACATGTAACGTCTCGATTTACTAGATTTCAATACGTGATTAATACATAACTAAAGCATCATTACACTTACAACTATACATCATTATCAGCACCAATACAAATAATATAACATCTGACATCTGTTATCATATTACCCAGGGGTAGGTCCCGATATTTATTTTACTTTAAGGCAAGCTGTCCCGAAATTGAAAGATTTTAGTTGAAGTTTTTTTAAAAACATACTTATCGTGTTTTTAACATCCGTAAATACAAAAGTCAAGTTATTGATAGTCTCAAAACATGCCAACAAAGTAGTATTTTCTAGCATATTTAGAAACAAAAACCAAATTCATACGTATACACAAAACATACTTTTTATTTTTCTTTGTGTGTTTTTTTTATTTATAATATAGATATATAATAATAACATAAAATAATGTTAGATATTTTTTCATAAAGTAAATATTTTATAATCGTTTGCATACTGAAATGCCGTCTGCATTTAATTAACGTTATCGCAACGAACGAAGTTCGACCTCCCGATCAGTCGTCGGGTGGGTCGAGAGGCGAGCCCTTCAGAGGGTCGAGGGGCGTGACGACTGTGGGGTTCGGGGCAACGCCCTCGAAACCTAAACCAATACATGCATAAGTTCATGAAGGGATATGCATTTTCGGATTTTCAGATACATGCATTTTCAAACTGATATGTACTTACCATTTCGTGTAAGGGTTGCATGCTTTCATCCGTTGAACAGTGACAACCCTACTCTTTCGTGCAAGGAGTACTCCTTTCATTTATGCGGTATTTGCAGCCTAAAAAAGGCACAAGTATGCAGACGAAAATTCATAAGTTTGACAGCATCATCAGAAAAACTTTCAGTGTCCTCGGGTTTGATTCAAACAAGTCACTGTTTGAATCAAACACCTCTATTGTATCCTGAGAGAGATTTTCGTTTGATCCCTTAGTGACAAATCGTGTGAGACGAAATATCTCTTAAAATACTACTTTATTAACGTGCCTTGGAGTTTCTACTTCTCTGTCAAATCCTAATTACTACATTTTTTCCAACACATAATATATTCTTTTTAATTTCTGTAGTTTTTCAAACAAAAAATTAATTATATAATATAGATATATAACAATATAAAATAATATATTCTTTTTAATTTGTATAGTTTCCAAACAAAAAATTAATAAAACTTGTTTGTATATCTATTTATTTTTTAGGCCAAGTATATTTTTTTATTGTGACCTTTATCGATTGGAGTAAAAAAAATTGGGCCTTTATCAAAAAAGAAAATTAACATATTATATTATGTTTGATTGGATTAAATCTACAAGATTTTTTTTTTCTTTTAGCGAAACATGTACCGTTGGGCCCTCCGACACCGTTGGCTTAAGACCCGGGTCTCGCCAGCCTCGCTATAGGGCCGGCCCTGATATTACCACATGCAAAGCAATCATGATATCTCACTACATTCATCACTTACTAGAACATATAGATATCCGCTACTTCATTATTGCTGATATTAAGACTATGACTCTGAACTCGTGAAAGATGAGATAATCATAAACTGAAACATTCTGGAGCTACAAAGATAGTTATGAAATCGTTAGCACCGCATAAAAACATTCCTCCTAGGGTAGCTGTTAATATGAATAAGAGAAACTCCGTTATAGACATTTCTGTGCATTCAATGTACTCTATGGATAGAGGAATACATAGAGTTGAATCAAAACTTGGTAGAACGTATAAACGGAATTGAAAAAATAAGCAGAAAGTCATAAAAAAAGAAAACGGTAATAACAATATTTGTCCTATATGTGCAAATCAATAGAAAAAATCCCATCATAGGATGTTGATTCGATCTTTTTTATTGTTTATTTGAGATCACAATTCAATGTAAATTTCAATTCAAATTTGAGATTTATCAAGTTATTTTAATCTCTAACTTCAATGAAAAATGAAATCGTAACAGTTTTATCATAGAAGATATATTGACTTTAGGAATCTTATATTATATCTATTAAGTACTAAGGGGCTTTGCCCACAAGAGGCCACGTGGCAGCCTCCTGGGCTGACACGTGGCACCCAAAATTTTTTTTTCCTTCGGTAAAAACCGGAATTTCGGTTATCGTTATATATAAACCGAAGGAGGCTTTAAAATTCAATCAACCGAAAATTTTCGATTTCTCGATTTGATTTCGACAAAACAATTGAATATTATACACAACAAAGTGTATATTTCGATACGGTTTATTTTTAGTACCTCCAACTGCTAGTGCGGATTCACTTTTAAATTTCAATCAACCGAAAATTTTCGATTTCGACACAACAATTGAATAAAACCGTGTGGACACCACATTAAATATTTTTATTATTTTGAACAACATAACGTCGGTGGAACCGACGGCCATTTGCAAACGTCACTAAAATGGACGTTGGAATACCACGTTATGTATAAACCGAAGTTGACTTTAAAATTCAATCAACCGAATTTTTTTGATTTCGACTCAACAATTGAATATTATACACAACAAAGTGTATATTTCGATATGGTTCATTTTTAGTACCTCCAACTGACAGTGCGGATTCACTTTTAAATTTCAATCAACTGAAAATTCGATTTCGACACAACAATTGAATAAAACCGTGTGGACACCACATTAAATATTTTTATTATTTTGAACAACATAACGTCGGTGGAACCGACGGCCATTTGCAGTACGAACGTCACCAAAATTGACGTTGGAATACCACGTTATGTATAAACCGAAGGAAGCTTTAAAATTCAATCAACCGAAATTTTTTGATTTCGACACAACAATTGAATATTATACACAGCAAAGTGTATATTTCGATACGGTTCATATTTAGTACCTTCAACTGACAGTGCGGATTCACTTTTAAATTTCAATCAACCGAAAATTTTCGATTTCGTCACAATAATTGAATAAAACCGTGTGGACACCACATTAAATATTTTTATTATTTTGAACAACATAACGTCGGTGGAACCGACGGCCATTTGCAGTACGAACGTCACCAAAATTGACGTTGAAATACCAAATCACTTTTTATATTCTTCAGACCGTTTGACACGTGTTTTTTCTACCAAATGAATGAACACGAGATCAATGACGTATTCATTAATGATAAGAAAGAGAAATGTCGTATAGAAAATGAGTGAAACACATTTTCAAGCATATTAATGATCTGGAAGCTAAGACGTCCCTGGAGATTTGACCGTGTAGTTATGGTCCGCTTATTGTTTTTCTATAATGTTTCATTGCGTAAAGTCGAAGCTAAAGTGGTCAACTTTATGACATTGTTCTCCAATACATCATATTGTAGTTTATTTTATAGATGGAAACTACTGATAGGGCTGGAAGAGAGGTGGTTCACAATCTTCACGTCTCTAAGAAAGAGCTACCTCTTGGATAAAATGTGATATATTTCTCTTGCTCTCTTTGTCTTGTGCATTGAATTTGTTACGGTTTAAGCTTACGCAATTTATTTCACGTTGGGGATCTATTCTTTGATATTATCGTTGATAACGATTTATGTTGGGCCCGTCGTGCCTTGCACGGCTCACGTTAACTAGTAGTCAACTAAAATGGGAGTGGTAAGGTCGAGGGCATTTCCATCCTTGATCACCTGTTAATACGGTCCGCACTACAAGAAAAACTGATTTTAATGAGAGGAATTTAATGACGGGCCGAAATTTCGTTACTATAAATGTCTTTTAATGACGGTAATATATATTAATAATTATATAATGTAAAAACGGTGAGGGAGTTCTAATTCTCGTCATTCTTGATACCCTATCCTCTTATTATTGATACGCAAAATATCATCTCGTCATTATTATGTAATATACAGTGTTATAAATAAATTATTTTCCTTTCTACTAATTTTATAATATAACAATAAAAACCCCAAATTTTAGGCGGGTTTAGCTCCTAGAAGCTTCAGACAAAGAAGATCGTCATAGTAGGCTCGCGCTCCTCCGCGCCTCGCCGGAGGTGGCTCTTTCTTCCTTTCTCTCAGTATATATTTAAGTTGATTTCGGTTTGCTCTTCTTTTTTTTTTTTGCCTGCGCTTCATCACCATGGATTCCGGCGATTGGACTCCTATTGCCGCGTGCTTCCGTTTTTGGGGTGACCGTTGGCGGTGACGATTTTGCGGTTCGTGTTTCACTCCGCTTGGTTGGTCTTGGTGGTGGCGGTGCCCGATGGCGTTTTTCGGGCTTGGGTGGTTGCTTCTTTGTCGCCGCGGCACTGCTTTTGGAGCCGCTTTTGGTGCGGCTCTTCTCACCGGGCGGTTGGATTGCCTTGTTCGCTTTGTCCACGCTTCCTTCCGTCGCTTATTTTCCCTGGTTGGCGGAAAGTCGCTTGCGGGCTCTTTTCGATTGGGTGGTGGCTAGCGGCGGTGCGTGGGTGGCGCGGCGATTCTACCGGCGGTGGTGTTTTAGTAGATAGTCTCTGCTTTTCTTTTGTGTGTTTAGTTTTGTTGTCAATTGATAGATGGACCCGGGAATCCGTGTCTCATTGGCGACCTAATCGAATTTTTTCCGAGAATATTTCTTTTGGCTCAAGACTCTCTCGGCTTTTCTATCTGCTTGTTGACGCGTTGTTGTTGTTGTTGTTGTTGTTGTTGTTTTTGTTTTTGTTGTTGACCCGGCCCGGTGCCGGGGTTTTAGTACCGGGTTGGTCCGGTAATTGTAAGTGCTGGGTAGCGCCGGTTTTCTGTTTAGTCCCGCGTTTTTCTCCGGGTTAGTAATAAAAACTTTCGTCCTTTGGGTAAAAAAAAAAAGATTCACAAAACTGAAAACCATCTCTCAGAAAAAAAAAAAAAAAACTGAAAACCTAGATAATATTAGAACCTCCGCCGCTGACTACGTACTCTTACTCCCAACACCAACTCCGGCGCTGTCATACCAATCCCGAATCGATGGTCCTTCCAATGATCAGATTCTCCGTCATCTCCGAATATAATTCTCCATCCTCCGATTTCACTTATCGTAGATGAAGCAGGTCGGAACCCTTCACTTTAAATTAGCAACGTGAAGCCAAATGTCAACCAATTTGAAATCGATGGTCTTTCCGGCGACTCTCTTTCTCCATTATCTCCGATGATCATTCTCCATCCTCTGATTTCACTTACATCAAACGAAGTGATTCCAATTCCTTCCCTTTGCACAAACCACGTGAAGAAGACGGTGAGTATAAATTCGTTGTTGTTTTTTACTCTATTTCTCTTGTCTAGTTGCTGAAGCTTTTCAACCGTTCTCCTTGAGTTTGACTGATTCATTGGTTTCCCTGTTTTTGCAGATTTTTTTTGGTTGTATAAGATTAAAAAACAGAACATATTGGTTGTCCCTTGAAAACCTTTTAGACCTTAAGAAAAGTTTTTCTTATTTTCATTACTAAATGAATTAGTTTTTGACTCAACGGTCCTGTATTCAGTGAGACATATCTTGGTTTATGTTAATACTAGACAACCTGGAGAATAATTTTCATAGAATAGATTTTACATCTTTGTTCTACGATTTTAACATGTTTTCACTGCTGTTTAGGCAGCTTTATTCATGTTATGACTTATGTCTAAATCTCACTTTTCAAATTGAATTTGGTGAAGTAGTTACTTAATGTATCTTACTTGACATGTCAATATAAAGTTTCAACATCCTTTTATAATTGTTGGACCTAAGAATAACAAGGACATTTTGCTGGTGTTGGCTTTTGTAGTGGTGCTAGTGTGCTCATCATTAGGACTTGTGTGTTGTTGAATTGGGCTGTTGATATTTATGCAGTGTGATTACTTAGGCTGCTGCATTCACCTGATTTTATAAGCTTTGTAATTTTGGTCCTAATTTGGTATTCAATCTTCTGAGCTTGTTGGAGTCCAGATTTGGTTCTGCTTTGAGCTGAATTGTGCTGCTTCTTTTGCATATGTTTCCTCAGTTTGTGTTGTGTTCCTCCTGGAGTGCCTTGGCTAGTGTGTAACTGGATAATGCTGTTGCGGAGTGGCTTGTCAAAGGCAACTAGTTACATCTTCATGGTTTGCTGGTTTGTTGAATGAGTAGTTTGGTTGTCTCATTTTCCTCCCTGGTTCCTTTGGGTCGCATAATTGGTCTTTTGTACATTTTGTATTGTTTTGCTTCTGCAATTAAAATCTTTTGGTTGATAAAAGAAAATGAATTAACAGTTTTTTAACAATACAAGTGACGCACATCACAGAGATTATATATGTAATGACTCAGAACATGAAGTAAGCAGTTTTTTGTAACTTTTCTTTTTTTAGGCAGCAGACACGGTGGGTGGCACCTCCCTCACTGTTGGCTGCGAGTTCTGCACCTATAAAAAGACATGAATTACAACTTTTGATGTGTTGTGTAATTGTTTTCAAAACCCTGAACTGCGAAGTAGGAAAACAATGCATTTTTCCAATTTACTATGCCCAAATTCACGTTACTTTTTTTTTATCGTCTTTGATTTGTTCCGAAATTTATTCCGTATCTTTGTTTTAGGTGTTGACTTTCTTTGTTGAGATTTGTGTCTCTCTTAGGAGGCTGCAACCTTTGATCAGCTTGGGATTGCACAAAGAGTTGCCATAACCGGAAATTCCACTACCATTGTTGTATATTTTTCTTTTTATCAGAGCAAGAAGCTGTTGGAGTTCAAGTTCTGCCCCAAATCAAGGTGAATTGCCTGCAAACAACTTTTTTTTTAGTCAAACAGCTTTACTTTCTTGTCTAATACTTTGTTGAATGCTTTACGATTTGCAGGTTCTTGATTTGGGCATGAACTTTTTTGGTGCCCAATGTCTTTTTATATAAAGCATAATTCAAGATTGAAGTGTTAAATATGGTTCTTAATTTCATTTTTGTGAAGGACAAATGTGATTGAGATTGAGCTTGCTACAGGGCAGCACTTAACTCCTGAATTTGAAGGTCTTTAAATGCTCTGTTTGCATTAATTAATGTTTAGAACTTACTCTTTATGCTTATAATTCTATAAAGAATCGACTATCTCTCTGTTTTCCCTTAAAGCTACTAACCCCATGAACCAAGTTCCTGGAATCGATCATGATGGCTCTAAGTCGTTTGTAGAGGTTTGAATAATATATATAAATATTTTTCCCTATATACGTTTCCCTAGTAAGTATCATGTAATTCCTCTTGTAGAATTTTAAGCATAAAGTAAGTTTACCTTATATATAAACTTACTATATATGATCACACGTAATCGCATCAGATCATGGCATATCATGCATACATTGTACATTGTATGGTAATATGATATCAACCAATGCTTCTGAATTCATTGTGTCGTAAGGGTAGTATATAGATTGTTCAGCTTGTGAACTTTTATTACGTTAAAGTATTCTTACGGCAGCTGTTGATGAATGCTCTTGTTGGAGCAATTGATGCTAGTGCTGGTGATGCTGATCCATTCATTCTTTTGTACAGGTAAGAATCCTGCTTCTAACTTTTAATTTTAATAATATGGTTTTGTATGTTCACATTTGGGGATTTTTGATATTACCATTTAATGGGAGCATCGACTAGGTTAATTAATAATATGCATGCAAGACAAATCTTTTGTGATGTTGCGTGGAACACCATATTTGCGGTAACAGTGTTTATCTTGAGGATATAAGACTGATATGAATGATTTCTCCGGTGTGGTTAGGGTGGCGAGTAAGAACAAGGTTGCCGGATCGCTTTATAAGATAAACCGATTGATCGATCGACAAATTGGCGGAGTTTCTGCTTGTATTAGATTTATAGCTAAAAGCTTGAGATGATCATCTATTACAATGTGATCCCATATATATAGGGTAAAAGTGAGTCATCTCACTGTTCATTGACAAGACAACAGAGAGTACATAGCTAAGTTAAGCATGCATGCAATACAAGTGTCTAGCCACCAGTAAAGTGTTGCCACCGGATTGGCCACCGGATAAGCATGGCGAGCAAAGCGAGTATCGAGAAATATGGTCGAGCAAATGGACTCCTTTGTGCCTTGAGTATATAGTTTGGAATCACATGGAGAGAATGAGTCCGCTAACTGGGTGGCGGACATGTCCCGGCCGTGTGGCGAAGCGACTAGAAGAGTCCGGTGGCAAAGCGCCGCCGGTGATAAAAGCCCATTTATTCGTGTTGATGGGCCAAGATTGTAGGCCCAATATGGATGAACAGGGCCCCATTCCAATCCGGGTATATCAATGGCCCCCTACTAGGTGCTCGCGTGTCCGCCAAGGCGGAGAGTAGAACTTGAAAAAGAACTTTCGATGGAGCTCCTTCGTAGTCGCCAGATAGAGGTTTTTCGATCTTGCTTTTATCGAGCTTGAACTAGTGTTGGTGAAAACCACTAGCCATATGCTGTGCATTTGTAGCGGACAGGCTTGATTGCCGATACCATTCTATCGGGCTTGAATCAGTGTTAGTATCGCGTAACGAATTACCGATTATATGTTGTGCATTTGTAGCGGACGAAGCTTTGATTGCCGACAACGCTCGCCGGGCTTATTTTAAGTGATAGCGCTCTCATCAAGGATGCTTTGTCGATAAGCTTTAGCGGGCATTGATCGAGGGTAGCCGCTTGAAATAAGGTTGACAATAATATGTCAAGTCATTTATTCTCGGGGGTAGTTGATGGTCGCTAGAAAGATTTAAACGGTTGAAAGTAATAAAGGACGACGGGTACACGAAACGTCACATCGATCACGATGCACCGACACGGGCGGTTGAACCGAACCGCCCTTAGCTCTCGATTAGCGGAGAAAAATTGGTAACCGCTCACGCCATCATTACGCTTTGAATTTTGAAAATCCCAAACGCCGTTTCCCTCTCTTTTCCTCCTATAAATAGAGAGTCCCCAACTCATCCACTTTTTCGGTTTTCTTCTCTCGATAAATTCCTTCGTGATAAACCAAGAACTTCCGGCGATTTACAAGCGATTCCGACGAGTGCTTATTCCATCAAAGATCAACGTTTATCATCTTTATTATCAATCGGTACTTACTTTACTCCTTTATTGCTTGTCGATTTAATTATGCTCTTTATTTCTCCTATTTCTCTTACAAAATTTTGACGAATGTCGTGACTCTTGTCTCTGCGATTGTACCTCTTTCGATGAATGCCATGAGCCCAATCATTATGCTTTTCATGATTTCGATCCTTCTTTTGATTGCTCAAAAATACTCCTATATGCATGTGCTCCGATTGATACTCCTTTGTTTATGCTTTCCAAGATTTGGGGTCTATGCATTTTAGGGTTTCAATTTGGGGTTTTTCCGGGAGATGTTTGGGGTTTTTCTGGGAATTTTGTATCTGTTTAAGGAAGATGGAAGGCGGCGAGGTGTCGGGGTGTGATTGCTTTCACCTCGACCCGATTTCCATGTCCGGGTGATAAACTGATCCACCTTGCCCTTTTTCTTTTCCAGAATGTCATCAGAGCACACACAATCAGACGAAGAGGCTAGGGCCGCAGCGGGTTATGGGTCAGAGGAGGTGAGCATGGAGGATGCTAGCTCTAGCGGTGATGAGGTCGCAGTTATTGGTGAGGGCGCTGTGGAGGGCGAGGTCGAAGATGACGACCAAACGGCACTAAGCAATCTCCTCACCAGGATGGAGAGAGTTTTAAAACCTGGAGCCGCTAAACGTAGCGGCAAGATCAAGGAAGCCGTGGAAACCGCTGTGGTATCGGAGAAGCCCAAAAAGTCTCCAAAGATTGTTGTAAAAAAGAAAACCGCCGCTGAGGAGCCCGCAAAAAAGAGGGCGCCCAAGAAAAGGTCCGCTGCGGTTGAAAATGAGCTCATGAGCAAAACGGGCGAGCGGTGATCTTATAGCCCGATGGAGGGAGTTTAAAGATCGAGAAGATTATACTTCGGCTTTGGGGGCGTATGATGTTTCGGCGGACTATCGCTTTGTCAGCATGGGCGCGACCAACGTGTCATGGACTGCGTGGCGAGACCAAAGAAGATTATCTGTGGTTGCATTATGATCATTTTGCGGCCGGACTCGGACCTCCTTCGATCCATTTTTTGTTAAGTTTATGGAGGAACTGGAGGTGATGCCTTGCGACTGAGTTTGGGAGTTGTTCGCGTGGTCATGTCCTTTATCATAATCGATGAGGTTGAGCGGGCGCGAACTGGCCGATGCCGGTGCTTTTATATTTTATAGTTTCTCCCGGAAGGCGGCGCCGCCAAATCCAACCGCGTAGTCGATCGAGTCATGGTAGACCCCGCTTGTTATTTGATCTTCCCGACAAGGTGGCGGATTGGGACAAAAGATGTATGAAGGTAGAGTCCGGTAGGCTGGCCGCTTAAGAAGCTAGCGGAGAATTCGGTCAAGACCGATCACTTGAACAAAATAAAACCCAATTTGATGATGATGAGTTTATCTCCGAAATAAAGACGATCTCGGCTATACCCGTAAAAATGAACCTCGTGCTGCTAGGGCATTTAACCGGAGGTTGTTGCTTGACGTCGCCAAATTTATCTCATCTGAGCCGGACTTCCTGAGCCGGTGTCGGCGAACCTTTAGTTGTAGTCGACTTGTTGCCGACCCATCCTGATTGGTACGGCGAATGTCACCACGGGAGGTTCATGCCTTCTCAGTGCGAAATCTACGGCGGTTATCCTAATATGCGAGCACCGAGTAGGATTTTTACTTGCTTTCTTCTTGCCTCTTTTCATAATATGTTTCTTTTAATATCTTCTGGTCGCTAATAAATATTTGTTCCTGCAGTACCATGGATAGATTAGTTCGTCGCAGCCAATTGTCAAAGCAAAAGACCGTCGGCGAGGTGAAAAGGGCCGCTGAACTAAAAGGGGTTAAGACAGCCCTTCCCATGGTCGACTTGCAGACGTCGGCGGCCGGAGTCTCTGGAGCTAAGGTCGCAAAACCATCCCAGCCGCCAGTAGTAGAGAAAGCCGCGGTGGGCAAGACTATGAAGCAGACCACTCTTACAAAGCCGCCTGCTGGTGATAAGAAGAAGAGGGCTGCTGTTGAAGAGATTGAGCCCGCGGGAGATGAAAGCGGCTTGCAGGAGGTCCCTCCCCTTAAAAAATCCAGAACTGATAAGGGTAAGGAAAAAGCTGTAGATCAAGGCAAACCTGTGGCCGATGAGGTTGTGTCTGCGGCCACGAAGACAGTGGTGCCCTTTGCTGGAGTTCCTATTGGGCCTAGAGGTTGTCCCGCCGCCTGGTTGGATAAAGAGTTTATGCGGCAACAACCTCTCGACCTGCCCAAGGCACGCACAATTGCAAGGGGTATCGATGTGCCCCGCTGAGGCATTTTAGATGGGGTATCCTAGCGACATCCACCGAGATAGGCCGCGGGATAGCGGATAGGGTTGTTATGGCGGATCGATCGATCCCGCCCGTGCCTTTCTCGGGAGTATTGATGATTTGTGGGGCTTATATGGCGCCACGGTGAGCATGGTAATCCTTCTTCTTGCTTTTGTTTTTATTCTTTTGTCATTATTTTTCTCAAGTCAATATTGACTTCATTGTTTAATTTTCCTCCATTAGGTTGGATGCGGCTTAGCGCGCATTCGTCAATGATTATAGAAATACAATAGCCGAGAGCGCCGATGTCGTAAAAGAGTCGCCGAAACCCGTAAAGCTCTTGGTGCCGCAAATGCGAAGGTCCGCTGGTCTTCGTGAGCGCGTTGCGCGGCTAAGACGGAGAATGAGAAGCTGAGAGCACAGCTTGCTGAGGCAAATAAGGTTAACTCTGACCTCGTGGAGCGTAGTAAATCCGCTGCTCGCACTATGGAAGAGATGAAGTTTAGTAACCGAGGCTCAAGCTCATTGGGAGGCCGAGCAAAAAGCGTGTGCGGATCTGCAGAAACAACTGAAGGATCTAGGCTCAAGTGTTGAAGGCCAGCTCAAGACCGCCGCTGATGACGGCTTTATGATGGGATATGACCAAGGGTTTTATCACATCGCGAGGTGCGTCCTGGCTCATGAAGGTGGTACTCCTGACCTTGATGTTTTAGAGGAATGGATTCTCACCCATCCCTTCTCTGATTATCTAAGAGAATTCCATGATCGCATACCCTTCTCTGATGTTGAGCTTCAACGCTATGTCCCCGAGTGTGATCCTGACTGGGTGGCTCCTGCTGTGATAGAGGTGAATCTGAGGGAGCGTGTGCGCTTGGCTACTGAAGCAAGAGAAAGAGCTGCTGAAGAGGGAGAGGTGGAGCAAACCGTTGAGCCGATGGTAGAGCTCACTGAGTCTGAGACGAATCTGAGATCGAGATCTTTGCACCATTCTCTCCGTGAAGAGAACGTCCCATAATGAAGAGATGACGCGCTGAGAATTCTTAATTTTGTGCTCCTTTTGTAAGACATTATTTTGATTTCGCATATGTATAACTCTTCTCTTTTCAGACTTTTGTCCGTACATTTGCCTCTCGTAATAGTATGTACTTTGTCCAACTCATAATTTTTATCCACAAGTTTGTTTTTGTCCGCTGTTGCTTGTCTAATATTGAGTTCGATTTTTGTTCGCTGGAAAATCGTGACCGCTTTAAATTTTTCCAAATATTGCCCTTATTACTTTGGCCGAGGGCTGAAGTTTGGCCGCTGGAAAGGCTGAAGTTTGGCCGAGGGCTTCGTTGAAAATTTATTCGAACATGTTTAATTTCTACCCGCGTATACTCGATAACATGCTAAAAGAGAAAATGTAAAATCGGGCTTTATTAATTTCGACTCATCCCGCTAGATGAGTGAAGATTACAAGCAAGTAAGAAAGCCTAACCACTCCCGTCATAAACGAGAGGATAGCCATAACCCTAGCCGATTTATTACATGTAGTACCTTTTGAGGTTGTCCGCATGCCAAGGTCTATTGAGCTCGTAGCCTTGATGATTTTTGAGAACATAAGTCCTTTTTTGATTTCCCTCGCGACTTGATAAGGGCCTTCCCAGTTTGCTGTTAGCTTGCCTTTATTTGGCTCCATGCCAGTGGTCTTTCTATTTCGAAGAACAAAATCCCCGACCTTAAATGAATGATCGCGGATTCGCTTGTCGTGTTGTTGTTTGGCGAGTTGCTTGTAGTTCGCGAGTCGATGATATGTCGCCAGCCTTTTTTCCTCTATTAGATCCAAGTCGATCTGCCTGTTTAAAAGATTATTCGCTGATTCGTATAATGCGACCCTGATGCTGGGTAGTGCCATTTTGACTGGAATCATAGCCTCTGATCCATAGGTAAGGGCAAAAGGTGTTTCTCCTGTGGGTGTTTTGATCGTGGTGCGAAGTGACCAGAGTATGGCGGGTAGCTCGTCGACCCACCCTCCTGCTTTCACCTTGTCATCTACGCTTTTCTTAAGCATCTTGATTATTTGTTTATTGCCGGCCTCGGCCTGGCCGTTTCCTTGAGGATAAGCCACGGACGACTGCCAGTGTTTGACTTTGAATTCCTCACAAAGGTCCGAAAAGTCTTTCCTGAATTGTGGGCCATGATCTGATACTACTGCCCGTGGAATGCCAAAACGTGAAAAATTTGATCGTGTAAGAAATAACTCATGCGGCTTTGCGATGTTATCTTAACCATAGGTTTTGCTTCGATCCACTTTGTGAAATAATCCACAGCTACTATGATAACTTTGCATCCGCCTCTTCCTGGTGGAAATGGTCCGATGAGATCGAGCCCCCACATGTCGAAAGGCCAAGGTGCGGTTATGATGCTCTGCTCGACAGATGGTATGCGGGGGATGTCCGCATGCTTTTGACACTCTGGACATTCTCTAACCAATTTTTCTGAATCTTTAAGAATTGTTGGCCAATAATACCCTGCGGTTATAACCTTCTGCGCCAAAGAGCGACTAGCGGGGTGTCCCCCACACACTCCTTGGTGAAGCTCGATAAGGATTGTCTTGCTTTCTTCTTCGCGAACACATCGTAATAAAGGCTTTGTTGCGGACCTTCTGTAGAGTATTCCATTGTTTATGATATACCTGGCCGCTCTTTTCTTAAGTGCGCGAATTTTATCCGCTCCATCAGGCAAGATGCCTGTCTCTATATAAGCCTGAATCTCATCGATCCAACATGTAGTCGGCGCTGGTGTATCGATTTCCATGATTTGTGTTTCCTTAATAGCGGGTACAACTAGATACTCTATCATAATTGAAGGGTCTGCAATTTCTTCTTTGAGTGATAATTTTGAGAGATAGTCTGCTCGCTCGTTGTCCTCTCTCCGGATTCTGATGAACTCGCAATACTTGAAGCCGCTTTTGAATCGTCGAACAATCTCACCATATTTCTCGAGAATACTACAGTGTGTGACATAGTCCCCTGAGATTTGGTTGACGATGAGTTGGGAATCGCAATAGACTTCAACATTTTCCACATTTAGCTCCTTGGCCAGTTTGAGCCCAGCTATGACTGCTTCGTACTCGGCTTGATTATTCGTGGCCGGGAACTCGAACCTTAAAGCTTTTTCGATTTCCTCCGTCGATCCGGTTCCATCAAAATTACTCGCCCCACAACCATTTCGGTTAGATGCCCCATCAACATATAAATGCCAACATTGATTTGGTTTACTCTGGCCGCAGCTGGCCTCATGGGGTAATGGCGCAATGTGGTCGAGGCGAAATCAAGCTTGTCTCCACAATAAAATCTAGCGCCGCTTGACCCTTGATAGCTTTTCTCGGGTTGATATTGTATGTCGAACTCGTGATTTCGATTGCCCATCTGAGAAGTCGACCGTAAAGGTCCGGTTTATGCAATATTTGACGCAGTGGTCTATCGCTTAAGACAACTATCGTGTGTGAGGTAAAGTAAGCCCCGAGTTTGCGGGCAAAGAATAACAAGCGAGTAGACTAATTTTTCAATATTAAAATAGCGGCTTTCCACCGGATCGAGCCTTGCTTACATAATAAACGGGATTTTGGAGGTTCCGCCTCCTTGACAAGAACGGCGCAAACAGCCGGTCCGCCGCCGCTAAGTACAAAAACAAAGACATCTCCTCTATAGGGCTAGCCAAAAGGGTGGTTTCTAGATATTCTTTTAAAGCTTGAAATGCTGCGAACACTCTGCGCTCCATGAAAAAGTTTTGTCGCCTCTGAGAATTTTGAAGAAGGGGAGACACCTTTCCGCTGATTTTGATATGAAGCGACCTAGCGCAATGATGTGGCCATTGAGCCTCTGTACTTTTTGATAGTGGTAGGCTCTCTCATGTCAATCAAAGCTTGAATTTTTTCTAGGTTAGCCTCGATGCCACGACGACTAACCATAAACCCCAGAAATTTGCCTGCCTGGACACCAAAAGTACATTTGGCCGGATTCAGCTTCATCGAATGTTTTCGGACATTATTGAAAGTTTCTTGAAGGTCGCTAGCGTGACTGCCCCTGGGCCGACTTAACAACCATGTCGCCTATGTAGGCCTCCATATTTCTCGCTATCTCGCGAATCGAAGACCACGCTGACCATTCGCCGATAGGTCGAACCCGCATTCTTCAAAATTTCAAATGGCATCATTTCATAATAATACAATCCTCCAAATGCTCAAAGCCGCTTTTTTCTTTGTCGGGCTCACCATCCGCTCTTGATGATACCTGCAATATGCGCTCTAAGAAACTTAAAACCTCAAAGCCGTAAATAGAGTCAACTAACCGGTCAATTCGTGGCGCTTGATAAGGATCCTTCGGCACGCTTTGTTGATGTCCGTGAAGTCGACGCACATTCTCCATTTGCCGTTGTGCTTTTTTACCATAACCACATTTGCCACCAAGTAGGGTAGGCAAGCTCTTTTATGATTCCACCACCGCAAAGTTTCCGACCTCTACCTTTATCGCCGCTTCTTTCGGTTGAGAATTGACGCGCTCGCTGTTGTATCGGCTTGAAAGTTGAGTCGACGTTGAGATGGTGCAGGGCGACGTCTGGCTCGACTCCTCGCATGTCGGTAACCACCCAAGCAAAGGCACTCAAATTATCTTTGAGTAGTTGTATTAATTTTTCCCTTTCGACAGGACTCAGCCGAGCTCCTATCTTAACCTTTTGTTCGGGATATTCATCGATGATGACCACCTCGACCAACTCATCTTCTGCTGTAAAATCGGGTTCATCTCTGACTTGCAACGTTTCACACTCCACTTTGAATGGCTCAGGATCAATAGCGACCCTGATCATAGAAATCAAGGGTTTAATCGAATTATTGAGCAAATGAGTTTTAAAAGTGGTTAAGTGCAAATTTGTGTTAATTATGTGGTTTCATTGATAAAAATCTTTGAATATGAGATGTTACATTTTGCACGATGTTATCATGAATGTAGGTACGCTTGCATGTTAAATTAGGAGCTTAAACGAAGATCAGATGAAGATTAAGAAGAAAGCTCGATTCGAATAAAGAAAGCTCGATTCGATTCGCCCAAACTTGGTGATCAAGTATTTCAAAATATGCCACGTAACATTATATTTTGAGGCCTAAAAGATGGATTTTGAGGAAAAGAAGAAGATGCCACGAGTTTTATTTAGATCAACGGATCAATATTTTCCAACGTGCTTCTACCGTAACCTGTTTTTCGATGGAAATTTTACCCGACTTAGAGGCATTTTCAGGGGAAGAGTTCTTGACGAAAATTGTAGATACTAAAATGAGCTTTCCAACGATTTTGAATCACGTCAATCGGAGGTCTACAACTCAAGTTATGATTTTTTACCGAATCTGCTGGAATTACGGACGAACCGGAGATATTTTGGCCAAGTTTGATGCATGTTACTCCATGTGCTCCTTAATGATGATGATGATGAGTCATAACAAACTCCACATGCTATTTTAGTGACTCCTCACCTTCACATGCAAAGTCATTATCACCTCCCACATGCTTATAACAAACTTGAGAATATTCCTTAGCATATTCTCCCAAAAATATCTCCTCAACTACAACCTCTCCCTTATACACCTCCCTCAACTCTCCCTATAAGAACTCCCTCATTTCCATCCATAAAGGCGCCTCCTTGGTCACTTTTGGCCAAGCTTTTACTTTTCCGCCTTTTATGTAAATACTCAGAGGCGTTATGCCGAGAATAAATTAAAATAGTAGTAATCTGTTGTAATGCTTTGAGCTACGGCCCGATTCTGAAATCATAATCGAGGATGATTGGCTAAGGTCTCTAAGCTAGAACCACCTTTGTGAAGCCACCATCACCGGAATAAATAAGGATTTCGCTTTAATTCATTTTCGTAAGTTATCTTGTTCTTCCTTCATGTTTGAATTGTTTATGTGCAATTTGTATGATCTATACTTATGTTGCATGCTAATCGAATTTAGATACGATAGTTGATAAATTCGTAGATTACCGTGAAGGAGAATGATAATAGTCTTCCAACATACGTAAGTTGAGGGTGAATGTTGTCAGATTAGGATTTATATCCATATCTTTGATCCGTAAATGCTTTAGTTGTACCGAGAGTGGTGAACTAATTAAAAGGCGATGAACCGAAAGGGAAAATGCCTCTTTAGCGAATAATAATCCAAGAACTTACGAATGAATATGTGTCTTTCTTGTTATTTTCGGTGGGGTGGTGGATCATCGGTGCGTTCTAGTTGTTTTAAATTATAAATTTTTATTATCGTAGTTTTCTTTCTTTTCACGCTTTGCTACCTTAGTTTGTTAATTGAAAATCCGAGATCATAATCATCAACTTTATAAAAGAAATCGAAGGCAAAACTCTTTTTCGCATAAGTCCTGCGCGATACGATCCGGTTTCACCACTATAGTCATGAGCCTTCGCACTTGGGGTTGACATCGGTTTTATTTTATTACTTGTTATCTTTTGCTTTGTATAAAACCGCGAACAAGTTTTTGGCGCCGTTGCCGGGACTTGCACGGAAAATTTTCGCTGGTTTTTGTCAACTAAGTTATCTGTTTTCGTCTTAAACAATAAAAAAAAAAAAAAAAAAAAAATCTTTCGTAATTACGAGAGAGAAAAAATATTTTCTTTTCGCTCGCTTTACTTACAGTATTAGTTTTATAGTATTTTGTTTCTTTTACTGCTGCTTAGACTGTTTGAGCTTTGTTTTAGTATAGTTTTTTTAAATTCTAAAAAAAAATTAAAAAAATTCTCGATAAATACCGAGTGGATTCGGTAATTACCGAGAAAGAGAGAAAAGAAACACGGAACACGCTTCAATCATTGAGGTTGGGTGATGGATTCTCGTGAATCCCACTCAAGGAAGCATAAGGATAAAATCCGAAACCTCGTGATTTAGGTGTTGGTGCCCAAACGTAGTTTATGCAAACTCGAACTCACGGGGACCACTTTTGTATAATCCGAGAGATAGAAGCGAACCATCGCCGACCAAACAGACGCTTGGTTCGCTCATTGACCGACGGACGAGGAACCACGGAAGAAACGATCCTGAAGGATACACCGAGGAGAGAAGCTCAAGGAGGAGCCCAGGTTGAGGAAATGGCGGATCAACGGACATTGGCGCACTTTGCCATGCCATCTATCGTGAAAGTTAATCCTGCGGTCGTGATTCCCGAAATCACGGCCGATAATTTCGAACTCAAAACTTCTTTAATCAATTTGGTAAGAGGTTCCACATTTCATGGATTTTCCACGAGGACCCGCACGATCACATTCACTCATTTCTAGAATCGTGCGGGACTATTTTAATCAAAGGGTCACCGAGGACGCCTAAAAGATGAAACTTTTCCCCTTCTCACCGAAGGGAGAAGCGAAAGAATGGTATAAATCCTTACGAATCGAATCCATTACTTCGTGGGAGGAGTTGGAGAAAGAATTTCTGAGCCAAGATTTTTTCCACCTGCAGCAAAGACGGCTCATCTTCCGAATCGAGATATTCACTTTTGTGCAATCTGAGAAGGAATCTTTTACGATGCGTGGAGACGATTTAAGACTCTCTTGAGAAAGTGCCTCCACCATGGATTTGGATAAACAAAGATTGGTCAACACTTTCTACGGGGTTTGACCGAATTGACTAAGGGAATGGTGAATAGTTCACTGAGGTGCATTTCGAGAAAGACACCGATGAGGATGGATGTTGTTTGAAGATATTGCAAAGTATAATTATGCCCCTACCTATGCAAAGTCGCCAAATCGAAAAAGCTCGATCGCGGGAAGTATGAGGTAGATGAGACCACGCCTCTAAAAGCTCGATTGCGCACTACGAAAGCAAGTGACGGCAATGAATGTTCAAAGTCTTGTGTGTGACAATTGCCATGGCCAAGGCCATCGTAGTAATCAATGCCACTTGACCCGATCTCACAGTCAAAGCCGTTTCAAAACAATGTCGTTTGCCAAAATTGCGATACCGTTGGGCACGCATTCCATCGTGTCATCTATTGTTGCATTCGAAGAAGTGAATACATTCACTTCTCAAAATTATCGACCTTCGGGTCGAAATCAAAACACTCAAGGATTCAATTATAACCGAACCACCCTGGTTTCCGATGGAGTGACCTTTCCGGGCAAAGAAACCCCCATCATTTTCAGGCCCCTAGGCCTAATCAAAGCAATTTTCAATCCAACTATCGACCAAAGATGGAACACCAATCCACCGCAAAATCAAAATCAATCATTTCGATCTTAGAACAAAAGTTGAGCGAGCAAATCACGGCCAACACTCAATTGGCAAATGCTTTAAGTACTCGACCAAGATATGAGAAATTTGGAGGTGCAAATGGGACAAATTTCGGGCAACAAGCAAGTCGACCTCAAGGTCAATTCACCGAGTTTTATCGAGAAGAACCCCCGAGGGGTTAATCTGGTCCAAAATGACCGTAATTCTTGCACCGATCTCATTTGCACCATGGAACTATGGTCAAGATGAGTCAATGCTATAAAATTGAGGAGTGGGAAGCGGTTGGCGGTCAGGCCAACCAGGAAACAGTAGCCCCTCCCGTGAGCAGAGACGCAGGAGGGGAAGATCTTTGTTCTCCTCGAAGGATGTTGGGACTACTATTGATCCAAGTGAAAGAAAAATTCAAGAAAAGGTGAAAGTTGAGAATTACGATGATGAAGAGAATACTCACTGAGAAGAAGTCGATTCTAAGTTAAGTTCTCGGGAAGCATGTGAGGTGGAAGGATAGGGAAGACAAAGCAATCAATGATAAGACGGCAAAGAAGCACTTTCTTGAGGAAGACTTTGCGATCTCCTTACCCACCTAGCAAAACAAATTCATCATTAACAATCGATAAAGAATATAAGAAGGTTATCGACTTGCTCAAGAATATCGAGGCAAACATTCCATTAGTTGATCTTTTGATAGGAATGCCAAAGTATACAAAGTTTATAAAGGACGCAGATGAGTTCGAAAAAGAAGCTCCAAGAGCTCGAGCACATAGTATTGAATGGAGAATGCTCAAAGAATCAGCCAGACTAAACTTCCGTGAAGTGTCCTCGACTCGGTAGATTTACGATTTCATGTACTATTGGGAACAGGACTTCCACAATGTTCTATGCGATTCGGGAGCATCAATCAATCTGATGTCTCACGCCAATCTTCCAATCTCTTGGATTGGATCAATCTATTACGCTTAAACCTATTTCTCTTCAACTTGCGATGAAGTGTGAAATATGCAAGGGAATTGTAGAAGATGTATTGGTCAAGGTTAAGAACTTCATATACCCAAATGATTGGGTAATCATGGATATGACCAACGATAAGAAAACCCCTTGATCCTTGGAAGACCTTTTCTTGCAACCGCCCGTGCCTTACTAGATTCCCACAAAGGCGAAGTGACCTTACATTTGGAGGATGAGAGTATAAAGTTCAATGTGGGTAATGCAAGAAGCACCCGTCCCAAAGGACACTTGTTTAGCTATTGAGGACGATTTCACTGAGTATGATAAACAAGTGTTCATGGGTAGTTGGGATGAGGAAGAATTCAATAAACTATCTCGCAACTTGGACTAATGAGGAGTGGATAAAATTTTTAGAAGAGATTGACAAGGAAAGTTCGATTACCACGAGGTGGTAGGAAAGAAGATGAGGAGAGGCATGGTGATATGCCCAGATTTGCAAAAAGGAGATGAGGCCCCTGTCTGCTGGGAGGCCATGATGCTTCATAGCCCTTATAATAAGCTTGGAGATCTAGAGCTTAAGGGAGATAAATTGAGACCAAGTGTGGAGAAGCCACCGTCAGATTAGTGTTGAAACCCTTGCCTCAACACTTGAAATACATTTTTCTCGAGGGACGGTGATAAGCTCCTTTGATCATTTCATCTAAGTTAGAACCGAAGGAGGAAGAAAAGCTTATCAAAGTGTCTGCAAGATAATATCCTCGCCTTTGGTTGGCAAGTGGGAGATATTAAGGGGATAAGCCCCGATATCTGTATGCATAAGATCGGGGATCGTTGAGGATCGAAGAAGGTGCGACAACCTCGAGAGAAGGCTAAACCCTCACATGCAGGAAATCGTTAAGAAGGAAATCATCAAATTGCTTGACATGGGTATCATCTACCCAATAGCCGATAGTGAATGGGTGAGCCCCACTCGTGGTGGTGCCAAAGAAAGGAGGGATTACTATTGAAAAGAATGAAAAGGGGAAGAGATTGCCTTACGACAAGTCACTTTGGTTATAGAGTTTGCATCGACTACGTAAGACTAAATGAGGTAACTCTAAAAGACCACTTTCCTTGCCATTCATTGACCACTCCTTGAGAGGCTTAGTGGCAAGCAATTTTATTGTTTTTGGATGGCTATTCGGATACTTTCAAATAGCTAACGACCCCACTGATCAAGAAAAGACTACCTTCACTCGCCCTCTGGTACCTTCGCTTACCGAAGGATGCCATTTGGTCTCTCAGCGCGCACTGCCTACATTTCAAAGATGTATCTTGGCTATCTTCAATGGTTTAGTGGAGAAGGTGATGGAAATTTTTATGGATGACTTCTCTCAGTATTCGGGACAGTTTACGACCACTGCTTACACAATCTTGATAAAGTTACGTCCCGTGCATAGAAGGACTTAGTCTTAAATTGGGAGAAGTGCCACCTAATGGTGGAAGAAGGAATTGTTCTTGGACACAAGGTGTCCAAGGAAGGTATAGAGGTTGACAAAGCGAAGGTAAAAGCTATTGAAAAAATGACATACCCTAAAAATGTAAGAGAAGTAAGAGGATTCTTGGGTCATGTTGGATTCTATAGGCGGTTTATTAAAGACTTTTCTAAGATAGCCAAGCCTTTGTCAACTCTCTTAAGAGAGGATGTGAAATTTGTTTTCACCCCCGTGTGAAAGAGCTTTTAAAGAATTAAAAGACAAGTTGATTACCTCGCCAATTCTTATAGCACCCACCGAAAGCTCCTTCGAGCTTATGTGTGATGCTTCTAATTATGCGATCGGAGCGGTGCTAGGTCGAGAGTGGACGGCGTGTTCCAACCTATCTACTACGCTAGTCACACTTTAAACCCAAAGACAAGTAAATTATGCAACAACGAGAAGGAGTTGTTGGCGAGTTTTTGCCATGGATAAATTTAGAAGCTATTTGCTTGGGTGGAAGTTACATGCAGACGAGACCATTCTCGCATTGAAGTATCTCATTGAGCAAGGCTGATGCCAAGCCTCGTTTGATGAGATGGATCTTGATTTTACAAGAGTTTGATGTTCATATCCGGGACAAGAAGGGTAGCAAGAATGTGGTAGCTGATCACATGTCTCGGCTGACCGATGATCATCAAATAGAGTCGGATGAGATTGGAATTGATTTTCCAACCGAGCAACTCATGACTATTGATGTGTGCGAGGTTATTCCCGCCCGTCTTCGGAAAAGGTTCTCCTTGGTTTGCACATTTGCAAACTTCTTGAGCGGCGTATATCCGGACCCGACCGACATATCGCAAAAGAAGAAATTCTTTCGGATTTGAACTATTATGTGTGGGACGACCTTATTCTCTTCAAGCGTTGTAAGGATGGATTACTCCGTAGGTGTGTCCCCGAGTTCGAAAGCAGAGGACATTATAGAGCAATGCCATGACGGACTGTGGGAGGTCATTATGGAGCTGAAAGACTGGCCGCGAAGATTTTTCAAATCCGGTTTCTACCGGCCGACAATTTTTAAGGATACAGAGAGTTTTGTAAAGGTTGTGACCGGTGCCGCCAAGCACCGTAAACTTTCTCGGCGAATGGACATGCCCCTACACCCCATTCAACAATGTGAAGTTTTCGACGATGGGGTATTGACTTCATGGGACCGTTTCCATCCTCGTGTGGGAACAAGTACATTCTGTCTCATGCGTTGACTACGTGTCAAAATGGGTAGAGGCAATAGCAACACCATGGAACGACCACAAGGTGGTCAAGAGCTTCCTGAGGAAAACATTTTTACACGGTTTGGTTGTCCACGAGCTCTCATCGCGACGAGGAACTCACTTCGCAATACTCCATTAGAAAGATTTTAGAACGATATGGGTGAAACACAAAACCGCTACCCCCTATCACCCTCAGACGAGTGGACAAGTTGAAGTAAGTAACGGCTTTGAAAAGCATTCTTGAGAAGACGGTGAATTCTCATAGGGATCGGATGGAGCCGCAAACTGATGATGTACTCTGGCCTCTGGGGACGACTTTTCAAAACTCCTATTGGCACGCCTCCGTTTGAGATGGTTTATGGTAAGGCTGCCACACCGCCAATCGAGCTTGAGCACGAGCATTCTCAGGCTATTAAATTCTTAAACTTTGACACCCGCTTATGCGAGAAAAAGCGATTGTTGCGATTGCGAGAGCTTGATGAGTTCAGACTCCAGGCCTCTACGAGCTCAAGAATCGATGAAGAGAGGACTAAACTTCTTCACGACAAGAAAATCAAGCATAGAGAATTCAAAGAGGGCGAATGGGTTTTACTATATAATACCAGGTTACATCTGTTTCCTGGTAAGCTACGCACCCGTTGGTCTGGCCCCTTTGAAATTTCTCAGGTTTTCCCTAGTGGAGCCGTCGAATTGAAAAATAAGCAGGGAGAGTTGTTCAGAGAATGGTCATCGGTTGAAACACTATATTGGTCAACAAAAGGAACGACCAGTGGTTTTCCATCTAAACGACGTCCCTAGTCAAGACAGCTCCGATCTTTTGGAACCCGATGATTTACGTCTCTGTGAATTCTTTGATGATATTGTGATTACTGATGATACACCTCAGCTTGTGAAACTGAAATCTAAAAAGAAGAAGAGAAGAACCATAGGAACAAAGTGGATACGTAAGTTTACTTGATATGGCCAATACGTTGGCGAGACTTTGTTTTTGTGGGATCCATACTATTGACCCCGAGGAAATCAAGAATGATTCCGAAAGAGGCCTCACCGGGCTGACCCGGTTGAAAATTTTTGGGTTGTCGAGCAAAACGACATTAACCAAAAGCGCTACCGGGAGGCAACCCGTTTAAAAAAAAAAAAAAAAAAAAAAAAAACAAAAACTCTACATTTTGCATTATACTTTACTCATACTTTGGATAATAGTTTTCCAATACTTGAATTGATTTTCATTTTGTTTCACCAAGTCTCGTGGATGAATGTTTGAATGTCATTTAAAGGGAACGATTAGAGGTTATCCGAAAATCCCGAGGAGTACAAAGAAAAATTCAAATGCATCATTTCTTAGATTTAGGTTGTTAGAACAATTTGAAATAACCTCGAGGATCTGGGGTATAAAAGACTCATAGTTAATACTTTGTCACATATTTCATATCATGACCTAGTCTGCTTTTAAATTTTCAAATAATGTGTGACATGTATTAGTTTAACTACTATGCAACTAAGGGAATAGGAATTCAAAGTCAAAGTTGAGTTGAAATTTTATTGTCTAGTCGAGCTCCCGACTATAATTAAGCCCTACTAGACGGTAACCTAGATATCTTTTCCTTTTGTCTCAGAGTTTATTTCTGTCTTTATTCCATGATATTGCTTTGTCTATCATCTTTTGTGCCCCTATCCCCGAGGTACGCTCTTGTTTTCCCATGATGTGCGGGATATTTGCGATAGCAATTGTGAGTTTCGAGATGATGCCGCTTTTCCGGTGGATGGTCCACGATCTCATCGCTTTCATCGAGCATTTCTGAGTCGATTCTAGGCCACTTCCGAATTGCCACTTTCGAACCACAATCGCCTAAGTGTTCTTTTTCTTTTTACATTCTCGCACAACCCGAGGACATGTTGTGATTTAAGTGTGGGGGAGGGATCGGTTTATGTGTATCTACCATTTGCTTAAATTATTTTGATTCTATGCTAAATGGGCTAAATTTTCAAATTTTTGTTTAGTCCCGAGTAAACAATGCATATCTTTGTTCGGTTTTTATAGTCATTAATGCTATATTCCGTATGTTCGATAAGTTAGTTGTTTCACCCAATATATTTTTCACGAGCCATAGTGAATGATGAGCTAAATTATAAAGCTATACCCCTTTTTGATTAGTGATTTTGATTATCTTATAAGTCATGTGCTTAGTGCTAACGTACGCGTATCGTGAGAATTATGATAGTTTGTGTTTATAGCCATAGTATGATATATTGTGAATATCTGAACGTTTGAATGTGATAAGTGAAACATAACTAATGTTCTTGCACAATAATTAACAAATAAATCATTGCTTGAGGTGTTATGCTCAAGAGGTTTGAATTGCTTTTAGCATGTTAACCACCGCTGCGCAGGAAATCTCGAAAAAGTAATCAATTGTGTGTGTCGAAAAGTCGGTCGATGATTTGAGTAGATAGGGGATTATCTCGAAATGTCCTATACCACTATGATGACCAAAGCTCACGACAATGTAAAAGTCGCCTTATGATTTGAGTAGATAGGGGATTATCTCAAAATTTCCTATTCTAGTATGACGGGCAAAAGCTCATTCGATGTGTGTTGAAAAAAAAAAAAAAAAAAAAAAAAAAAATCGAAAAATTTATTATTATGAATAAGTTAAGGACTTAGTTATCGTATACCTTATCCCCAAGATAATGTGACGAGATATGTTGTAGGGATTATCCTCTGAGTATATCGAATGGCCCTAGATATATTCTATCATTCTTTCGTGATATGTCACGCTTTGTAGGGTACATCTTATAAGTATCATTATTACTAGTTTGAAGGGGTATTAGCTAGTTTGCTTTGAATTTTTCAAGTTTGGACTTAGTGGAAGTTTTCTATGGCTATGCACACACATCGTGGTGAACCTCTGATTTATTGAATATATGTTGTATTTGGTTTGAGGTGTCTATCTTTTTCGAGCCTTGATTCTTGTTTTGTTTTGCTCGACGAGCAAAAGCTAAGTGTGGGGAGTTGTTTAGGGTGATTTTATACGATTTCTAATGTTATATTTTATAACAATTTCCTCCATATTCGTATAATTTGCATAGAAATCAAGGGTGGAGGATTTTGCATCACTAAACAAAAACAATTTATAAAACCCTAACCTATATGCAAACTAACTCCTAACCGACCGAATATCGGGTAATTGCTAGTAAAGCGTAATGAGTAAGGGTCGATCCACAGGGAATTGGGTCATTGAATCTAATTTTATTAATTCCTCTAAATTATCACTCAAGAAAACAAATAAAGGAAATACAAACATAGAACAAATAAGATAAATCTAAGCTAAGAACAATAAAAACGACTCTAAGCTAAAGATACATGGGATCAAACAGAATACAAACTAAGTGATCTCAATCCAAGTTCATCTCATGATTTTAATTCAAATTGTGGTTTCACCTTTACACGAGATACAAATTCCTAATCTCTTAGTGAATCCGTTTCTCAAGCTATGAATTCCTAATTCCTTAGTGAATTCAATTATCGATCTCTCCTCTTCCGAATGTTGAGACCAATATTCCATACAAAACGAAGGTGTAGATTCAAGTTAACTCTCGTATTTTAGAATCTAACAACCTAGATAATTAACCGATTAACTTGTCACGAATTAACGATTAAAGATCCTATCTTTCTATGGTGATCTAGCCTAACAAAGATTTTCATCGGCGTTAGACAACGATTAGTAAACAATCTCTCGATATAGTTCACACAATAGCATCATAATCATAGAAGGATACAAAATAAATTAAAGATCATAAAAATAAACTAGAGATTGAATAAATTAAAAAGAGATTAAACTCACATAGTTCATACAAGGGTTGATCTTCAAGCATCAACGATGAAAAAAAAAACGAGAAAAAAAAATCCTAATCTAACCCGGATCACCCGAGCACAAGGCTCGGGTGATCGGCCTTGAAACCCCTCAGAAGTGTGGCTGCCTCTTTTTTTTAGGTGAATGGTAGTGTGTGTTTTTTGTGGTGATGGAGGTGTGTATATATAATGGGAGGTGTATAAGGGAGGCATCATTTGAGGGAGGTGTATAAGGGAGGTAGTATTTGGGGGAGATGTATAAGGGAGGTAGTATTTGGGGGAGAGATGGTGAATCATCAAAAGTTTGTTAGAAGCATGTGAAGGTGATGATTATTTTAGCATGTGAAGGTTTTTGCTAGCATGTGGAGGTGGTTAAAAAGAATCATTACATACCATGTGGAGGTAGCATGCAAGGAATATGTTAGGAATATGCTAGGAAGTTGTAGAAATTAATTCCGGTTCGTCCGTTTTTTCAGCGCTTAGGAAAAAAAATCATAACTTGAGTTGTAGACCTCCGATTGACGTGATTCAAAATGATTTGGAAAGCTCATTTCAGTATCTACAACTTTCATCAAGACATCGTCCCCTGAAAATGCCTCTAAGTCGGGTCAAATTTCCATCGAAAACAGGTTACGGTAGAAGTGCGTTGGAAAATATTGATCCGTTGATCTCGTAAACTCGTGGCATCTTCTTCTCTTCCTCAAAAATCCATCTTTTAGGACTCAAAACATGTTGTTACATGGGATATTTTGAAAGCCTTAATCACCAAGTTTGGCGTAGAAAATATCCAAGATATTTTTCCTTGCAAGCTAAGCACATGGGGTGATCATTCAAGCCTTGGGCGCCCGTCCACTTCCTCTGACGCCCGTCCGGTAAGTTTCTCGAACTCTCGATCCGATTTCGCTCCCAGGTGGACGCCACCCAAATGAAGATCACAAACTTGATTTCTTTCCTTAATCTTCCAATCTTCCATAAATCTCTTTAGCTCTTTCCAACTTCGAATTTAGCTCTCTAAAATCATCTTTTCCATCATCAATGAGTATCTACAAGAGGATCAAACATACCAAAGCGTAACATAATTCCAAAATAATATAAATTCATCATTTAAGCACATAATTCGTTACGTTTTGCAATTTAACTCTTAAAAACATCATTTACTCAATATTTCAATATAACGCTCGATTTCTATGGAAAACATCCATATATGGGGAAATTGATAGAAAATATATCGTTAAAAATCATACAATTTGACCCTAAACAATACCCCCACACTTAGCTTTTTGCTCGTCCCGAGCAAAACAAAACAATAACATAGCTCGAGATAAATAAACATCTTAGCAAATATAAAACATATTCAATAGTTTAGAGGTTCGCCCAAGTGTGTGTGCATAGCCATAATAAATTTCCACTAAATCCACACTTGAAATTGATTCAAGCAAAACTAGCTAATACCCCCCTTCAACTAGAGACAAATGACACTTACAAGATGTACCCTACAAAACGTGATATATCCTGAAAAATATGATAGAATACATCTAGGACCTTTTCGACATACTCGAGGATAATCCCTACAAAGATATCTTTTAGTTTATACTAGGTATAAGATTAACGATAACCAAGTCTTTAATTAATTTTTTTCTTTCACTTTTATACGCACATTAGAATGAGCTCTTTCCGTCATAGTAGAATAGGATGTTCCGGGATAACACCCTACCTTACTCAAATCATAGGTTAGCTTCTTCTAACGTCGTGAGCTTTTAGTCATCATAGTGGTATAGGACATTTCGTGATAATGCCCTACCTCACTCCAATCATCGACTAGCTTTCGACACACCCATTTATTTATGTGATTACTTAGAGATTTCTCGGCAAGTGGTAAAAATTATTTTTTCTAATGACCACCGAGCATAACACCTCAAGTAAACAATTTATTCATTATTTTTTTCAAAGACTTTAGTTACGTTTCACTTATCACATTCAAACCTTCGAGATATTCACAGATATCATACTGATCTAAACATAAACTATTATAAATCTCACGATATATACGTTAGCACTAAGTACACGACTTATAAGAAAATAAAAATCACTAATCCAAAAAGGGTATAGCTTTATATTTTATAGCTCATCATTCACTATGGCATGTGAAAAATAGTGTAGGTGAAACAACTAAATTTACTAAATATGCAAAATAACGCATCAATGATATAAAACTCAAATAAAGACATGCAATGCTCACTCGACAAAACAAAAATTTTGAAAATTTAGCTCATTTTCGATAGAATAAAGCAAATGAGTGTAGATACATATCGATCATTCCTCTCCCCACACTTAGATTGCAACTTGTCCTCAAGTTGTACAGAAAATAAAAATTTAGGGACTTAGTGATTTGGTATTGATTCAAGAGTGGTGAAGAGGACAACAATGGTGATGTCATATGGAGTCCTTTTCCAAAGAACGACTTCCAAAGTAGCTTGACAAAAGCAATGATGAATGGTACTGCACCACTTGAAAAACACAAAACATCTCGGGAACAAAGGGTTATACATGTAAAACACATGGAAAAGAAGTCATAGAGATTTTTTTTTCATTAAGCTCATATAAGGATGGACATATACATGGAACATTACAAAACAAGAGGCTAAGTGCAACTACATGAAAATATATTACAATGCAATCTACATGATATGCAATAATAAAATAATGATGGCATATGGAAAACCAACAGTAACCATCATGGAAAAAAAAGAGGTAGTATTACGGAAACCGACAGTAACTACACTCTAAAAAGAATAAAAGGAAAAAAAAATAGAAAAACAAATGCAACTAGATGAAATGCACCTAAGTGATATGCATCTAAATGGTATGCAAAAATAACGGAAAATAAAAGAAAGAAAACTAGCCCATTTATTTGCAACGAAACATGTATGTAATAAACGTCTACCAAATAATGATAGTTTACGATAAACGACGATGATTATTCATTACATGCGCAGTGTAGACGCGCTTAAGACTCACAAGAGGTGATAGCATTATGGAAAACCAACAAGAGCTATACTAAACAAATATAACTCATAAGCCAAAGATGGTAGCAACGGAAAACCGACAAAGAGCTACCCATATGAGTTACAAAAATAAAAAGAAAGCACATAAGTCTTAACGCTCACAAGATTCATCACAACGATATGTAGCATACGGAAACCGACATTAGCTACTAAATAACACTAAGAACAGTTATAGCATACGAGAACCGACATTAGCTATAACATGCATGGAAGAATCATGTATATAAAAATAAATCAATTACTTAACATGGATTCGTAGATGGAAAGATGTAAACATGCACGTTCAGAACATCTACGTAAAAGAAATTAGCCACAGAAGCTCGTATGAAATTATCCACATCAAATAAAGCATTAAAAATCAAGTTAGGAGAAATTCTGGAACCTGGACATGCGTCCAACAAGGCAGACGCTCGTTTGCCTATCCTTCTTTCGATAAAACTGCCTATCCGCCCTGTCAATCTAACCCATATACGTTACCAGAATGGATAGCACCTATTCCACCATCTCGAGCTTTCATCATATGTCAAATCCTTTTGAAAGCCGCCTAGTGGTCGTGGTGTCTTTTATACGAGTTCTCGTGGTGTTTGTTACATCTAGCGGGAGGATTTTTCGGATTTTGCAAGGATGACGTCAAGTATGAGTTCAATGGATCTCGATAGTTCGATTCGGACCACGACTACGTTTCCACGACCGATTCGCCATCGGTTCCAAGTTTAAATGATCCAGTTTATCCAAATGAGGATGATGATGTTGACATTATTTGATTTCGCACAACTTTGTTAGTTTTAAACATTTTCTATCTGCTTATTTTATTTTCCGCATTTTAAATACTAAGTTTGCTAATTTAATAGTTTTTCGTTTTCATAATCGTTTTATGTCGTAGTAGTAAATTTAATCATTTTTAATAGTATTTAAATATTTCATAAAAATCTCAAAAAAATATTTTCGTGATATCGCTTTTAAAATATAATTCGTGTATCGTTTATCCGTATCATTTAAATATGTTTTATTAACTTATTTGAACACTACTAGCCATGAGCCTATTAAAGATAAACAAGCAAACTTGAACTTTACAACCTTGTACACGGTAAAAATATCTTAAAGCCGGACCGGTCCGGTCGGGCCAGACCGATCCGGGAGTAAAATCACCGAGTCATGTTGAGAGTTTTAATATGCATCCACGCATACTCTCCATACTTGTCCATTTAAGGCAAGAAAGCCAAAGTAAAAACTTGCAAATTCACTCAAGAACTTTCACCTTTCTATCTGCTTTAATTATTTTCATCTGTTTCAACTAAAATGTCAAACCGATCATCACCATCACCAATTCATACGATCCGGAGGCGCTTGATGTTTTTGTCCCGAGTCTAGCGCTTCAAATGTTAATTTGTTGGTGAATGCGAGGTTTGCAAATTCTCCTATATTGATGGAAAGGGTATCAATTTTGAAAAAATTGATCGATTCGAAGGGATTTAATCTGAGAATCAAGGATGGAAAAAATTTGTTAAGCATCCTCGAGGAAGAATTAATGTTTCTATTGTTAGGGAATTTTATTCAAATTCTTTCTCATCATTACTTACGGTAGATCCGTCACACTTATATCCGTTGGTGGTACACTTATTCACCACACCTCATATTATCAATCATATCTACGAGATACCGATTTTCAATCAAATCCATAATCTTCATTATGAATATCAATGGGCATTAGAAACTCTTGTCATGTTGTTAACTATGTCACGGAAGCTTTTCCGTATTTGTTTCGAGTTCGATCAAAATTACGACTCTACCACTTCCGCTCTACCGCTCATCCGAGAGCATGGAACACTTCATTAACTCACGAGTCTATCCGACTAGTGACTTTGCATGGGTTAGTGATAGTGAGATACTTTTGTTATTTGCGCTGATAAGCGGAGCTCATGTGGACCTGGGATTTTGATTTTTAGGACGGCAGTAAACTTTGCAGTGGAACGGTATAATAATGGAAGGCCGATGCCTTTTGCTTGGTTAATTTCAAGGTTATGTATTCATTTGAATGAAGTCCCTGAAATTGCTTCTGATGAGATATATCCGTCTCGTGATTGTCGTAGAGGATTGCTACCGGTAGAGAATCCGGGTTGTTCGTCAACTATTTGAGATAGTTGTTAGTGGTTTTATTTAATTTAGTTTAAGTTTGGTTTGCTATAATAAGTTAGAGTTGATTAAGGTTAGTAAGTTAATAGTAAGTTTGTTTTATTTTTATTTTTTTTAGTCTGTAATAGTTTCTTTTTGTTTAATATATAGGTTGTTTGATTTTAATATACGTGTGTTATCGATGTTTATAACGATCATCTATAATTTTAATTTAATTTTCGAACCTACTTTTCATACTCATTGAACATCGGGACGATGTCACTTCGTAAGTGGGGAGTAGAGTTAGGTTTGAAAATTCATTAAAATTTTCGAAAAAAAAAAAAATAATTATAAAATATAACCTTTTTCATATAAATTAGTACTTTAATTACTTATTTCTTAGTTTTAATTTTTCTTGAATAATTTAAGTTGGTTAATATATGAATAAAAATGATATAATTCGAGAGGATTAATTTTTGATTTAGTAAAATATATTAGATATATAATGAATATGTTTTATATCTTTTATAAGATTTTTAAGATTTTGAGTATGTATAACTAAATAATTTTTGTCAAATATTTCTTTTATGGAATTATTCAAGTAATTTTTATATTTATAAATAAATTTTTAGATAATTTTCTTTTCAAGATTAATTATGAATTTGGAATCAAAATTAGGAATGATGATTTTTAAGACCACAAAAATATAACTATAAATGAAATAAATTTCTCACCGAATAAAATTTCCAATTTTGACCCCCACCTCAGCTTTTTAAAGAGTGATTAAGACCTCACTCTCGAATTTAGCCATTTTGATTAACTAGAAATTTCCGACCCTTAGCTTGTTTTGGTCTACATTTCTTTGACATCCTTCGAGTTTGTAATGCATCTTACTGAGAGGAGATGATGATGAGAAAAAAGTTAAGAGTTGAGAAAATGGTATATGATTGGAATGAGTTCAGATATGTTAGTGTCCTATGAACAATTTATATTAGGAACAAAGCACCATTTTTACAATGCAATTAATCAAATATCGTGTATCTTCCTATCTTTGATCGACAATATAAAAATAAAATATATCGGTAGTAGCTACCAATGATTTGAGTGCAAGTAGGGTGTTATCTAAACGTCCCTATATCACTATGAGGTATAAAGCTCGATAAAAATTAATCATAAGATCTCAAGAATAATTACGGGTTTAAGGAAACCGGACTCGTAATTTTAGATCGAAAAGAGTAGTACTCCGATCAATCTTGATGAAGCAATGCTTGTAAAATTTGATTATTTACACACACTCACGCTTTAGTTCTTATGTTTGAAAAAAAAAAAAAAAAAAAAAAGAGAAGAGAGAAAATCTGAAAAATAGTTGGAATAAAAGGATGTTACTAATCAGAACTGTTTTTGATCAAGAATGTGAAGACGTAGGTACGTACGACTTGCATCTTTCTCTTTTTGATTTCCTTTTCTATCTTTTCGATTAACCAATGTCCTATCCTAATATATTAAGCCAATATGTCTTCTATCTGACTTAGTTAATGATTCCAGAAATTCGTAATAATCGAGATAGAAAGTATTTCTAATATTTTATTTATATTTCGAATTATTGCATGCATGTTTCCATCTAATTCATATTTGATACTTAATTCATTTAAGTTATATAATCTCCTTTTCTTAAATTTCTATAAAATTTATAAATTATATGTTTGTAATATTGATTTATATATATTACTTTTGAAATTTTAATCGATCAATTATATTATCTCATTATTTATATATTACGCTTATTTTTGCTCGAGGACGATCAAAAGCTAAGTGGGAGTAATTTGATGTATTATTTTTATATGATTGAATTTACGTGATTTTATTACGTTTTGTTGACAAATTCTATGTAAAATATCTAAAATTATGATATAATTAGTACAAATCATTAATCTTTATAGTTTAGTATAGTTAGTAGTAAAAGTTAGTATTTATAATAAAAAGTTGTAGTTTTGTACCGGTTTTAATGACCGGAATATTGTGTCTATTTTACACGGGTATTTTTGTTTATTTTATTGCGTAATCCTAAGATGAACTCAAATCCTTGAGTACAGACACTTTTTGAAGTCAATTCAAGTTGTTGAAAGGGAGTTATAAAGCGTCACACGATATAAATGATCAAGAGAATAATTGTTTCAATCTTGAAAAGGGACGTATAATACAAATGGCTCATCGAGAATACGTTTTACGAGAAATGGTCTTGATGAAAGTTGTAGAGAATTCAACGAGCTTTTCAACGGAAGTTCGATTATGTCATTCGATATCAAGAATTCAAGTTACGATTTTTAGAAGATAGTGTGTAATTATATATAATTATATATAATTACAACACATGCTAAGTAATGATTAGAGGGTAACATGGGGCACATGCTTGTAACTAAATCGTAATGATTGCCATCATTACACCGGACCGATCCGGCAGATTTTCGTGACCGGTCGGGAAGGAAGAAAATCTATAAAAGGGGAGCAAGAGAGACTCATTAGAGAGTGTACCAATATATATATACAATATTCTATATATATTCTCTCCTTTCTTTCTTTTTCTTCTCCTTTCTTAGTTTGTAAATAGGCTTTATGCCAAAATAAATTAGTAGTAGTAGTATCGTAGTAATGCTCGGAAATTATCGGAAGTTCAATGTTCTTTGAAGTCGTTGTAATGTCCGGAAAAAGACGATTTCTCGAGTCGCCAGCTTGTAATCGGGTAATTTCTATAATAATTATGTTTATGTTTGTTATTTTCTTCTTTTAGTTTTTATAATGTTATTAGGCTAAATCTAATAACTAGCCAAAGTTATGTAATCGTATTATTTCGATCTTTTCGTTAAAAGAATGATGTTAAAATAAAAATGATCAAAATTGAGTTAAAATGAATCTTTTTCTATTTCGCTACGTAAAGATAACATATTCGAAATGAAGTAATCAATCGTGATGAATACCACATATAACTTGGCGATGAACCGACCGAGAAGTCGATATGAGTAAAAATAGAAAAACCGGAGGGTAAAAATGGCCGTCTGATTAACGGAATCCTATTTCCTACCCGGGCGATTTGTCCTAGTAAAACAAATCTTATTAAAATTTGTACTCGAGATCTTAATAATGTTAAAATCACGCTTAATTGAAACTACACCGCTTGTATTAAATCGATCCGCTTGACAACCGGAGCCTCTTGAATAACATCGCCATCCGACAAATGGAATCACCTCTTTTATCCGGGGTAGATTTGTACTCGTTACTGCTTTGACTAACTAAGTTTAGCATGGGGCGCAACAGGACATTGGACTGATGACAATTTGACATATGACAATTTCATACGCCATCGTGTGAGAGGAATTGTTGACATTAGAGTACACCGTTTCATTTACTCAATTGGACCTAATAAAAAAGGAAGATCGAACACATTCTATTAATTGAAAAGATCGAATAAATTGATTACATATACTTTGGCTAGTCTAGTCTATAAACTATATATTGGTATCTATATATTTATATATATATATATATTTTACTATTTATGTACATCTATATATATTATATTAAAATAACTTTTAAATTACGCATTTATTTTATGTTGGTTAGAGTAGTAGTAATCATGTTATAAAATTGCGGTTTAGATCGAGTTAATAGCAGCTCTTTGGTGTTTAACCACACTTAAAAGAATTACCACTTTTTTCCTCGAGGATTCGACACGACTCACCACTTTATCACTACTGCTTTGACCCGGTACACCGCCGGTTAGGATCCGTCTAACCTAGAAAAGGTCTGTCCCTTTCTTGACGCCGCTTTAAGGTCCGTTTGGTGACGCTCGCTTTCTTCAAAAACTTGTTCGCGGTTTTATACAAAGCAAAAGATAACAAGTAATAAAATAAAACCGATGTCACTTAAGTCGCGAAGGCTCGCGGCTATAGTGGTGAAAACGGATCGTATCCGCAGGACTTGTGCGAAAAAGAGTTTTTGCCTTCGATTTCTTTTATAAAGTTGATGATTATGATCTCGGATTTTCAATTAACAAACTAAGGTAGCAAACGTGAAAATAAATAAAACTACGATAATAAAAATTTATAATTTAAAACAACTAGAACGCACTGATGATCCACCACCCCACCGAAAATAACAAGAAAGACACATATTCATTCGTAAGTTCTTGGATTATTATTCGCTAAAGAGGCATTTTCCTTTCGGTTCATCGCTTTTAATTAGTTCACCACTCTCGGTACAACTAAAGCATTTACGGATCAAAGATATGGATATAAATCCTAATCTGACAACATTCACCCTCAACTTACGTATGTTGGAAGACTATTATCATTCTCCTTCACGGTAATCTACGAATTTATCAACTATCGTATCTAAATTCGATTAGCATGCAACATAAGTATAGATCATACAAATTGCACATAAACAATTCAAACATGAAGGAAGAACAAGAAACTCACTAGAACAAATGAAAACGAAATCCTTGTTTATTCCGGTGATGGTGGCTTCACAAAGGTGGTTCTAGCTTAGAGACCTTAGCCAATCATCCTCGATTATGATTTCGAGAATCGTGGCCGTAGCTCCAAAGATTACAACAAGATTACTATTCTAATTTATTCTCGGCATAACGCCTACAGAGTATTTACATAAAAGACGGAAAAGTAAAAGCTTGGCCAAAAGTGACCAAGGAGGGGCGCCTTTATGGATGGAAATGAGGGAGTTCTTATAGGAGAGAGTTGAGGGAGGTGTATAAGGAGAGGTTGTAGTTGAGGAGATATTTTTGGGAGAATATGCTAAGGAATATTCTCAAGTTTGTTATAAGCATGTGGGAGGTGATAATGACTTTGCATGTGAAGGTGAGTCACTAAAATAGCATGTGGAGTTTGTTATGACTCATCATCATCATCATTAAGGAGCACATGGAGTAACATGCATCAAACTTGGCCAAAATATCTCCGGTTCGTCCGTAATTCCAGCAGTTCGGTAAAAAATCATAACTTGAGTTGTAGACCTCCGATTGACGTGATTCAAAATGCGTTGGAAAGCTCATTTTAGTATCTACAACTTTCGTCAAGAACTCTTCCCTGAAAATGCCTCTAAGTCGGGTAAAATTTCCATCGAAAAACAGGTTACGGTAGAAGTCGTTGGAAAATATTGATCCGCTGATCTCGTAAACTCGTGGCATCTTCTTCTTTCCTCAAAATCCATCTTTTAGGCCTCAAAATATAATGTTACGTGGCATATTTTGAAATACTTGATCACCAAGTTTGGGCCGAATCGAATCGAGCTTTCTTTATTCGAATCGAGCTTTCTTCTTAATCTTCATCCGATCTTCGCTTAAGCTCCTCATTTAACATGCAAGCGTACCTACATTCATGATAACATCGTGCAAAATGTAACATCTCATATTCAAAGATTTTTATCAATGAAACCACATAAACAACACAAATTTGCACTTAAACACTTTTAAAACTCATTTGCTCAATAATTCGATTAAACCCTTAATTTCTATGCAAATTATACGAATATGGAGGAAATCGTTATAAAATATAACGTTATAAATCATGTAAAATCACCCTAAATGCTTTAGTTCACCCTGATGTGTGTGCATAGCCATAGAAAACTTCCACTAAGTCCAAACTTGAAAAATTCAAAGCAAACTAGCTAATACCCCCTTCAAACTAGTAATAATGATACTTATAAGATGTACCACAAAACGTGACATATCCTCGAAAAGAATGATAGAATATATCTAGGGCCATTCGATATACTCAGAGGATAATCCCTACAACATATCTCACAGTTTATCTATGGGGATAAGGTATACGATAACTAAGTCCTTAACTTATTCATAATAATAAATTTTTCGATTTTTATTTCACTTTTTTTTCTTTTTTTCAACACACATCGTAATGAGCTTTTGCCCGTCATACTAGAATAGGACATTTCGAGATAATCCCTATCTACTCAAATCATAAGGCAGCTTTTTTCTAACTCGCCGTGAGCTTTTGGTCATCATAGTGGTATAGGACATTTCGAGATAATGCCCTACCGCACTCAAATCATCGACCAGCTTTCGACACACACAATTGATTACTTTTTTCGAGATTTCTCGCAGCGGTGGGTTAACATGCTAAAAGCAATTCAAACCTCTGAGCATAACACCTCAAGCAATGATTTATTTGTTAATTATTGTGCAAGAACATTAGTTATGTTTCACTTATCACATTCAAACGTTCAGATATTCACAATATATCATACTCTGGCTATAAACACAAACTATCATAATTCTCACGATACGCGTACGTTAGCACTAAGCACATGACTTATAAGATAATCAAAAATCACTAATCAAAAAGGGGTATAGCTTTATAATTTAGCTCATCATTCACTATTGCTCATGAAAAATATATTGGGTGAAACAACTAACTTATCGAACATACGGAATATAGCATTAATGACTATAAAAACCGAACAAAGATATGCATTGTTTACTCGGGAATAAACAAAAATTTGAAAATTTAGCCCATTTAGCATAGAATCAAAATAATTTAAGCAAATGGTAGATACACATAAACCGATCCCTCCCCACACTTAAATCACAACATGTCCTCAAAGTTGTGCGAAATAAAAAGAAAAAGAACACTTAGCCGATTGTGGTTCGAAAGTGGCAATTCGGAAGTGGCCTAGAATCGACTCCAGAATGCTCGATGAAATCGGTGAGATCGTGGACCATCCACCGTAAACTGATTTATCTAAAAGCTCACAATCGCTATCGCAAAAATCCCGCACACCATGGGAAAACAAGACGTACCTCGGGGATAGGGGCACAAAAGATGATAGACAAAGCAATATCATGGAATAAAGACAAAATAAACTACAGAGAAAAAGGAAAAGATATCTAGGTTACCGTCCCTAGTAGGGCTTAATTATAGTCGGAGCTCGACTAGACAATAAAATTTCAACTCGGGTTAGCTTTGAATTTCCTATTCCCTTAGTTGCATAGTAGTTAAACTAATACATGTCACACATTAGTTGAAAATTTAAAATGTACTAGGTCATGATATGAAATATGTGACAAAGTATTAACTATGAGTCTTTTATACCTGGATCCTCAAGGGTTATTTCAAATTGTTCTAACAACCTAAATCTAAGAAATGATGCATTTGAATTTTTTCTTTGTACTCCCTCGGGATTTTCGGATAACCTCCTAATCGTTCCCTTTAAATGACATTCAAACATTCATCCTGAGACTTGGTGAAACAAAATGAAAATCAATTCGAAGTATTTGAAAACTATTATCCAAAGTATGAGTAAAGTATAATGCAAAATGTAGAGTTTTTGTTTTTTTTTTTTTTTTTTTTTTTTTTTTTTTTTTTTTTTTTTTTGAAAACGGGTTGCCTCCCGGTAGCGCTTTTGGTTAATGTCGTTTGCTCGACAACCCAAAAATTTTAAACCCGGTCGTCGCCAAGTGAGGCCTCTTTCCGGAATCATTCTTGATTTCCTCGGGGTCAATAGTATGGATCCCACAAAAACAAAGTCTCGCCAACGTATTGGCCATATCAGTAAACTTCTGTATCCACTTAGTTCCTATGATTCTTCTCTTCTTCTTTTTAGGTTTCAGTTCCACAAGCTGAGGTGTATCATCAGTAATCACAATATCATCAAAGAATTCACAGAGACGTAAATCATCGGGTTCCAAAAGATCGGAGCTGTCTTGACTAGGGACGTCGTTTAGATGGAAAACCACTGGTCGTTCCTTTTGTTGACCAATATAGTGTTTCAACCGATGACCATTCACTCAAACAACTCTCCTCGCTTATTTTTCAATTCGACGGCTCCACTAGGGAAAACTGAGAAATTTCAAAGGGGCGGACCAACGGGTGCGTAGCTTACCAGAAACAGATGTAACCTGGTATTATACAAGAAAACCCATTCGCCTCTTTGAATTCTCTATGCTTGATTTTCTTGTCGTGTGAAGAAGTTTAGTCCTCTCTTCATCGATTCTTGAGCTCTCGTAGGCCTGGAGTCTCGAACTCATCAAGCTCACCGCAATCGCAACAATCGCTTTCTCTGCATAATCCGGTGTCGGTTCAAGAATTTAATAGCCTGTAATGCTCTGTGCTCAAGCTCGATTGGCGGTGGCGTGCCTTACCATAAACCATCTCAAACGGAGACGTGCCAATAGGAGTTTTGAAAGTCGTCCCCTTAGGCCAGCAGTACATCATCCAGCCGCTCCAATCCGTCCTATGAGAATTCACCGTCTTCTCAAGAATGCTTTTCAGCTTGATTACTTACTTCAACTTGTCCACTCGTCTGAGGGTGATAGGGGTAGCGCTTTGTGTTTCACCCCATATCGTTCTAAAATCTTTTCTAATGGAGTATTGCGTAAGTGAGTTCCTCACATCGATGAGAGGTCGTGGACAACCAAACCGTGTAAAAATGTTTTTCCTCGGGAAGCTCTTGACCACCTTGTGGTCGCTCCGCGATGTTGCTATTGCCTCTACCCATTTTGACACGTAGTCAACGCAGACTGAGAATGTACTTGTTCCCATACGAGGATGGAAACGGTCCCATGAAGTCAATACCCCATACGTCGAAAAACCTCACATTGTTGAATGGGGTGTAGGGCATGTCCATTCGCCGAGAAAGTTTACCGGCGCCGCACCGGTCACAAACTTTTACAAAACTCTCAGATCCTTAAAATTGTCGGCCAAGAGAAACCAGGACAAAAATCTTCGCAGCAGCCTTCCCGGCTCCATAATGACCTCCCACAGTCCGTCATGGCATTGCTCTATAATGTCCTCTCGCTCGAACTCGAGGGACACACTACGGAGTAATCCATCCTTACAACGCTTGAAGAGAATAGGGTCGCCCCACACATAATAGTTCAAAAGAATTTCTTCTTTTGTCGATATGTCGGTCGGGGTCCGGATATCGCCGCTCAAGAAGTTTGCAAAAGGTGCAAACCAAGGAGAACCTTTTCCAGTACGGGCAGGAATAACCTCGCACACATCAATAGTCATGAGTTGCTCAGTTGGAAAATCAATTCCAATCTCATCCGACTCTATTTGATGATCATCGGTCACCGAGACATGTGATCGCCTACCACATTCTCGCTACCTTTCTTGTCCCGGATATGAACATCAAACTCTTGTAAAATCAAGATCCATCTCATCAAACGAGGCTTGGCATCGCCCTTGCTCAACGAGATACTTCAATGCGAATGGTCTGTCCAGATCAGAATCTCCGACCCAAGCAAATAGCTTCTAAATTTATCCATGGCAAAAACTACTGCCAACAACTCCTTCTCAGTTGTTGCATAATTTACTTGCGTTGGGTTTAAAGTGTGACTAGCGTAGTAGATGGGTTGGAACCTTCCGTCCACTCTCTGACCTAACACCGCACCGACTGCATAATTAGAAGCATCACACATAAGCTCGAAGGAGCTTTCAAATCGGGTGCTATAAGAATTGGCGAGGTAACCAACTTGTCTTTTAATTCTTTAAACGCTCTTTCACATTCGGGGTAAAAACAAACTTCACATCCTCTCTTAAGAGAGTTGACAAAGGCTTGGCTATCTTAGAAAAGTCTTTAATGAACCGCCTATAGAATCCAACATGACCCAAGAATCCTCTTACTTCTCTTACATTTTTAGGGTATGTCATTTTTCAATAGCTTTTACCTTCGCTTTGTCAACCTCTATACCTTCCTTGGACACCTTGTGTCCAAGAACAATTCCTTCTTCCACCATTAGGTGGCACTTCTCCCAATTTAAGACTAAGTCCTTCTCTGCACCGGGACGTAACTTTATCAAGATTGTGTAAACAGAGTCTAAACTGTCCCCGAATACGGAGAAAGTCATCCATAAAATTTCCATCACCTTCTCCACTAAACCATTGAAGATAGCCAGCATACATCTTTGAAATGTAGCTGGTGCGTTCTGAGACCAAATGGCATCCTTCGTAAGCGAAGGTACCAGAGGGCGGTGAAGGTAGTCTTTTCTTGATCGATGGGGTCGATAGCTATTTGAAAGTATCCAGAATAGCCATCCAAAAACAATAAAATTGCTTGCCACTAAGCCTCTCAAGGAGCTGGTCAATGAATGGCAGGGAAAGTGGTCTTTTAGAGTTACCTCATTTAGTCTTCTCGTAGTCGATGCAAACTCTATAACCAAAGTGACTTGTCGTAAGGCAATCTCTTTCCCCATTTCATTCTTTTCAATAGTAATCCTCCTTTCTTTGGCACCACCTGAGTGGGGCTCACCCATTCACTATCGGCTATTGGGTAGATGATACCCATGTCAAGCAATTTGATGATTTCCTTCTTAACGATTTCCTGCATGTGAGGTTTAGCCTTCTCTGAGGTCTGTCGCACCTTCTTCGATCCTCAACAAATTCCGATCTTATGCATACAGAGATATCGTGGCTTATCCCCTAATATCTCCCACTTGCCAACCAAAGGCGAGGATATTATCTTGCAACACTTTTGATAAGCTTTTCTTCCTCCTTCGGTTCTAACTTAGATGAAATGATCAAAGGGAGCTTATCACCGTCCCTCGAGAAAAATGTATTTCAAGTGTTGAGGCAAGGGTTTCAACACTAAATCGGCGGTGGCTTCTCCACACTTGGTCTCAATTTATCTCCTTAAGCTCTAGATCTCCAAGCTTATTATAAGGGCTCACATCATGGCCTCCCAGCAGACAGCCTCATCTCCTTTGCAAATCTGGGCATATCACCATGCCTCTCCTCATCTTCTTTCCTACCACCTCGTGGTAATCGAAACTTTCCTTGTCAATCTCTTCTAAAAATTTTATCCACTCCTCATTAGTCCATGTTGCGTATAGTTTATTGAATTCTTCCTCATCCCAACTACCCATGAACACTTGTTTATCATACTCATCAGTGAAATCGTCCTCAATAGCTAAACAAGTGTCACCGGGACGGTGCTTCAACGCATTACCCACATTGAACTTTATACTCTCATCCTCCAAATGTAAGGTCACTTCGCCACTTGTGGGAATCTAGTAAGGCACGGGCGGTTGCAAGAAAAGGTCTTCCAAGGATCAAGGGGTTTTTCTTATCGTTGGTCATATCCATGATTACCCAATCACCGGGTATATGAAGTTCTTAACCTTGACCAATACATCTTCTACAATTCCCTTGCATATTTCACACTTCTATCGCCAGAAGTTGAAGAGAAATAGGTTTAAGCGTAATAGATTGATCCAATCCAAGAGATTGGAAGATTGACGTAGACATCAGATTGATTGATGCTCCCGAATCGCATAGAACATTGTGGAAGTCCCTGTTCCCAATAGTACATGAAATCGTAAATCTACCAGGGTCAGGACACTTCACAGGAAGTTTAGTCTGGCTGATTGCTGAGCATTCTCCATTCAATACTATGTGCTCGAGCTCTTGGAGCTTCTTTTTCGAACTCACTGCGTCCTTTATAAACTTTGTATACTTTGGCATTCCTATCAAAAGATCAACTAATGGAATGTTTGCCTCAGTATTCTTGAGCAAGTCGATAACCTTCTTATATTCTTTATCGACTGTTAATGACAGCTTGTTTTTGCTAGGTGGGTAAGGGAGATCAACAAAGTCTTCCTCAAGAAAGTGCTTCTTTGCCGTCTTATCATTGATTGCTTTGTCTTCCTATCCTTCCACCTCACATGCTTCCTGAACTTAACTTAGAATCGACTTCTTCTCAAAGAAAGTATTCTCTTCATCATCGAAATTCTCAACTTTCACCTTTTCTTCGAATTTTCTTTTCACTTGGATCAATAGTAGTCCCAACATCCTTCCGAGGAGAACAAAGATCTTCCCTCTCTGCGTCTCTCTCCACGGGAGGGGCTACTCGTTCCACTGGTTGGCCTTGACCGCCAACCGCTTTCCCACTCCTCAATTTTATAGCATTCACTCATCTTGACCATAGTTCCATGGTGCAATGAGATCGGTGCAAGAATTACGGTCATTTTGGACCGATTAACCCCTCGGGTTCTTCTCGATAAAAACTCGGCAAATGACCTTGAGGTCGACTTGCTTGTCGCCTCGAAATTTGTCCCATTTGCACCTCCAAATTTCTCACTGTACTGGTCAGAGTACTTAAAGCATTTGCCAATTGAGTGTTGGCCGTGATTTGCTCGCTCAACTTTTGTTCTAAGATCTGAAATGATTGATTTTGATTTTGCGGTGGATTGGTGTTCCATGTTGGTCGATAGTTGGATTGAAAATTGCTTTGATTAGGCCTAGGGCCTGAAAATGATGGGGTTTGCCGCCTGGAAGGTCACTCCATCGGAAACCAGGGTGGTTCCGGTTATAATTGAATCCTTGAGTGTTTTGATTACGACCGAAGGTCGATAATTTTGAGAAGTGAATGTATTCACTTCTTCAATGCAACAATAGATGACACTCGATGGAATGCGTGCCCAACGGTATCGCAATTTTGGCAAACGACATTGTTTTGAAACGGCTTTGACCTGTGAGATCGGGTCAAGCGGCATTGATTACTACGATGGCCTTGGCCATGGCAATTGTCACACACAAGACTTTGAACATTCATTGCCGCTACTTGCTTCAGTAGTGCGCCAATCGAGCTTTTAGAGACGTGGTCTCATCTACCTCATACTTCCTGCGCAATGAGCTTTTACGATTGGGCGCTGCGATAAATGTAGGGCATAATTATACTTTGCAATATCTTCAAACAACATCCATCCTCATCGTGTCTTTCTCGGAAAATGCACCTCCAGTGAGAACTATTCACCATTCCCTTAGTCAATTCGGTCAAACCATCAGAGAAAGTGTTGACCAATCTTTGTTTATCCAAATTGGTGGTGGGGCACTTTCTCAAGAGAGTCTTAAATCGTCTCCACGCATCGTAAAAGATTCCTTCTCGGATTGCACAAAAGTGAATATCCGATTCGAGAAGATGAGCCCTCTTTGCGGTGGAAAGTAATCGCTCGTAAATTCTTTCTCCAACTCCTCCCACGAAGTAATGGATTCGACCGGTAAGGATTTATACCATTCTTTCGCTTCTCCTTTGAAGGAGAAAGGAAAGAGTTTCATTTTCGGGCGTCCTCGGTGACCCTTTGATTAAAATAGTCCCCGCACGATTCTAGAAATGAGTGAATGTGATCGTCATGGGTCCTCGATGGAAAATCCATGAAATGTGGAACCTCTTACCAAATTGATTAAAGAAGTTTTGAGTTCGAAATTATCACCGTGATTTCGTGAATCACGACCGCAGGATTAACTTTCACATAGATGGCATGGCAAAGTCTCGCCAATGTCCGTTGCTCGCCATTTCTTCAACCTGGCTCCTACTTGAGCTTCTCCTCAACGTATCCTTCGAGATTGTTTCCTTCCGTGGTTCCTCGTCCGTTGGTCCGGGTGAGCCGGGCCAAACGTCTGTTTGGTCGAGCGATGGTTCGCTCTATCTCCGGATTATACAAAAGTGGTCCCCCGTGAGTTCGAGTTTGCATAAACTACGTTTGGGCACCAACACCTAAATCACGAGGTTTCGGGATTTTATCCTTATGCTTCCGCAGAGTGGGATTTCACGAGAATCCATCACCCAACCTCAATGATTGAAACGTGTTCCGTGTTTCTTTTCTCTCTTTCTCGGTAATTACCGAATCCACTCGGTATTTATCGAGAATTTTTTTAAATTTTTTTTTAATTTTTTTTTAGAATTAAAAAAACTATACTAAAACAAAGCAGTAAAAAAGTCTAAACAAATAGTAAAAGAAACAAAATACTATAAAACTAATACAGAATAAACTAATGATATGCAACGGCGCCAATTTTTGATGAGAGAAAAATACACCCACTAAAATATTGGTCCCCGGCAACGGCGCCAATTTTTGATGAGAGAAAAATACACCCACTAAAATATTGGTCCCCGGCAACGGCGCCAATTTTTTTATGAGCGAAAAATTCACCCACTAAAAATACATTTATAAAGACTCGCAACTGTGGGTAAACTAACTCTAACTGGCAGAGATACAGGTCGATTGCTAGGATAGCTACAGAGTACGAGGTCGTCCCAAGAGAAATGTGGTTGTGAATACCAAAGTGAACGTAAAACTTAGTCTAGGCGGTCAAAGTTTAGGTGGAGTGTTATACTAAAAATAGAAAAGAAAGAAAATTAAACTACTTGGTTTTAAAAGACATAGCCGAACCATGATCAAAATAGTTAATTTCAACCCCACGGATAGACAAAAGCGGAAGTGTGCAAATGAACTCTCACACTCAATCTCACGGGTGCGTGCTCCTAATTCGATGCTAAAATCAACAACTCTCCTTCAACATCCTATGTGAGGTTAACTAATTCTCCTTTAGAAAACCGATTAATCTAACATGATTAAGTCTTTGTGAGACGCTCTGTTTCCACGAGAAAAACCTCGTTAAGAAACAAGTCCGAAATTACTCGGTCGACGTTACTACCCCGATACTCATCAACGTACTACACCGAACATCTTAACGAGAATGTGTCAAAGCGCAAAGAAACCGAAGCTTTACCTAATCCATGGTCTACCCGAAATACTTCGTGAAACAACTTGTCATCGTTGGCTCAAGAACCACCCGGCACTTCATAGTTCAACCCCGGGGTCTAACACTAAACTACACTAATCTAAACTACCACATTCGAATTATTATATTGATAATAATACATCGATGAGCGCGGGCCTGAATTCACGACCTAAAACACGGTATGTTTTACCTCCCGATTTTAGAACCCTTTTTCCCACACCACTCTATCTGAACAACTCTTCAAGAGTGATGTGTGTGATATTTGACCTAGGTTGTCAATCTAGCCCAAATCTGTTATAACAAGTTCTAAGACGTGAAATATGTGAGATATAACAATAAAAAGCACTACCCACTCCCTATTTCATTTTCCAAGGGTTGATTTCACCAAATTTTACATGATTCGACTATGTGACTTACTTTAGCTATTCATAACAACGGAAATAACAACGAAATAAAAATATATATATATATCTAAATACATACATATATATATAAATACTAGTATATAGATATATATGCGTATATATAGATATATATAAATATATATATAAAAAGAAACAAAACGAAAGAAAACAAAATGAAATAAAATAACTACAAATTATATAGATATAATTATAGATATATATATAGATATATATAGATATAGATATATATATATATAGTATAATGATATATATATATATATTTATACTAATTGCATAAAAGTAAAAGGAAGCAATAAAAAGCGGAAATGAAATTATATTAAAAGTATAACTAGTCGGGTTATTACACCGACATTATAACTACATATATATAACTACATATAGGCCCCAACATAAAATAAAGAAGATGGAAGAAGAAGAAGAAAGGGGGCCAAGGTTTCATCTCGCTAAAACTCTCAGATATATAGGCAAATGTTGAGGCCGGACCGGTCCTTGAAGGAGCCGGACCGGTCCGGTGTAATCATTACTCATCATTACCTCTAACTAACTGCATGTGCTCGTATGTATATATAATTATATAATTATATATTAAACTTCTAAAATTCATATCTCGAGTTGTAGACCTCCAAATGACGTGATCCAAATGTCATAATTAAGCTCTCGGAAAACTCTACAACTTTTATGAAGGACTCTTCTTCAGAGGTTTTATGCAAAGCAAAAGATAACATGTAATAAAATAAAACCGATGTCAGCCCCAAGTGCGAAGGCTCGCAGCTATAGTGGTGAAACCGGATCGTATCCGCAGGGACTTGTACGAAAAAGAGTTTTTGCCTTCGATTTCTTTTATAAAGTTGATGATTATGATCTCGGATTTTCAATTAACAAACTAAGGTAGCAAACGTGAAAAGAAAGAAAACTACGATAATAAAAATTTATAATTTAAAACAACTAGAACGCACCGATGATCCACCACCCCACCGAAAATAACAAGAAAGACACATATTCATTCGTAAGTTCTTGGATTATTATCTCGCTAAAGAGGCATTTTCCTTTCGGTTCATCGCTTTTTAATTAGTTCACCACTCTCGGTACAACTAAAGCATTTACGGATCAAAGATATGGATATAAATCCTAATCTGACAACATTCACCCTCAACTTACGTATGTTGGAAGAATATTATCATTCTCCTTCACGGTAATCTACGAATTTATCAACTATCGTATCTAAATTCGATTAGCATGCAACATAAGTATAGATCATACAAATTGCACATAAACAATTCAAACATGAAGGAAGAACAAGATAACTTACGAAAATGAATTAAAGCGAAATCCTTATTTATTCCGGTGATGGTGGCTTCACAAAGGTGGTTCTAGCTTAGAGACCTTAGCCAATCATCCTCGATTATGATTTCAGAATCAGGGCCGTAGCTCCAGCATTACAACAGTACTACTATTCTAATTTATTCTCGGCATAACGCCTACAGAGTATTTACATAAAAGACGGGAAAAGTAAAAGCTTGGCCAAAAGTGACCAAGGAGGGGCGCCTTTATGGATGGAAATGAGGGAGTTCTTATAGGGAGAGTTGAGGGGAGGTGTATAAGGGAGAGGTTGTAGTTGAGGGAGATATTTTTGGGAGAATATGCTAAGGAATATTCTCAAGTTTGTTATAAGCATGTGGGAGGTGATAATGACTTTGCATGTGAAGGTGAGGAGTCACTAAAATAGCATGTGGAGTTTGTTATGACTCATCATCATCATCATTAAGGAGCACATGGAGTAACATGCATCAAACTTGGCCAAAATATCTCCGGTTCGTCCGTAATTCCAAAGTAGATTCGGTAAAAAATCATAACTTGAGTTGTAGACCTCCGATTGACGTGATTCAAAATGCGTTGGAAAGCTCATTTTAGTATCTACAACTTTCGTCAAGAACTCTTCCCCTGAAAATGCCTCTAAGTCGGGTAAAATTTCCATCGAAAAACAGGTTACGGTAGAAGTACGTTGGAAAATATTGATCCGTTGATCTCGTAAACTCGTGGCATCTTCTTCTTTCCTCAAAATCCATCTTTTAGGCCTCAAAATATAATGTTACGTGGCATATTTTGAAATACTTGATCACCAAGTTTGGGCGAATCGAATCGAGCTTTCTTCTTAATCTTCATCCGATCTTCGCTTAAGCTCCTCATTTAACATGCAAGCGCACTACATTCATGATAACATCATGCAAAATGTAACATCTCATATTCAAAGATTTTTATCAATGAAACCACATAATTAACACAAATTTGCACTTAACCACTTTTAAAACTCATTTGCTCAATAATTCGATTAAACCCTTGATTTCTATGCAAATTATACGAATATGGAGGAAATTGTTATAAAATATAACATTAGAAATCGTATAAAATCACCCTAAACAGCGACCCTGATCATGTCGATGTTTTCCATGTTGAGTGGCTGTTCGATTCGAACCCTCTTATTCCCGTTCTCATTTCATGTATGTATGTTAGAGACGGCCGGCGGGCTCGCTGATCGACGTTCGATCCTCGCCCCCAACATAAAACTTTGTCCGCCGATGCGGAATGGAAGCTACCATCCAAACTCGCTTTAAAGTCTGGTGTCCCCATTATCATGTTATAATTGGATGAAGATCGACCACTAAAAACATCACCTTTTCATTCGAAAGGTGCATAATCTCCCATCTGCACATCCAGTCGATGGCCCCTTGACTCAGATCTTATGATTGGTGAAGCCCTCGGCGGTGCCATTATGCGGCCTTAAATTAGAATCGCTGAACCCCAACTCTTTGAAGCAGTTGTAGTATAAGATATCGCGGCAGGCCCCTGTATCGACCATCACTCTATTGACACAGGCCCGATTGACGACCACTGAGATGCAAAGGCACATGTCCTCTGTATTGGTTGAAGTTACTAGCTCACTTCGAGTAAAGGCAAGGGGCTGTTCACTCCCTCGCAAAACTATAGGCTTCTCTACATGTTTGTTGATGGACCCAATGCGATTCTTAATCTGATTGTTACTGGGAGGAGGCTCAGTTATCATTCTAATGTTTCTATCGAACTGACGAGCTTGCTGATTCCTCCTATCTGGACCACCGGTATCAAGTTTGAGATGATCATGATGTCCGCGAGCGAGCAACTTCTCTATTGCTCGTTTGAATTGGATACACTCGTCGGTAGTGTGACCCTTATCCCTGTGATAGCCACAAAATTTGGATGCATCGCGGCGGGTATCAGGAACCATTGGGTATGGTTCAGGTATTTCATCTCTGATTTCATTCAATACTTGAGAATAGGAAATTCTGAGCGGCGTGAAATGCTCTTCCTTAAATCTTTCAGGTTTCTTGATTTCCCTATCTGCCCCTCTGCGGGTGTCCTTGGCGGCTACGCTCGACCCTCTGTTTGCCTTTCTTTGGACGAAGATGTTCCTCGTTTCCCGCAATGCAATGTACTTCTAGTCGAGCTCAACATTTCTTGTAGGTTCGGGTTGGTGGCGACAAAGCCGGGTAAGACTTCAAGTATCCCGCTTCAACCCTGTTTTCAAACTACTCATGACAACGTTATCCGCTATACCCTGGTTAGCTCATACACTTTGTAAAATCGCTCATAATAATCAAGGGTACCCTCATTGTCGCCTTTGTCGTACTTCATGTAGTCGATATCGCTTTTTAGGTCCTCCCACCGACTTAAATTCTGCTATAAACTTGTTGATCAGTCATCCCATGACAAAATCGATCCAGAGGAAGGCTGCGGATCCATGATGCTTTGCCGATCTTGCATCGATCCCACAAATGCTATACACCAGGCCCCGTCGCTAGAGGTACATAAGGCGATTCGCTCTGAAAGCGGATAGCCAATCCAGAGGATCTGTTGCTCCGTGGTAATTTATGAAATTAGGATAGTGAGTTCCTCCTCCCTGGAGCCGCTTTTCGATATCTTTGGGATGAAGCACACTTGTCCCCATGTTGGAACCGTTTTAACACCCTTTGTACCTTTCTCGTAATTCCTCTATCTGCTTTTTCATGATGCCTATTTCCTCCTCGATTTGGGGGTTGAGGTGGGGCGCAACATAACTTTCTTCAATTTCCGAGTCCCCTGTCCTTCCAAGCGGTGCGAACTCGCCGAGTGTTCTTTAATTATGTCGCACTGGGCTGCACCACGATCGTCGATCGCGGGCCCCAATCTACCTAGCGCAGATTTCCTACCCTCTTTGGGATGTGAGGTTGCATGACTACTCTCCTCTATTTCTGATCGCTGTGGTCGAACCGTTTTTGGAGGAATGAATGTGGGCTGAACCTCAGTTTGTGCGGGTTGAGGAGGGTTGAATTTACGGATTGACCGAGGTGGTAATCCTTCTGCAATGAGTAGTGCATTTCCTTCCCGCATTTCTTCAACATACTCCATGTGCGCTTGCAGAGCTATTTTATATGTATCTTGTTGTGTGGGAGCTCCTCCGGCTGAAATAGCCTCTTGTTCGTTATTTGGGCTAGATGTCCCCGCGATTCCCTTTCCTTTGCTTTTCCTAACCGCTTCCTCGTGTATTTCACGGGCTTTAGTCCTTTCCCGTATATATGCTCGCATGTCGGTTGTGAGGGCAGGGTTGACATCTGCCCCATCTGACACAACCCTTCGGCTAGCCTCTCCACGAGGTGTGCTCGCTCCGCGTGGCAGTCCTTGATTGGCTGCTTTAGCCGGTGTTGCAGGGTTCATGTTTTTCCCGCCAGCCATGACTTGTGATTTCTGGGTGTTGCAACTAAAAGATGACCAAACTTTCCTTACTTGAAGATCTGAAACCGATGAAAAGATGTATAAACCAACCTGGGTATTTTAGATGGATTCAAGCGTGAGTTTGTAATGAGGTTGATGATCTCTGTGTAAGTTGTTTGAGATGAGGAGAGCAGCGGTTTCTGGGCTGTATTATCCCAAAAGGTTTTAAAGCTTTGGTGACCGACAGACCGTAGATGATGATAACTTCGCCTGAGACACCGTGAAATCGTCTTTGTGGTGGAGTAAGTGGCCTCCAAATGCTGAATGATAACGATCGTTCCCGGTAACGGAGCCAACTGATGTTGCGTGGAACACCAGATTTGCGGTAACAGTGTTTATCTTGAGGATATAAGACTGATATGAATGATTTCTCCGGTGTGGTTAGGGTGGCGAGTAAGAACAAGGCTGCCAGATCAGTTTATAAGATAAACTGATTGATCAGTCGACAAATTGGCAGAGTTTCTGCTTGTATTAGATTTATAGCTAAAAGCTTGAGATGATCATCTATTACAATGTGATCCCATATATATAGGGTAAAAAGTGAGTCATCTCACTGTTCATTGACAAGACAACAGAGAGTACATAGCTAAGTTAAGCATGCATGCAATACAAGTGTCCTAGCCACCAGAAAGTGTTGCCACCGGATTGGCCACCGGATAAGCATGGCGAGCAAATGAGTATCGAAAATATGGTCGAGCAAATGGACTCACTTGTGCCTTGAGTATATAGTTTGGAATCACATGGAGAGAATGAGTCCGGCTAATCGGTGGCGGACATGTCCCGCCGGTGGCGGCGACTAGAAGAGTCTCAGTGGCGCTGCCAGCGGTGATAAAAGCCCATTTATCTGTGTTGATGGGCCAAGATTGTAGGCCCAATATGGATGAAACAGGCCCCATTCCAATCCGGGTATATCATTTTGTAACATTGCTTTCTTCATCTAAATAAAGTCCTTTTTTGGAAAGGAGTCATGTTGGTATTGTGGTAAAAGTTATGTTGAAACATATCCTCATATAAACGTAAGGTAAGTTTCATACATTAGGCTTAAGCACGTGTATTTCTCGTACTTCTGGCACGTAATTGGCGACAATTCGGAACCCCCCTGGAACAATCTCCTCCATCAAGTCTTAGTAAATCTGTTGATTTCAGATCAGTGAGTCCTATACTATGCAATATGTCTGGTTTAGATTCTATTTTCCAACACCGAACTTCAAACTCGACTAGGGTAGTAGCACCAACTAACTTGGATAATATTCTGAACAATGGTAATAATGCTGGTTATAGAAGTGCCTTTCAACAGCCTTTTTCGTTTCCCGAGTCATATTCAAGCTAGTTTTTGGAAGTGCATCTTCTTTCGGTGCTTTAAATTCGAATGGTTCTGGTATCGAAACTTTCTTGGGACGTCAATTTCTTTGGGGTAGTAGTAGTCCAAAGTTGTATTCTGAGCCTTTTAGTAGTTCAACCTCATTTTTTGGAATAGCCAACAAAAAAATAGATTATATCAGGGATATTGCTTGTTATATATTTTTTCATTTATGTACTCTATGTTTAATATAATTCATATGAAAGACCTGTTGTTATATTGCACGTATATTCTTTAAGTGTTCATTTTATTTTTCTTGTGTCAACATATGAACCCAAAAATCAAACAAAAGACTGCATTTCATAGCACCTGGTCAGTTGTTGAAAGATCGTACGTGTGGAAATAAAATATCGAATGTTGGACATGGAAGTAGAAAAATTCAAGTTGTAATTCAAGAGACTAATAATGAACAATAGCTCTTGATAAGGTATGTATTATTTTACTACCCTTTAATCTGCTCATGATGTGGTAAACTCGCTTGTCTACTTTTTTTTCTCTTCTAGAGGGTTGTGTGTCTTTGTGTTTTGAGTTTGCAATTGGAGTGAGTAATTAACATTTCAAGTCAAGCTAGCTAAGGGGAGGGAGGGAATATTATAGTTGATACATATAGTGTCTATCCACTATTGTCGCCTCATTAATATTATAGCTGGTTGTGTGTGCTGTGTTTTGAGGTGATACATGTATGGTCTTCCATTTCTGTAACCAACATAAAAAGAAGAATAATTCACATGTATTACCATTTGGATTACAACTAGAAGACTTGTTAATGGTATTGTGGCAAGAATGTAAATTTTTATTTCATTTTCTTGTTGATATTTTTTCAAACCATCGGTGGGTATTGGATTGTGAATTTGCCTGTTATTGGTTGGTCTAGAAAGTTCATCATTCACACTTTTTTTACGTGGTATTTTATTATGGTTTAGGGTTATAGGTGTTGAATATTCACTGGTTCAATGGTCCTGTGTTTGTGTTAAGTTTGTGTGCATTGCCTGCTTTTGTTGTGCTAATCTTGATCTCACATATCCTGCTGCACTTTGCTTAGTTGTAGTATTATACTCAATATTTTTCTGTTAGAATGTGGTCTGATGATCAATATTGCATGACTTATATAATTTCTTTGATACTTAACCCTCTGAATACTTCAATTTGAATCTTGAGAATGGAAGAGATAACAATAGATCAGAATCATGCCTGGCTAGCGCATAAAAGAATATTTTGCTTATTGTCCATAATTTCTGGCTTGCACCTAGCTTTCAAGACATTACTTGTGAACTTGTATTTTCTGTTTCTATATATTATGTTTCCTAATCTACTGCACCAATATTTCTGCATTGCTCCTACTGACTAAGTTCATTATATTAGCACACCTATCGTCGTGCTTACTGTAAATTGCGAGCAATTAACCCATCGCATTTCCAAAGATTTAGTCAAAATATTAGCTGGCGCAACTTGAATGGTATGAATACTTGCTTCATCTTTGAGCATATATGATTAGAATAGATGTCATTTCTTTCTTGTTTTAAGGAATTTTTTTATCATAGAAATGGTGGTGGTAATTGTGGTTTTTGGAAGGCAGCCTACTTCAATAGTCTGTTGGGAGGTTTAACAGTATTGTTGCTTTCAGTATTTTGTTTATTTCGGTAGCTGTAAGGTTTCATTTTGGTACCATGGACAAATTTTGTAATCTTTTTTAGCAATGAGTAATTTTTTGCTGTTCAAAAAAAATTAGGAACATGTTTACTTTTTTACTTAAGAATCATTGTTAGATTGTTAAAACTTTGCCTTATATTTCCTTTCTGTTGTCATGCATATGTATGCAGGCTTTTGGAAGGTTTTGATGCTTTTGGAAGATATGTGCAAGGATTGCTACTTATCGTATCTCAAGATGGTGTAATTTTGCTGGTCAAGTAGCTTGCTGTGTAGAAATGAATCATTGAAGGTGCTTGATGTTTTGGTGAGGACATATATGGTTGTTAGATATTTGTATTTTGGGGATGTGATATTAGACAATCCTATCATTATGCATCTTTATGTAAGTAACTTATCTTTTTGAATATCTTGAAACAACTCTACCATTATGTATATTTTGGATATATGCATATTGTTGCAACTATGTATATTTTGTGTGGATTAATCCAAATGGTTTCAACTTACAGCTTGTGATATATTTAAATGTGTTAATTAATATTTTAATATTTGTTCATAACAACCATATGGGTAATTATAGAAAGCAGGATTTAATGATGGTGAGATTGTAACATAACAACAAATTTTATCGTCATTAAAGCAGTTTTTGTGACGGTACACCCGATCATTACATGTTTCTTGCTGATAATGGCATTGCTAATTAATGAGCGGGTTTTCAATTATTAATGACGGTAATCTCCATCATTAAAGGGTAGAAACTAATATAAAACTTTAGTTCTAATGAGAGGCAAATTGTATAATAATGAGGAATTTACCCGTCACTGGAATTTTTTTAATGATAGTCTAATCTCGTCATTAAACCATTGATGTCTTTAATGATGAGGCCGCTTCTTGTCATTGAAGGCTTTAACTAGAAGGGCAACTATGAGGGGGGCATGAGGGTGATTTCCCGTAATTAAAAGTCTTTAATGACGAGAAAACGGCATATAATGACGGGATTTCCCGTCATTAAAACCCGTTTTTCTTGTAGTGCCGGTTTTCCGGTTTTTAACAACTTTTAAAACCAAACTATTTTTTACAGTTTCAAAATTTACAAACCAAAACCGAAGCATAACTAGGTAAAACCATTTTATGCGGTCCGTTTTGGATCGACTTGGTTACGGTCTTTCCCGGTTTTTAGTAGTCTCTTTTTCTTACAAATAATTCACTGAAAGTGCATTATCACGGTTCAGCGAATTCATGTCTTCATTCATACGACAATCATACAAGATACTCATTCTCCATCTACCATACACCATAACTCAAATTTCACTAGGTCATCTCTTTCTCTATATATATATATATATATATATATATATATATATATATATCTGTGTGTGTACACACATCATTATATTATCATATTTTCCAATTAAGATGATCATATAAGACATTGTAAAATGTTTTATTTCATCTTGTCATAGGTCTTATTAAGACGGGCATCAAACTACGTGCGTGAGGTATTTGATTGAAGTATTAACCGATCATGGACTAAGATTATAATGGTGACATAAACTTATGCTACTGAGGTTTGGTATGGAAACATGTTCGGGTCAGCATTGTATAAAGCATCTGCTGAAATCTGGTGTTCAGCTGGGGGTAGGTTCAGCAGGGTTGATCAACCAGCTGATGGCTAGTCTACTGAAGACAAGTCTGCTAATGCTCAGCCGACTTGCAGAACACGCATGCTGCATGTTTGTTCGAGTTACTTCTGGGGTATTTTAGTCAATTACTGGGATGGCTGTTTAGTCGGTTAGGGTTGGATTTCCAAGGCTATAAATACTGTATGTATTAATTGTAACTTGATGTAACTTTTTGTTGATAATAAAATATCCTTGTTTGTCCGTGGAGTAGTCGGCACATTGCCGGAAACCACGTTAAATCTATGTTCTTCTTGTTTCTGTGTTTGTTTACATGTTTATCTTTTATCTTTACTCACAATCACCATCACTTCTTGATCGACCCGTCATAACAAACTGGTATCAGAGCGTCTAGGTTCATCAAGAAATCTGTTTATCTGTTTTAAGCAAGGTAGATTGGCACCAAGGTCATAATTGACACTAGGATTTGGGATCTACTCAAGCTTTTCTGGTGAGAAAGATGTCTGCTTTAAATGTTAATATTGACAAGTTTACAGGAAGGAACAATTTTAGTCTATGGCGTGAGATCAAGATCGTGCTTTGTTGAAGCGGCGAGGATTATGGGTCCCTTGTCTAAATCAACGTAAGGAAGTGTCACGAGAGAGCTGGATCTGGAGGAGAAAGCACATTCAACAATTATGTTGTGCTTGTCAGATGATATTATCACAGAGGTTGCTAAGGAGGACACTGCTGAGAAGTTGTGGTCCAAACTTGAGAGTCTGTATATGACTAAGTCTCTAACCAACAAGTTGTTGTTGAAACAACGTCTGTTTAGTTTAAGGATGCATTAGGGTACTCAGCTGAGGGATCATCTAGACCAACTGAACACAATATTGCTTGATTTAAGGAATATTGATGTGAAGATTGAAGATGAGGATGCTGCATTGATTCTACTTGTATCATTGCCTGCATTATATGAGAACTTTGTTCAGTTCTTTATTGTTGGGAAGGACTCAGTATCATTGGAGGATGTATGGTCATCACTCCATGCTCGAGAGTTACGCCATAAGGCATCTGGTTCTGGAACAGATAGTCAGTCTACTGGATTGGTGGCTAGTGGAGTCAGCAAGGGCTAGGAAATTCTGGAAAGAAGAAATTCAAGAAGAATTCCAAGGGTCCTAAAGCTAAGGATTTCTGTAATTACTGCAAAGAGCAGGGACATTGGAAAAATGAATGTCCAAAAAGGAAGAAGCAGCAGGGTACAACTGCTTTGGCAGAACATGACACCAACTCTGAATAAGATCTGACCTTAGCATTTTCAGAGTCAGTAGGGCATAGAGATGTGTGGATTCTGGACACTAGGGCATCTTATCATGTGTGTCCAAATAGGGAGTGGTTTTCAACTTATCAGCAGGTTGTTGGAGGTCATATTGCTATGGCCAACAGCAAGGTATGCAAAATAGTTGGGATTGGATCAATCCAACTCAGGACACATGATGGTAAATTCTGCACACTAAAAGAGGTTAGGCATGTTCCATAAATGACCAAGAATTTGATATCACTTAGTCTACTGGACAGCAAAGGTTCAAGTTCAGGGGTGAAGGTGGAGTGGTGAATGTCTATAAGGGTTCAAGTGTGACTCTGAAGGGTATCAGGCAGGGGACATTGTACATACTACAAGGGTTTAATGTATCAGGTTTTGCTGTTGTTGCATCATCAGAGGTTCACCAGTCACAATTGACTAAGTTGTGGCATATGAGATTAGGTCATATGGGTGAAAGAGGGATGCAAATTCTGTCTAAGTCTGATCTACTTGAGGGACATAAGGTCAAGGAGCTGGAATTTTGTGAACACTGTGTGTTTGGGAAGCTACATAGGAGCAAGTTCCCAAAAGCATTCCACATCACAAAAGTGACACTTGATTATGTCCATTCTGATTGTTAGGGACCTTCAAGGGTAGAGTCATTGGGTGGTCAGAGGTATTTTGTGTCTTTTATAGATGATTATTCAAGGATGGTTTGGGTAATTATGATGAAGCACAAGAGTGAAGCATTCAAGAACTTCAGGCAGTGGAAGGGTTTGGTTGAAAATCAGACAGGGTGGAAGATCAAGAGACTTAGAACTGAAAATGGACTATAATTCTATTGGTCTGAGTTTGATGAATTTTGCAATAATTAAGGCATTTCTAGGCACCATACTGTAAGAGATACTCCACAACAGAATGGTGTTACAGAAAGAATGAATCAATCTCTTCTGGAGAGGGCAATGTGCGTGCTCTCTAATACTGGTCTAGCAAGGAGATTTTGGGGGGAGACTGTTAGTACAACCTACTACTTAATCAATAGGGGGCCTCACACTAGGATCAAACTTAAAACACCACTTGAAGTTTGGTCAGGAAAGTCAGCAGACTACTCTGGACTTAGGGTTTTGGAAGCACTGTCTATTACCACGTCAGTGAGGGTAAATTGGAGCCTAGGGCCAAAAAGGATGTGTTTGTTGGATATGGAGATGGAGTTAAGGGGTATAGAATCTGGTCATCAGCTGAAAACAGGGTTATACTCAGCAGGAGTGTAGTCTTTGATGAAAACTCTATGCTTAACTCATTTGTGAGAGCCACATCTGAATCTGAAATTGGATCTGAGACTGAGAAGTTTGACAAACAGGTGGAGCTTCAAGTAGAGTCTACTAAATTAAAAGACTCAGCATGGGTTGGTCAACAATCAGCAGATCCAGAGCTGGATCCAAGCCAGTCTGCTGAACAAGGGTCAGCAGGGACTCAAACAGCTGATGTTGGTCAGCATGGTATAACTCTCAGTAGAGCTATATGGACCAATATCAGACCTTAAAGAAGATATGTGTTTGAGGAAGATATGGTTGGATATGCACTACAGGTAGCTGAAGAAGTGGATGGTTTTGAACCTAACACTTACAGGGAAGCTGTGACATGTTCTGAGGCATCCCAATGGCTTGCTTCCATGGGAGAAGAAATTGAGTCACTTCAGAAGAATGAGACTTGGGATTTGGTCAAACAACCACATGATAGAAGGGTGGTCAGCTACAAATGGATATTCAAGAAAAAGGAAGGAATGACATCTGCTGAGGATATCAAATATAAGGCACGTTTGGTTGCTAGAGGGTTCGATCAGAAAGAAGGAGTAGATTATGAAGAGATATTTTCTCTAGTGGTCAGACATACTTCCATCAGGGTGCTGTTAGCAATAGTGGCAAATCAGGACTTGAACTTGAGCAATTGGATGTGAAGACAACCTTTCTACATGGAGATGTAGATAAGGAAATTTGTATGACTTAGCCAGAGGTTCTTCAAGTTCCTGGCAAAGAAGGATATGTTTGCAAGTTGAAGAAGTCCTTGTATGGACTTAAGCAGGCCCCAAGACAGTGGTATAAGAAGTTTGACAGCTATATGATTCAGTAGGGTTATAGCAGGAGTCCATATGATTGTTGTGTGTATCACAACAAGTTGAAGAATGGTTCAATCATCTATCTGGTGCTGTATGTAGATGATATGCTGATAGCTACTGCAAACAAGTCTGACATTCAAGATCTGAAGAATCTGCTCAAGGCTGAATTTGAGATGAAGGATTTGGGGAATGCAAAGAAAATTTTGGGGATGATATCTATAGAGAAAGAAAGCAGGGGAAGTTGTTCTTGTCTCAGCATGCTATATTGAAAAGATTTATCCAAGTTTGGCATGATAGCAGCCAAACCTATAGATACTCCTATGGCACCAAATTACATCTGTCTACTGTGTTTGCTCCACAGTCAGATGAAGAGGAAGAATACATGTCAAGAGTTCCATATGCTAATGCAGTAGGCAGTCTTATGTGTGCCATGGTTTGCTAGGCCTAATTTGGCTCAGGCAGTCAGTGTTGTCAGCAGGTTTATGGCTCAACCTGGAAATGAACACTGGAAAGCAGTGAAGAGGATATTCAGGTACCTTAGGGGTACATTAGATATTAGACTCCTTTATGGAGGTGGTACTCAATGTTTTGTCATAGGGTACTGTGATTCTGATTATGCTGCTGATGTGGACAGCATGAGATCTATGACTGGGTATGTGTTTACTTTGGTTGGTTCTGTAGTAAGCTGGAAGGCAACTTTACAGGATACAATGACTTTATCTACTACTGAAGCAGAATACATGGCACTGACAGAAGCAACAAATGAGGCAATCTGGTTAAAGGGGATAGTCAGTGATCTGAGTCTGCATCAAGATCAAGCCAAGGTGTATTGTGACAGTCTTAGTGCAATATGTTTGGCTAAGGATCAGGTTCATCATGAGAGAACCAAGCACATTGATGTTAGGTATCATTTTCTAAAAAATGAGAGGATGGTTAAAGTGGAGAAGATCAGCACTGATGTAAATCATGCTGATATGTTCATTAAACCAGTTCCAAGGAGCAAGTTTCAGTTGTGTCTGGACTTGGTGAATATCCAAAGCTGTTAATTTGAATATGGGAATACTCAGCTGATGTTGGAGGTTTTTTGAGGTATTCAAATCTGAAGACAAAGAGGATTTCTGGCACTTGGTTGTGCATCTGGTCAGTTTGCATGAAGTTGAAGTCAAGGTGGAGATTTGTAATGGTGACATAAACTTATGCTACTGAGGTTTGGTATGGAAACATGTTCGGGTCAGCATTGTATAAAGCATCTCACCAAATCGTGTTCACCAAAGCGTGTTCAAGCAGGTTGATCAACTCCGCCGATGGCTAGTCTATCAAGACAAGTCTGCGATGCTCAATGTGACTTGCGTAACACGCCTGCTTTGCATGTTTGTTTGAGTTACTTCTGGGTTATTTCAGTCATTTACTGGGTTGGCTGTTTAGTCGGTTAGGGTTGGATTCCCAAGGCTATAAATACCGTATGTATTAATTGTTACTTGATGTAACTTTCTGTTGATAATAAAATATCCTCGTTTGTCTGTGGAGTAGTCGGCACATTGCCGGAAACCACGTTAAATCCGTGTTCTTCGTTTCTGTGTTTGTTTACTTATTTATCTTTTACCTTTACTCACAATCACCATCATTTTTTGATTGATTCATCATAACAGATATGTTAGTTATTTACATGTAGTGATAATTGAGGGGGACCAACGGAAAGTCGGTTCACTGTGGTGATCAGTTCTTACAATGTACTGACAAAAATTCAGTTTTACAGTGGTAAACATGTAGAGTGACACGAGTGGATTGGTGTGGTGCAAATAAATGCCCATTAATACACAACACCGCAGCACACACACACACACACACACACACACACACACACACACACATATATATATATATATATATATATATATATATATATATATATATACACACATATATATCCGGTTCTGGTTTGGTCCGGTTTTTATCTTAGAAAACCAAAACCAAATTATTTTTCACGGTTTGGTTTTTTACAATACAAAAACCATCCAAAAAACCATTGTTTACGCAATTTCGGTTTGGACCAGCTTGGTTCGACCGGCTGGTTTGGTTTTCGATTTTTTTGTTCACCCCTACTAAAGTCTTATAATCTGAAAGATATTAAAGTAGTCAAATCTTCAATTTTATGCAATAACATTTCAATTCAATCACTAAACCATATGTAATTTGTTGAAACGGCGACAAAGCACCATGTTGGATCTTAAACCGACTACAAACGGAGTTGCTGCAATAAAATTTGCCATTGAGATTGACATAAAGTCTTCTACATTTGAACAATTGGATCGTTCAACGAAAGAAATTAAAATGTGAGCTATGAAACTCTGTAAACAAACATTACATCAAAAGGAAGTTAAGGAACTAAATACCTGTTATTGGGATCATAGTAAGTTCTAGGTTTTCTTTCACAAAATGGAATGCACAAATATATAGAAGTATACTATTCTTACCACACATTGATAACAAGTAAGAATATGAAACATAGAGATATATTACTACCTCAACAAGAAGTGAAAATAATCATTATAGTAATCAAATGCATCCTTTTCTTTTACTTTTAACATTATTCTGCTTTATCTCTTTCATTAGGGTTCATGAGTACCATGTCATATTTAGTAGAACACAACATAGAAAGCCTGCCACGTTCAGTAGAACCCAACCGGAAGAGTCTTTTTTTTGGCTTAAACAAACCAGAATGTTCATTATTTTCGCACATTGACTGAGACTGACCAACCCGAGATAATGTTCACTTCTCTTGCCCGTGAGCAGGAACTGATCGATGCCGAGGACCATCATGTTCTCATAATCTATCATTTTTTTTAATCTCATTAAGGCATATGCATGTTACAAATCATGACATGACTTTATGTTGCATAAACAATTCTCAAATAACATTCATAAACATTGGTTTTATAAATAAAGCATTTAGTACTAGTATATATTTTGTATGAAATGCATCGGTAAGCTGTACTACTACTGAAGGCACACTCTATCGCCTATAGCCAATTTCTTGGCTGCTGTCTTTTGGAATTTTAGAAAAAGGCTTTTTTGCTTTATATTCCCCTACGATATTTATTTGTTATCTTCTGCCCATAAATGTAAGTTAGTTGACGTAACAATGTAAATTCGGTGTCTTGTCTCCGTTTATGTAAGCTATTTGATGTTTATTATTTTGTTATTGCATTTTTGTATTCATAATATTTACACATTTACCTTTACACATTTACATTATGTTGTACTTTTTACCTTCTTTACTTTTCAGTACTATCTCCAAGAATATATAAGGGAGAATATACTTGTAATTCAATTAAGTACGAATAATAGAAAAGCAGGGCTACCTTTTTGCCACTTTTTTTCCCTTCTATATGTTCATCTTTTTCATGATGGTATTAGAGCGGGAGGTCATGAGATCAATCCTTGCTACCAGCATTGTTTCCCCAAATATTATGCAAGTGTTGTGCCTCTTTGTTGGTATTGTGTGCCTTTTATATGCCTTTGTGTGCCATGTTGGCCCGGGCTTGTTATAGACTCACACTTGAGGGGGCGTGTTAAAAAGTGATATAAGGAAATATATTAGCGCCTTTACTAACACCAATTGGTTTTAGTACAATGGTAAGCGCTTGATCCTAATATGGTGTCAAAGCGAATCTGAGCAATCTTCCGCATTTTTGTTCAATTTTCTTGTTAATTCTCTTCGTTTTGATCATTTGCTGCCTTCGTCATGGCAAATCAAGCTCGAATCTGGAAATAATTCCGGTATCAAGTCCGTATTACATTCACCCAAATGAAAACCCTACTTAACCCTAAGTGTACAATAATACTCAAATAAAATGGTGGAAATTACCACTCATGGAGTAGATCGGCACGCATATCGCTTGATAATGAAGAATAAGGCGTGTTTTATTGACGGTTCGTTGCCACGGCCGCCGTAAATGATGCGAGGTTTCACGTTTGGGAGCAAATGCAGATATTATGGTAACTAATCGGTTGAGGAATTCAAGAGCACCGTGAATAGCACGCAGTCTACTCCGGATGGATTCCGCACAGCAAGATGAGAGGAATTGAAGGACAGTTTGCTAATCTCGATTCCTTTCGGTTATATGTTTTACTAGAAGAATTGAATAATGCTAAGCAGAGGTTCTAGCGCATCGAATATTTCACTAAGATGAAGCTGTTAATTGATGAGATTGATGTTTTTACGTCCTACGCCTAGTTGTACTTGGGTTCCGGCTTGCAGTTGTCAGGTGATACCAACGTTTATAGGATACAATGAGACAGAGTATGTCATTTGATTCTTAAGAGGACTGGACGATGTGTTTGAACCAGTGACGTCTTATGTTCTGTTGATGTCATCAATTCCTAACATCAAGGTTGTGTTTGGTTTAGCCCTAAAGTTTGAAAGGCAAAGAGGACACAACAGTCAGAATATTAACTTTGGGGATCCTACTGTTATGTTTAGTAAGTCAAATGTGGCTCAGAATGATTAGAGAATGAGATCTGTTGATGGTGATCCGAGAATGAGATCTGTAGATAATGTACCTGGAACAGGATAGAGGAAGAGCACTGGCTTTAATAATGGTAATTCAGGGAAGAAAACTCAATGCATATTTTGTGGAATGATAGGGCATGTAGAGGATAAATGTTACAAGAAGCACGGGTTTCCACCGGGGTTCAAGCCCAGGAGCAGGATGAACATGGTAGAAGGGTGTGTTGAACAACGCAGCTCACAAGGAGAAGGAAATAGTAATTTGCAGGTTTCTCTCACTCAACATGAGTATGAAAAGCTCAAGGAACTCCTATCCGGGAAGCAAAACACTAAGGAGACAGAGTCACAGCCACAACACCTCATTGATTGGAGCTTAAAATTCACCCTTCAAAAACAATTTGTAAAGACTCGAAACCGTGGGTAAACTAACTCTCTAACCGGCAGTGTACCGGGTCGATTGCTAGAATAGCTACAGGAGTACAAGGTCGAACCCAAGGGAAAAGTGTTTGTGAGTACCAAAGCGAACGTGTTACTTAGTCTAGGTGATCAATGTTTTTAGAGTGCTTGTTTACTACAACGACACTAAAGTGATTCTTACTAACAAGTCTAAAGATATAAAAGAAAGAAAGAAGATTAAACTACTAGGTTTTAAAGATAGATTAAGGGACATAGCCGAACCATGATCAAAATAGCTAGTTTCAACACCAAGGATAGACAAAACCGGGAGTGTGCATTAAACAAACGAACTCTCACATTCAATTTCACGGGTGCGTGCTCCTAATTCCGGTGCTAAGGTCTGAACAACTCTCTCCTAACACCTTATGCCATGTTAACTACCCTTCCCTAAAGAAGATTCATTAACAAGACATGTTATGCACTAGAGCCGCTTAAACGTTAAAACGAGTAACCTCACTTTGGGCTCGGGCTTAACAACTAAGCCGAGTCTACGCTGTGATCTTAGAACCCCTTTTCCCACATCCCTCTATCTGAACAACTCTTTAGAGTGATGTGTGTGATTTTGACCTAAGTGATCAATCTAGCCCAAATCTGTTATAACAAGTTCTAAGACATGAAATATGCAAGATACAACAATAAAAGGCACTACCCACTCCCAATTTCATCACCCAAAGGGTGATTTCACTAAATTTCACATGATTCGACTATGAAAAGGGATTAGCTACTCATTATACTAGTTAAAACATAGAAGAAACTATAAATTAAAGACATAACAAGTAAAAGAAAGAAGAAATATACCATTAATTTGCAGAAATTCGAGATTAGATCCAAAAGTACAAAATAGAAAACTAATTAAAAGATGGTCTCTTAGTGTTTGGAATAGAAATCTGAGCTAAGAAATGGAAAGACTAAGCTGAAATAGTGTTGATTTAAGCTAAGAGAATATATTCTAAGCTATTACAAAATTCGAGCTAAGAAATGGGTAGGGTTTTGCTAAGAGAATTATTGTTGTTCAAGAAATAGTCTAGGGGGGTATTTATAGGTGGGGGAAAAATCTGCAGAAAATAGCCTCAAACGCACGTTTGGGAGGCTGAGACTGGCGTTTATCTTCTTCAAACGCACGTTTGGATTAGTGCAAACGCGCGTTTCACTTCATTTCTGGGCAGGGACTTGATTGATCTTCATCTGGAACGCGCGTTTAAGGAGGTTCAAACGCGCGTTTGGGAGAACTGGAACGCGCGTTTAGGATGTTCAAACGCGCGTTTGGAAGACTGGAACGCGCGTTTAGGTGGAATTTGAGACGCGCGTTTGGAAGACTTGGACTCTGATCAAGTTGATTCTCTTGGAATGCACGTTTGGGGGGTTCAAACGCGCGTTTGAACCCCTTTTTCTCCAAATCTTTAACTTTTCTCCCTTTTCGACCTCTTCTCTTGCCTCGATCATGCTTTTCACCATAAATCATCGCCTTCCGGGTCTTTGAGACACTAATACCCTACAACATCGTACATGACCAAAAACATCCAAACAATTCCGGAGGGTAAAAGTGCTCGGGAATGGGGTTAATATCAACAAAAAGGGGTAGTAATCCATCAATGTAACGGATTCACTCCCCGTGATATAAGCTCACGATATCACCCCGAAAACGGTCTAAATCACCCAAAAATGTGCTGAAAATGTGGTAAAGGGGGGGTAAACAATGCACCGGAGTCATGTAAAGTTGGCTCCCATCACTCATCAATCAGGCATTTGTGCTCTCAGCTTCATATGTACCAGAAAAGGAGATGAGCACAGGTAAATCCCTTACAAGATGGATATTAGATCCAGGGGCAACAGACCATATAGTCAGTGATGTGCAATTTTTCTCACGCAGTCATGAAGTGCAAGATGTGAGCGTCAGTCTTCCAGATGGCACTACCGTGTCTGTTACACATGTAGGGGAAATGTTGTTGAGTCCTAATCTAAAACTGACAGGGGTGCTGTGTGTCCCTGGTTTTTACATAAACTTGATTTCACCTCAGTAGGCTCACTAAGAATCCTAAAATTAAGGTTTTCTTTGAGTCTAATAGATGTGTTGTTCAGGATCAAGAGGATGGGATGATTCGATCAGCTGAAGAGCAGAATGGCCTGTACATTATGGATACAACAACCTCAAAGGTTTGCAGTATAGCAAGATTTCAAAATTCCAAAGACATTCCAGAAGACATGGTTTGACATTACAGATTGGGACATCCATCAAGTCACAGACTGAAGACAATCAATAAAGGCTTGGTAGAGGTTCAAGTGCCCCAGGACACCATTTTCCATATATGTCCTTTAGCTAAACAGAGACAGTTAGCTTTTCATTTAAGTCAGTCTTCAACTGCTGCTTGTTTTGAACTAGTTCACTTTGATATTTGGGGGCCCTATGGGCATGAAACTTTCAAGGGAACAGGTAATTTCTTACTATTGTGGATGACCACAGTAGATTTACTTGGATACATCTGTTGCATAATAAATCAGAGGCTAGGTTGATTGTTTAAAGTTTCTGCCAATTTGTTGTTACATAGTTTGATTCTAGCATTAAAACTATTAGGACAGATAATGGTAAGGAGTTTGATATGCTGAGAAGGGGATTATTCATCAGACTTCATGCACACACACACCTGAACAGAATGGGATAGTAGAGAGAAAACATCAGCATTTGTTAAATATAGCTTTAAAGTTCCAGGCCTCCTTACCTATTCAATTTTAGGGATACTGTGTTGTCCATGCAGCTAGCTTGATAAATAGTACACCTACCCCTATCATTGGTAACCTTACTCCTTATGAAAAGCTATATCACACAGAACCAGATTATCTAAGATTTAGAGTGTTTGGATGTCTAGTTTATGCCTCAACTATTAAACAATACAGGACTAAGTTTGATCCTAGAAGTGTGGCATGTGTTCATCTTGGTCATTCATCTACCACCAATGGATACATCTTGTATAACTTGGACACCCATGATGTCATTATTTCTAGAAATGTAGTTTTCCATGAGAGATGCTTTCCCTTTGCATCCTTTGATGTGTCTTGTTCTACTTCAAATATTCCTGTTGTTTCAGAACCTTCAATGCCATTCAATTACCTAGGTGACGATATACCTTCAACATTTAGGCAATTAAATACTGGCCAACAACCTATTCCTGAGGATCCACAAGCCACAAACAGTACCAACAACACTCCTTCTCCTCCACCTAGGAGGTCAGGAAGAACTAGACAAGTCCCAACACACTTGCAGGACTATGTTTGTTCTCAAGTCAAGTCCAATTCACCTCATACTTTCCAACACTCACTGTCCCTCACTAATCTATCACATACTTATCAAGCCTTTGTCTGTAACATAGATGAGGAGCAGGAACCTCATACTTACAATCAAGCCATTAGGAATCCTACATGGCAAGAAGCAATGAAGAAAGAAATAGATGCCTTGGAGGCACCACACATGGGACATAATGACTTTGCCACCTACCAAGAAGCCTATATGGTGTAAGTGGGTGTATAAGATCAAATATAAACCAGATGGGACAATAGAGGGGTACAAGGCTAGGCTTGTAGCAAAAGGATACGACCAACTTTATGGGATAGATTATCAAGAGACCTTCTCTTCAGTAGCTAAAATGGCCACAATTAGAACTCTGTTAGCAGTAGCTGCAGCAAAGAATTGGTATTTACATCAGCTGGATGTAAATAATGCCTTTCTTCATGGAGATCTCCATAAGGAAGTGTATATGAAGCTGCCACAAGGGTTCCAGACCACTGTAAAAAATCATGTGCTTTACAGGAACAAGGTTTCAGGCAATCCAAAAGTGATTACAGTCTCTTCACTAAATGCTGTGGTCCAGACTTCATTGCATTGCTTGTATATGTTGATGATGTCATACTAGCTAGCAGTAGTATGGCTGAGATCACAAAGGTTAAAACTTTCTTACACAATCAGTTTCGGATTAAGGACATTGGTGAATTACATTATTTTCTAGGACTAGAAATTGTTAGAAATCACACAGGCGTGGTTATTTCACAAAGGAAGTATGTCCTTAATCTGTTAGAGGAGTTTGGTTGCCTGGGGGTAAAACCTGTGGCATCTCCAATGGATACAAGGCACAATTTACAGCATGGAGATTCTCCCCTGTTGCATGATCATTCTATCTACAGACAACTTGTTGGGAAGCTCCTATACCTCACTTTTTTAGACCTGATATTGCTTATGCTGTGCAACAGCTAAGCCAGTTTATTGATGCCCCCACTGTCAATCATCTCCAAGCTGCCTATAGAGTTCTCAAATACATCAAACGGCATCCTGGACAGGGACTTTTCTACAGTGCCAGAAATTCTTTGGTTCCATGTGCTTTCACTGATTCGGGCTGGGCAGGTTGTCTAGAAACTCGTAAATCAGTCACTGGTTATTGTCTGTTCTTTGGGGGTTCTCTGGTGTCCTGGAAAGCAAAGAAACAAAATACGGTGTCTCTTCGGGCCATGGCTGCAACTGTGGCAGAAATTCAATGGTATAAATTTTTATTGACAGACTTGCAGGTACAAGTATCTCAATCCATTGCCATGTATTGTAACAACCAAAGTGCTATGCACATAGCATCCAATCCGATGTTTCACGAACGAACAAAGCATATAGAAGTTGATTGCCACGTGGTTCGTGAGAAAGTTCAATCTGGGCTGGTCAAATTGCTTCCTATTTCAACCTTTCAACAATTGGCTGATTGTTTTACAAAAGCTCATGGTCCTGCTCTCAAAAAGACTCTTGATGCTTTTCATACCAAAGACATACATACCATCCCAGCTTGAGGGGGGTATTGAGATAATTATATCACACTGCTTTTCATTTACACATTTACATTATGTAGTACTTTTTACCTTCTTTACTTTTTAGTACTATCTCCAAGAATACATAAGGGACAATATACTTGTAATTCAATTAAGTACGAATAATATGTAAGGTGTGGTGCCCGAAAGACAATTATCTAATTGTTTTAGGACAGAATAAATAATTCATCTTAATTATATGCAGTTATGCTTATATTAAGACACTACTGAAAACCCTAAGTACCTCGTTTATGTAATCACATAACTCAGTGTATGCCTATATACACAAGAGGATTGAGTTAGTGAGATGTACTTAAAATTAACTTAGTCTCAGAGCGCTATTAATCCGAGTATGGGTCTCATGATTAATTTGCTATTAATGCGCCTAACACTTTAGGTGTGACATGATCTTATCCGGACTGCTTGGTAATAGGGTACCTAGTGGGGCATTTATATATGATGATAATCATATAGGGTCGGACCGATTTGATTTGAGTTCTCGATATAATTCCGTAATCGGGAAGTCTTATCGAATCATAAGATGATCATATATGGATTAATCTTAATCTGAGGTGATCTGAGGCATTTAACGCTTAGACTAGGGTAGAGTTTGATGTGTTAGTAAGGATCACTTCAAGTATGTGGTCCAAAACTTCGTTGGCTCTATTCGGAATGAGTGAGTGGTCCGTGCTATCACGAGATATGGAATCCATTCCTTCCTCGGGAAGTAGAGACAGCCTCCTTTATTTGTTGACCCTAGAAACCGATCGATCGGCCGAGTTCATATTATATTGAATATGAACTAATTGATCACTAGGGGTTAATGGTAAATAAGGATAAGATGTTTTGAGAAGGGTTTACGGAAATATCCCGAATCAAGTGAATAATCTATGGAGGATTTATCCGTATGTAATGATTATATCGGTGGACGCTTTCGACTCATAAATTGAGTGTAAGTTATCTATATTCGATAGAGTTCAGTTTCGGGTTTATGGTGGTGTAATCCCGGAATTAATAGGTTGGATATAATTATTCTGTCTGATGAATAATTTTATCTAATTTATTGTACCTACTGAATATGGGTCCATGGTCCCCGACGTGGCTCTCGAAATAGCATAATTGGATTTCTCGTCGTTGCACCTCAATTATAATTAAATAGTGGATTGGGCTATTTAAATTGATATGTTGATTAATTGTTTAGTTGGACTAAATAATTAAATACACGGAAAAGACATTTTTCGTGGACTCGGCCCAAATTGGTGTGTTGACCTTTTTGACCAAATTGGTCAAATATAGAAAATACGTGTGAACCTTTTTTGATCAAAAGGTGGCGCCATTTTAATGTTAATAATTAGAAAGAAATTAGTTTTCTTGGATAATTATTTGACATGTGATTTATCTTTTATTTGTTAAATGATAATTCATGGAATATTAGATAATAATATGATTTATCCTAATTTGTTTGGGATAATTATTTTATTTATCTTTTATTTGGAAAAAGGATTAATGTAATAATTATCTCTTAATTATTTAATCCTTCGAGGTTAAGTTTTACTCTCCTATATAAAGAGAGTTCTTCCAAGCCTTTTGACACACTAATAATCACGCCATTATTGACAAATACTTGGGTTGATATTTCGACCAAGTATCTCGGGTTTCGAGTTGGAATAATCTTCGGGATTATTCCGGTAGCATATCAAGGAGGTCCGGCGGCGGGAAACACCATCCACCTGGTGTTGCTGGGAGACACACGTTGGAAGGCTGTGGCTTCTCAACTTGCGTGGATACTACTTTGTTCTTGGAGTTAAGCACCATAAAAAGGTAAAGATCCAACCCCTTGTAGGATTAGATTTTTATTTATGTATTTTGTTTCGCTTTAGATCTAGATCGATGCCTTCACTGTAATCGGGTCAATCCATAATTGATCCGACGATATTACATCTAACAAGTGGTAGCGAGCCTTTGATCTAACGATCAAAGTATATGAATTTTAGATCTTGGAGTGAAAAGCATGTTTTAGATGTTTTATTTCGTTTTCATAATTAAAAAAATTAAAAAAAAAAAAAAAAAATTGAATTTAATCATGTTGTATGCTTGTGAATGTTGTGGTTGAAGAGATGGATTGGGTTGGTATTGTTTACCCGTAGATCTATTTTGCAAATCCTTTGTTTAGTAACAATTGAAAGATAGGATTTGTATCTTTAATTATGCAATTTTTGAAAATTATGTAAAAGTAGCATCTTTTATCGTAATTTTGATGTTCCGGGCTCGAAAAGATGAAGATCTTGCTGAAAAATTGAAGATCAAGGCGAAACCCAAGGTATGAATGAGGAGAAACGGTTAAAAACCTGATTTTAAATTAAAAATTCTGCTACAGGACTTTCAGCGACGCTGAAAAGCGTCGCTATAAGTCTGTTTCTTTATTAACTGGCATGCGGCTAGGGTTTTTTTTTTTGGGCGGCTGCATCAAATTTTTTTTATGAAACTTCCTTTATACTTCCTGCCGTTAGGGTAGCTAATAAAAATAAAATAAAAAAAGAAAAGAAATTTCTGGAATTAATTTTTTTTTTCTTTCGGCCGCATAACAAAAAAAAAAAAAAAAAAAAAAAAAAAAGGTTTTTGATAATTATAATAATATTTGTTTATTTAATTAAAAGCCTTTTCTCCTCTCGGTGTTCGTGGTTCATGATCCACCGATTCGAGTTCAAGATTTGAAGATCAAGACTCAAGACATAGATTAAGTTTTATTTTTCCTTAGAAAATAGTTAGTCGGGGTACCAAATCGGTCCATCTCTGGTGTTTACTTTTCGGTATAATTTTGTGTTTGATCAAGATTACGTGCTTAAAACCGAAAATTGCCATGACTTGCATCTTCATGATTCCACTCCAATGCATACATGTAGCTAGTTTATTTCGAATAAATTAGGCATGTATAACTCGAATAATTAGTATGAATGCTTATTAATTTAATATGTGGTAGTTAAATAATAAGTAGCTAATTATAAAACCGAGGACCCGGTTTATATCAATCGCTTTACGATTTTAGTGATGGATTCTCGGTGAATCCCACTTGGATAAATCGTTGAGCTTTTTCGGTGATGGCTTCTCGGTGAACCCACCTTAAACGAAAACGAGATTACGCTTTGGGTGACAATTTAGAAATCGGAGAATCTTAGTACATGGGTTCGAAATGGTCTAACCATGGTTGGGCGAGTTCAACCGAAGCTTCGCTCAATCGACTCCCTCCACGTGTGATGTACGTTACGCCAGCTCGATAGGACTTAGCATAGCCGATAAGCCTTCGGGCTAAACGGGCTTCTCCTCGCCGGATTGGCCTGAATCATCACATATGTTCCAACGAATAAGACGGCGTAGGCTTGCCTACATAACCGACCCTATTCGAGTACTTTGATTTATTGTTTCTTATTGTCAAGGCCAAAACCGTAATTAGTAAACCCACCACTTTTTCAAAATATTGAGTGGGAGCGGGGAAGCGACACCAACCCCACGGCCTCTACTATAGATGCAAGCACGTGAGAGAATGGTGACGCCTCGTGCGCTTTGATTTCGCCCTTCGGATGGTGTTCACCGCTATCAAAATTCAAGGCTTGGTCTCCGAAAGGATAGGATTTCGGTACTCGTCGGGTCATCGACCGCCCCGCTCGTAGGCATACTCGGGCGTACTCGAGATCCGATATAGTAGGTCACACTTTTATGGATATTTTCAAATATCTAGGCTAGAAAAAGGAAGGTAATCAATGATTAAGGTCCGGATGTCCGATTCCCGTGAGATGTTCGATTCTCGAAGCTTAATCATTGAGAGAGATTGTCTCAGTTTGACCATCATAGTGTCTTGATATCGACCTCTCTCGGACAAGATCTTATGCGAGGTTAAATCCTTGGAATGGTAGGATAAACTCTTTTATAGTTTATTATTCCTAAAATAAATCTAGTAGTGAAAATTTATTTTTGAATTTAACTTTCTGTCATTTTATTTACAACTAGATCTCTGAGTTACTAAACTGCTAGTAATAGGACTTCAATAAAAATGTGGAAAGTAACAAGTACGTTGTAATTATCAATAAATGCAGTTAACTTTTCGGAAGAAATTTTTCTCTTGAGCCTTTAAAAACTTAAGTGACATAGTACAGGTGTGTCACGGATGTCACTCGTGTTGAACGAGAGACGACCATACTTAGTTTACAAAAGATGACATATGACTATCAGATAAAATTCATTTAGTGAATTTTATAAGTGTAATTACACATCAAATTTCTAATTGAAAAATTGGAAAATCATATACATAAGGCGTTGCTAGTTAGACGGTATTTGGAACCGATAAACTAGTGGGAGTCTTAGTCTTATGATTTGTTGTTTTTCTGAATAATTAGAAATGTGTAATGGAATGCACAAGAGTTTCTCCATTCATTGGAAAAACAAGAATAAGCGTTACTAGTTAGACAGTATTTGGAACTGATAAACTAGTGGGAGCTTGTTCTAGGTGATGTTCTAATCTTTGGAAAATCATAAATGCAAAGTGTTTCTAGTTAGACGGTATTTAGAACCGATAAACTAGTGAGAGCTTTATTATGATCTCTCAAACCATTCGAACAAAGTGTTGCTAGTTAGACGGTATTTGGAACCGATAAACTAGTGGGAGCTTTGGTCTTATGATTTGTCGATTAGAAAAATCGATAGTCCAAGCAAGTAACACTGAACATCCCACAGTTCAAGAATAGAGTCTACTCAACGAATCGCTAGTTCAAGATCTGCTTTCATTTAAGGAAAGTCGAAATGGGAAAGAATGTTTATACGTGTCGATCATCCAAACTAAGTAGTTTTAAGGCTAAACCGAAAAATTAATGAATTAGAGGATAAGGAAAGTGATTTCGGATCACTGACCAATGCATCCTTAGCAATTTTCTCGAAAGCTAAAGTTCTTTGGAAGAACTAGGTAGCTTTGCATTAAACGATAAACAAAATAGACAACGGGCGCTTATTTCGAGATAGACTAGTGGGAGTGATATAAGGAAATGAATCTCGATTCAATTCTTGAGTATCACGAAAATTCATTTTTCTGCTTTTGGATTCGCTGGAACGAACGTATTCATTTTCAATAGGGTAATTTGTTTGTCTTATTGACGATGAATATAACATTCAATAACGCGAATCCAAGACTCCGACTTTGTTTGATACAATCGTAACCACTAATCATTCTTTGAAAAGGTATTAGTAACACATCTTAAAATATAAAACGCAAATGGTTTCCGTATTTCGATAAATGCTTCTTTCTATTCTATTAATTAGTGCATATTCCCTAAAGACAAGATCTCAAGATCGGCTTAAGGTGATTCCTATCTCCTAGTCAAAGGAACCTGTCTCAAAGGAACAATGCCTAAGTTTCCTTTCAATCGGGAAAGGGTAATAGATTTAAAGAAGTTACATAGCTGCTCATATCGACCTTCGGGGTCATATGAAAGATACAAGCTAGTGGGAGCTTCTGAGTAGTGACAAGTTGTCTGATAACTACTCGAAACTCCGTAAGTTTATCCAAAATATTTGGAGGAAATCTCTGATTTCACTGCAGAGATAGTATTCCATACTCGTAAATAGGCTATTGCATAGTCTTCGGATGATGCTCGGCCCGCCTCCCAGTGAAATGTTTTCACTAAGGGATACACCACAAATTTGCCTTACACAGCTTATTGATGTGCTACGATATATTTCTTGAACTCATTTAAGATATTGGTTGCAAAATAACGGTTGTATTGAAAAACCGAGAAGTCTACCTGTAAGATGCCTACGCATTTGTGGATAAGAAGTGAATTCGGTTCACCCCACTTCCGTAAATAGAGGCATTTAGCACCGAGTGCTTGAAGGTAGGATTGGCAATTTTGGCGTACACGTTCGGTCGTGAAATATCTTAATGCATTGAGTAAAGGTTGGTTATTAAACTCAGAAAAATCGTAGAATGACGGTAATATCACAAACTCGGTCTGATAGAGTCTATAAATAACAACCTTAGATCTTGAAGTATTTGTACTTAAGATGTTACTAATCGATGTGTTCATCCACATCCAACACCGGAAGTTGGTGATAACACTAATAAGAACTACTAAACTAGAACAAGATATCAATCCACCCCAACGCAGCGTGAGGGAGTATGGTTTGTCCATTACCCATTCAGGGACCTTACGGTCTATAGGGCGGATTGATGACCTATAGTCCTTTGTGGGGTGTGTAGGATCCTGATCATGAGAGGTTGGTTTAAAAGCCATAACCCCGTGAATGGAGTATGATACTCCACCTCATTGAAACTCTTGTAACCACCACTGAGTATCTCAGCCCAAGTGGGAGTAATTGGAACTACATGAAGAAGAGTAGAATGAATAGGAAAGTTTAACTTTCACAAGAAAGTTGAGTAATTTAGGGTGATTCCCGAAAAGGTAGAGAGTTAACTGGACCGTGATCTCTCTCACCACTCGCCTTGCTTGATTTCGTCAAAAGCAAGAAATAGGGTGATTCCCAAGACTTCCTTGCCAAACAACGGAATCAATTCATTCGTAATGTAAGGTTTTAGCTAAGAACAAATAATGGATTCGTTAAAACGCAGAAAATAGGGGTGATTCCCTAAGACTTTTTTGCAAGACTAACGGTATCTTAATTTATTCAGAAAGAACCTTTGGCAGGATGCCTGCCATAGCTTATATCCTTTGGGGATTAAAGCAAACCTCCAGGTCATTTCAAAGTCATATATTTTAATATGTGGACTTGACCAGAATGTTGATAAGTCTTTCGTAGACTGGGCATCAATATTAGTAAAGTAGTATGTAGATTAGTGTTTGTGAATGGTAACACTGAAACAGTTGGAAACAACATGGGTGTGTTATCTGAAGTCAAAGTCTGACATGCCATCGGGATTCATTCTAAAGGAGTTGATTCGCTCAAATCCACGAGAATCGATCATTGGCAATCCCACCCATTCACCTGGCTAAGATATTCTTGCATTTATGCAACATTCAACGATGTAGTCTACCTTACCTCTCAGGAATGATTATCTAAACCTTCGGATGAATACGAAATGGGATGTTTAGTGAATCCTCAAGTATCTTCGGGAGAATGAGGAATAATAATTTTATCTAATTTATTGTAGCTACTGAATATGGGTCCATGGTCCCCGACGTGGCTCCCGAAATAGCATAATTGGATTTCTCGTCGTTGCACCTCAATTATAATTAAATAGTGGATTGGGCTATTTAAATTGATATGTGGATTAATTGTTTAGTTGGACTAAATAATTAAATACACGGAAAAGACATTTTATGTGACTCGGCTTCAAATTGGTGTGTTGACCTTTTTGACCAAATTGGTCAAATATAGAAAATGCGTGTGAACCTTTTTGATCAAAAGGTGGCGCCATTTTAATGTTAATAATTAGAAAGAAATTAGTTTTCTTGGATAATTATTTGACATGTGATTTATCTTTTATTTGTTAAATGATAATTCATGGAATATTAGATAATAATATGATTTATCCTAATTTGTTTGGGATAATTATTTTATTTATCTTTTATTTGGAAAAAGGATTAATGTAATAATTATCTCTTAATTATTTAATCCTTGGAGGTTAAGTTTTACTCTCCTATATAAAGAGAGTTCTTCCAAGCCTTTTGACACACTAATAATCACGCCATTATTGACAAATACTTGGGTTGATATTTCGACCAAGTATCTCGGGTTTCGAGTTGGAATAATCTTCGGGATTATTCCGGTAGCATATCAAGGAGGTCCGGCGGGAAACACCATCCACCTGGTGTTCTTTGGGAGACACACGTTGGAAGGTCAGGCTTCTCAACTTGCGTGGATACTACTTTGTTCTTGGAGTTAAGCACCATAAAAAGGTAAAGATCCAACCCCCTTGTAGGATTAGATTTTTTATTTATGTATTTTGTTTCGTTTAAATCTAGATCTGATGCCTTCCGCTGCGTAATCGGATCAATCCATAATTGATCCGACGATATTACATCTAACATAATAGAAGGGCTACCTTTTTGCCCCTTTTTTCCTATCTATCTGTTCATCTTTTTCATGATTTGTTAATGCTAAAACTCGGAGTTTATTTCTTAAAGAAATATAATATCATGATAAGTGAGAGTGAGTTACCATGTTGATAGACTCTTTAACTTACCCCACCCCTCAATCGAGTTCCTAATAATTGAGCAAATAAATAAATAATCCAACACAAAGCAAAAGTTTAAAACTTCCATGCAACAAGTGGCACAATTTAGTTTAAACTTTAAAGTACAACTACAACAAGGACTACTTTTTCCCCATCCTTCTAACTCCCCTCCCTATATATACACACCACCATTTGATTTCCATTTGTCAAACAATAATATAAACATTACACATCTTGCATCTTGTATCTCCTTTCTATCAAGCTCTCCTTTTTTTCAAGAATTCTCAAATCAAATCTACATTCAAACTACAAAATTAAAGCTTAGAAATGGAGCCAAGTGTTGAAGAAATGGCAAAGAAAATCTGGCATATGGTTCGAGTCGTTTACTTCACGTTAAAGAGAGGAATATCCAAAGGTAAACTCATGATGGATCTCAAGCTTATGATGCTCAAACGCATCAACAAATTAAAGGGCAAATCCGTCCACAATCTCTTGTTCCATAACAACAAGGTCCACAACCACTTTTCGTCCGCCTTCTCCACCATTACATCTGTCGCACACCGCCGCTCACACGACAAGAAACAAGAATTATCCCAATGTTACCCTCCACATGACGGATATGAATTCAGCTGGAGTAACGGTACTCCGGAGCTTAATCGCCTTCAAGAAGATGAATTTGGGGCTCATGCAATGGCCTTGGGATTAATGCTGAATAGCGGCGCGGCGTCGCCGACTTTGCCGGGCTTCGGGAAGAATCCGATGGTTAGGCAGCTGAGAATAACAGACTCTCCTTTTCCTTTAAAGGATGTTGATGAAGATAGCCAGGTTGATGAAGCAGCTGAAGAATTCATTGAGAAGTTCTACAAAGATCTATGCCGCCAGAATGATACGGCGGCGTAATCTTATAAGAATCTTTACGTGTCATATGTGTATTAAAAACAAATTAACATTATTTGTTTTTTTATACACGTGTTGATTAAAGATTACGCAAGTTTGAAGCCACTTTTAGGGCTTTTGTGTGCTGTCTAAAACTTAGAGCTGAAGTACTTTGTAATTACAAGTTTTACTCAAACTAATAAAAGCAAAATAGTATGAAGTTGAAATAAAAACGTGTGGTAACGACGCGTTCTCACTTTAGGGGTAAAATAAGAAAAAAACGCCTTGCATGGTCATTTCGTAATAATTGAACACGTTAGTTTTTATTGCAGTGGTATTATACACGAAATACAATGAAACAATTAGAAAAAACCATAAAAATTAAAGCAAAAGTATGAAATTAAAGATGAAACGATAAAAAAAAACAAGAATACGAACAACCATACAATGTCATACGCAACTAGCAAAATCATCGTTGAGCCAATTGTACCGGGCCGGTACGACTGCACGAAGTGCCAACAGGGGATTACTTTGTCACGTCTAGATAAACTTATGTTGTTTGATATGATTTCTATATATCTTATTTGTTGATAAAAGAAGCTATTATGTATTTTATATTTTAATTTGTTAGGTAAGTGGAGAAGTTGTTTATTCCAAATAGTTGGCATTAACTCCCTCTGGAGGCAATCTATTGAAACACAAAGAAGCAACTCAAATATTCTTAATTTTCACAACAATCCCACGAAATTGATTTTGTGTTGAAGCAAAGTATTTGAGCTTTCCTATAACTAAGAACAAATTATGTACTGTCAATTAACACGTATGCCTTGGTTATATATCAAAATCAAAGCATTAATTTTTCATTGCATATCTTAATTAATGTGAAATAATTAAAGAAAAAAACTTCTAAGACTTTTAACAACATGGGACTTGAATTGGATCTTAAGCTTGCAAGAGTTGCAGATGAATTCACCTCAGAAAATCTTCACATCGCTAAAGATCGATCGCCGCCCTCTTTTTCTTTCCTCAGAAACAGACTCATTGTTCTTCCTTACTGCCCACCTTCGAGGTTCGGTAATTAACGAGCCCATTAATTTTCTTCGTCAATCCGTCTTTTCTTTGTTCTTACATTTTTTTTTTGTTATTTTGTATCAAATCCTAATCGGACAGCTACAAAAATTTCGGGTTACCGACCTGAGATTTCTAAGATTATTTTAATATAAAATATATAAACGTATTTGGGTTACAGGGTACAGATATGTCACATCATTATATAAAATTAGCGATACATATATTTTCGCGACATAAAATTAGGTCAAACCTTGGAATTTTTCGTGTTCTTATGCATTTATGCCTTTATAATTGATGATTGTAATCGTTTAAATGCCAAAATTCGTTACGATTCTGGTTTAAATAAAAGTTTGAACAGAAAAGAAACATTTATATTTGCAGGTTATATTAAAAAAAATGTCAAGATTGAGATTAATGAGGACGGGACTCAAATGGTAATAAGTGGAGAAAAACAGTTCAAGAGAACGTTTTTGTCGGTTGGAAACTGTACAAAAGGAAGCAGAAATCAAGAGATTCAGGAGGGCATTCAAGATTCCAGATGGAGTGATTCTTGACAAAATCAAAGCGAAATTCGACGAGGACGAATCCGTATTAACGGTTTCAATGCCGAAAAAGGAGAAAGGAATACGCGGGTTCAACATCGAAGAGGTGAATGAACAAGTTGATGCATCAGGGAGCTCGGAAACTCTACACGTTGCTTCCGAAAATGATCTTAATGATAATGTATCCGATAAGAAAGTAAATTATACAGAACAAACTAAGGAAACGGATATGGAATCGTTATATACACCTCGAAATAAAGAACTTGAACAACATCTTGAGCAAGAGAATGATCATGAAAAAATAAGTCCAACTTATACTACTACCAAATCCGAAATCATAGAAACTCAAACAAATGAACAAGATCATGCAGAGAAGAGTGTTCTGCAAGAAAACTATGAAAAACTCGAAGAGGAAAACAATCAAAGTAAACCCGTGAAAAAGGAATCGGATGAAGAGAATAGCGTAAAAGATCAAATTCAAGAAAATGTAGAACAAAGCAAAGTGAAGCCCTCTGAAGATGAACATCAAGAAGTTAGACCTTTAGGCAACAATGAAGATAAAGGAAGCTTCAAAATCTGCGTTCCGGCCATTGCAGGATCAGCATTTCTGCTTTCTTTAGTGGTGTTTGTAATCCACTATGTTAAAACAAAAACACAATCAGGCAAGAGGAACGATTAAGCATCCGATCGTATCGGTCTGGGTGATTAATGACTATAAACAAAACACATATTTAATGACGAGTTTTTAGAAGATGCTTAACGAAGAAAACGAGAATACGTGTGTTTAATTTTTTTCTCTACCAGAAATCATTGTTATTGCAGCTCTTCATTGAATATACAACATAAATTGTGTTATCCATATACATATATATATATTGGAAAATTAGGGATAAGACAATAATCAAATATATTTTAAAGAATGAGACAACTACATATTTTTATAGGGAGAAGACAATCGCATAATTTTTATAATGGAAGAACAAACAAATAATCCCGAAAATCGGTGAATCTCCTCAAATAATCCCGAAATCATTGAATTTCAACAAAGGATTTTAAATGAATGAATCCCAAAATTAGTGAATTTCGACGATGAATTTTGAAAATTAGTGAATTTAAACAATGAATTTAAATCAATGAATTTAAATGATGAATTTCAACACAAGTGAATTTAAACGATGAATAAATAGTTTTGTCTTTTATGCAAAAGTTTCAAAAACTGTCCTTCTACTCAATTGATGAATTATTTTTGTCATTCTCTCCTCATTCCCATATATATATATATATAATAAGATTTTTATTAACCAAAAATATAAGTCATATACAACTTCTTTAAGGTTTCCCAAAATGCTATACAATACTTGCCTTGGTGTTGAAAGTGGAATCTTTACTAAAGAAAATAGAGGATTAATTTGCGGCGCCAAAATGTTATATATGGCTTCTTAATTACACATGTTAATTATTCGAGTATTACATTGCAACGTTTGTAGCAAGGTGCAAGATGCACAAGCAAGAAAGATTAGAGTGTGTTGATGGTGCAACTGATCGAGAAGAATGTTCTAAGTACATATTTTTGTTGTAATTAAAAGCTGATAAGTAGATGAAGTTGGCTTTTGTCAAGGATGTTATCTAGTTTATGTAATTCTTAAAGACACACATCGAACACCTTGCATAAATTTCTGTTGGATCTAAGAGCTTTATTTCTATGATGTAACACTTGATAATATATTATGTTAGATTGTGTTAGATTTAGGAATGATACATGCACAATGAAAATATACAACCAATTGCAACAACGGTGATCTACACCGTTGATCATTGTGAGACCTAAATCAATCAATATAGTAGCCACAAAAACCAATGGTGTAGATCACCATTGTGGCAATTGGTTGTGTATTTTTATTGTGCCTCTATCATTTCTCTAATAGAAAATGTGACACTTGTCATGCATATTGGGCTTGAAGATCTAGTATTTTAGATCATTGTACTTTGGAGAGAACGTGTCAACACTAATGGGGTGTACGTGACGCGCGCCTCAAATGTGTATTGGAGATTAGAGTTTTCGTCTCATGAAAGCACTAATTAAATATAGTTAATTAGGAAAGCCTTGAAAAGATCTAGATCTCCGATTAGGCTTAATCATTATGTGGGCTAATTTTGACAATGACAGTTATAATGTACGTCTAGGGGCAGATCTATAGCCGCCGCATTGGGCTCGCGACCATATTAATTCAGTAATAAATTTTAGTGAAGAAAAATAAAACGGGTCATGGATTTTCCCCCTTAATGAATGATATTTTTCACTAGGTATATCTGGTTTTGATAATATTCGCCTCCAAGCCCTCTACTGGACATTCTTTTTTGGATCCCCCACTGTGTACATCTCATGAAAGTGTCCACCTATGTTTCTTAATTTCCTCAAAATTAGCTCATATCTTTATATTAACATTTTTTTATCCTTTAACTATATATACTTTTCTAGTTACACTTTTACGACCCTTAACATTTGAACCAACTCATATCCATTGTGCCCAAAAGTGTTACAAAAGTATACATCAGGGGACTAAAAATATCATTATGAAATATATATTCGTTTTTTTATAACAAATATAAGGGCTATTTTGAAACAATATGAAAATATAAAAGATTAAACGCATCATATCTTAATCATTTTTCAACATTTTTCCAAAAAAAATCCAATTTTAATGTGGCGCATGACATATTCATGGGCTGAACATCAGACGTTATGTTATACTTCTGTTAATGTGTTACCAAAACTATAGTTAGGAACGAAAAACATTGGTAGAAAAGGTGACTTGACCTCTCATCAGAGTGAGTACTAAGCGAGCTAACTAAGCGAGAACCATGTCACTTGAGCGATATCAGTTGAGCAAAATGTCACCTGTGCAAAAGTCAGCTTAGCAAATGTCAGCAGAGCAAAATTCAGCAGGGCAAAGTCAGCAGAGCAATGTTAGCAGGTTACGTCTGGTGGAGTCAGTTGAGCTAAGTTCTCGTCTGTGGTACTTTAGTCAATCTTCTAGTATGTCGTTATGATGGCTAGGTCTAGGGTTTTGTGACTATAAATACTCATATGTTGTAGCCTAGAACATTTGCAGTAGTAGCAGGAGAAAGTGCGAAAGCAACTGCAGAAGTTTGTAAAATTTTCAGTGATAATATATTCTCCTATTTCTTCCCATGGAATAGTTGGCGTATTGCCGGAAACCACGTTAAATCATGTATTATTGTTTCTTGTGTGATTTATGATTTCTCGTTTATTCTTGATTATTACGATCCGTCTTTTGATCCTTGACGGTCCGTTATAACAAACTGGTATCAGATCGTTCATGTTATCATTAGGGAATCACATATCTGTTCTAGTTGGGTTGATTGGCACCAAGGTCGTAATTGACACTAGGTTCTGGGATCAATGCTAGATTTCTGTTAAGGCCATATTTATATGATTATTAAGGGTATATTTCATTATTATTTTTCCCACATTTGCATAATTTACATGAGAATTAAGGGTTTAAGTGTAATTATTTAATAAAGATGATTTTAAGAGGGTTGTATGCAAAATTGATGATTTTAAGTGTTGATTTAATGGAATTATTATTATTTGGATTTTATTACATTTTTGCATTGTTTATTTATCATGTAGGTGTTAATTTTCGTGCATATAATGAGGATAAATGAAGCTCAAGTCGAATCATAAGAGATAGAGTTGGAATTGGCTTGAAGAAATTGGATAAAGATGAAGAAATCGATCCTAAGCGCTTCAAACGAAATTAAATGCGGCGTCCATTCCAGACGGGCGTTTGATAAAGTGAACGAGCGTCCGGAATTGTGTTTTACATTCAGAGAGTTCAGACGGAGGATGAACGAGCGTCTACTCAGCGTCCAGGTATTCTGGACGGGCGTCCACAAGACCAGACGAGCGTCCGTTGCCGACTTAACCCTAACCGACTCAAATTCCTATAAATAAAGCGGCAGCCCCAACCCTAATTCATATACCATATAATTGAGATCGCAAATTCACCAAAAGCTGCGGCCAGAGAACCCTAATTTCACAGAGATGCAAATCTCCCAACCAACAATCGTGTTCATCATGATTGTTGGCTAAGCATCCTGCAGTGAGTCGACAGAGGAAGCCTATCAACAACACAAACCAACTAGAGAGTTCGATGCTTTATGTTAGTGAGTTTAATTTATAGTTTTTCATCACTTTGGATGCTGTTTTGTATTGATCATGTTTTGTTGGAATTAACGATTTGATGAAACGATTTATCTATATCTATATGCTTGGATCTATGTATGAAAGTATATTGGTTTAAGTTTTATTTCGTTCAAGTGATGCAATTATTCGTGTTATAAGAGATTAAGCATGTTTAGTGGAGTAAGAGTTTGGAAACGATCTCGTGATCCTGTTTTGATTGCATGTTTAGTTTATTTGAAAAGATAAACGAAACCCTAGAATTTGATTGAAGAAATTTAATTGAATTCGTGAATAAATCACTACTAAAAACTATGTCTTTTTAATCACCATCTAGTTGGGATTGTTGGTTGATAGGTGGAATCTAGTCGCTTTGCTTGTTTTTCCTTTAATTGTTTTAATCGAATCGTTTAGATAAAGTTTAATTAGTTTAAGTTCTAGTTGATAAACCCTAGTTTCCTGCTTTTTTTTCCGCAATTTTCTCGCTCCAGCCAGATTCGCACGTTCGTCCGCAATAGCGAGCACGCCGTCCATTAGTTTAGTTTTAGGCCGCTGCTCACTTTAGTGAACGCCGTCCGCTTTTTCTGCTTTTCTTATTTTTCACCTTGTTTTATTTCTGCTTTCTGTTTTTAATTCTTAGGTTTAGGTTTTAGTTAGTTTCACCTTTTAGTTTAGTTTAGGTAGATAATTGTGACATAATTGATATAGATCTATATTTGAATCCGATAAACATTCCACTCCTTGGATCGACCCGTAAACACCCTATACTACGATCCTTATACTTGGGGTGTTTCGGTATTATAAATTTAAAACTAGTTTTTACCGAACAAGTTTTTGGCGCCGTTGCCGGGAGTCGGTAACGGTTGTCGGATTCTTCATAGGATAATTTTCGAGTCAAAAGGGTCGCTTTTAGCACGCAGAGTATTTTGGCGTAACTTTCGCTCGAGTGTCCGTTTGGAACGCAGGACCCCAATTCGAAAGCTCGCCCGACGCCGACGACGTGGTGAACTCGCCGTAGGCCGTTCAGTGCGTTTTCGAGGTCAAAATCCACTGTTTTCCCCTCCTTTTGGCCCTAGAAGATTTCAACACGCTTTTTTTTTCCGTCTTAGTGTTTTTCTTGTTTTTTTTTAACCTTTTAGTAGGTAGGTTTCTTTGCCGCTTTCTTGTTTTTCTTGTTTTTAAACTTACTGCTTTATTTTATTTGATTTTTGTTTGATTTTATTTCCATAAGTCTTTTACGCTTTTATTTTTATCTCGCTTTCAATTTACGTAACCTTAGTTTTTAGGTTTTCGTTTCAACGAAAGGCGTTCAACAACTTGAACGCCCGTCCACCTCAATTACATCCCTCTGAACGAACGCGTCATTCAATCAACGAAGCGTTCGATTCGAACGAACGTCCCACTAACACCGACGCCGCCTGATTCGATCTGTTCAATCATCACTTCTTTTCTTTCTTCTCTTTTCTTCTCTTTTCTTTTCTCCCTCTAAACCATCTAATCTTCTCTAAACTCGTTCTAATCAACCCCAAAGGGTTGATTTCTTCCTTTTCCTTTCTTCTGGTTTATGCAAACGAGAAGTAAGAAGGGACTTCTGATCTTTGATCCTGAGCCTGAACGATCTATCCTTAGAAGAAGGCTTCTCCCTGATTTGGACAAAATGGCGGATCAAGATCCACCAATTCCAAATCCTGACCCCCAAGCTCAGTTAAATTTACTCCTTCAACAAATGCAAGCTCTGCAAAGAATGCCAGAATCGGCAGGTGGCATAAATCAACAACTTCAACAATTCCGCCAAAACCAAATTTAATCAGTTGAACCAGACCCCTACACTCCATATCTAAACCAAGATTTTCTCGAGGGGCATAGACCTATTCGTCCCTCCCGACATGGAGGAGCGAACTTTGATCTAAAGAACGGAGTTGTTGCAATCGTTCGAATAGCTCTTTCCATGGTATCGCTTGCAGGTGAAGATCCACACGACTTCTTGTCCACATTCGTACAAATCTGTGAAGCAGGCCATTATCCTGGTGTTGATTCTGAGATCGTAAAGTTGAAGCTATTTCCTTTTGCTTTAAAAGGTGAAGCAAGCAGATGGTTTAAGTCGTTAGCACATCATTCCCTCCATACATGGAATGATGTCAAAAGAGCCTTCGCTCTTAAGTGGGTTTCACCAGCAAGATTATGGAGATGAAACGGGAAATAGCTACGCTTGAGCGGATGGAGGATGAGACTCATTGGCAAAGCTTGGGAGAGATTAAATCATTGATGAGGAAGTGCCCCAATCACGGATATGAGCGGATATGAGTTGTTTGGAATCGTTTCTACTGAGGAGTCTCTCAACCTAATAGAGACTATCTTGACTCCACAGCTCATGGATCCTTCTTAGGGGGAGGTGATGAGACTGCCTACAGAGTGGCTGAGACCATCGCCAAGAACAATATGTGGTCGACTCCCAAGAAGACCAATGTTGTTAAGAAAGAAGGTACTGCAAGCAATCCTGATACAAAGCTGTTGGTTGCTCAGATGGAATTGATAAGCAAGCAGCTAGCCAATCTTCAGACGCACCTTTCTGATCTGGGAATGCAGGTAGGAACTGAGATGACGGAAGAAGTAAATTTAATGGATAATCAAAACCAACCCTTCCGAAACTTCAATCAAAGCCGAACTACTCAGATTTCAAAGACAAAACTTCAATCAACCCAAGTTACCACTGGACCTTCAAATTGAATTCTTTCAACTCGAACTATCAAAGGCCGCCTCGTAACTCCCAAAGGCCTCAAGGTGGCTGGAATCAAACTCGTAACAACAATCATACCACCTCATATGTCCCTCAACACAAATTCGATGAGTCGGTAGACATGGTGAAGACTCGTCTACTAGTGTTAAAGCAATTGAGAGACAAGTTGGTCGATGGCGGACCAAAGAAGCGTTGACACTCACGGTAAACTTCCGAGTTATACCGAGAGAAAATCCAAAAGTCGATGTGAATGTTTGCACCGCCATTACACCTCGGTGGGAGTATGGGCAAGAAGAGGAGTTGAACGGGTAACTTTGAGAAGTGGTAAGAAGGCTGGACCCGGCAAGATGTCGGGAAACGAGTAGCCCCTCCTGACGCCATAAGTTCAGGAGGGGGAAATCAGAAATCAAATGCCGAAGAAAGCAACGATGAGGAGGAGCTTAGTGACAATTCTTCGGAGGACAAAAATAATTCTGATGACGAGGAAAGAAAGGAAAGTCAAGGGGCGGTACCCCTGACTAAGAAAAAGGAAGAAAAGTTTGTGAGATGGAAGGATAAGGAGGATGAGGCGATAAGGAATCAGGCCACGAAGAATGATAAAGCCCTTCCTTATCCACCAAGAGCAAGGAGAGAGCCTCGCCAAAGACAAGCAAAGATGATGGGGTGAGGAGGATACTTAGGGACACTAAAGTGAGTATGCCCTTAGTGAGAGTATTGTCTCAAATGCCTAAATGTACTAAGTATCTTAAAGAATTCTGTAGAGAAGAGAAAGCTTCAGGGATGGTGAAGAAGTATTTCGAGAAGATTGCGCGATGGTTTCACGAGAAAATTGTCATTGCGAGGTGACCACTGCGCACCTTCAATCTCCTGTGAGATTGAGGGCCATTTGTTCGAAAATGTATTATGCGACTCAGGGGCCTCTATTAATGTGATGCCATTAAACGTATGCAAAAAGCTCGGGCTAGACAAAAGAATGCGAGAACGCCCATTTCTCTTCGGATGGTAGACAAATCTAGTCGGATCGCAAATGGTTGTGTAGCTAATGTTCTCCTTCAAATTGAACATTTAGTCTTCCCTACCGATCGGGTTATTCTAAACTATCCACCTGACAAGGAGATGCCTCTAATTCTAGGCCGAACCTTTTTGACACTTCTAACGCTCTCATCGACTTCGCAAAGGACAAATTACTCTTAGAGTCGGTGACACATCCGTCACCTTCACACGAGGGACACATCCCGAAAGAGCCGTAATTGATGAAATATCGCTTGTCGGGCCATATATGAGGACGGAGGAGATGCCTATTATGAAGATGCAATGGAGCTTACAGAGATAGGTGTTTTTGAAGTCATGGACATTGAGGATCCGGCCGATCATGGACCATCTTCTAATTCATTTCAGCCGTAGGCATTGACGAGTCATCTTCACTCGCTCATATTGGGCCTGTTATTGAGTTAGAAGCATGGAGAGGCCCAAAGAACAAACGATGATTTCAAAGAATCGAGTCGTGAAGACTTCATCCCCGTGGTGAAGAAGAAGCTCACGGGGTAGTTGGGACGAGGTAGAGTTTTGGAGAGAAGCTACTCATTGGGAAGTAGATGATTGGGAAGAGCCGGCGTAAGAGCTTAAAGATGAAGAGTTAAGAAAAATGATCGATCACAAGAAAAAGGAAGCAAGTGTTGACCGGAGGATTCCGATGGATGATTTGATCCAAGACTTTCTCGGGGGTTGAGCCTCGGGAAGATGAGGTGTTCTCATCACAACCACTTCAAGCTCATAAGGAGAAAGGTGGCCCGTTAAAGTCTAGTATTGAGCAACCACCTACCGATTTAGAGCTTAAACCGCTTCCAAAACACCTTAAGTATATCTTTCTTAAGGATGGAGATAAATTGCCTTTGATCATTTCTTCAAACTCGACTAAGAGCAAGAAGCACACCGTGATGTGTAAGTGCTTAAGAAAAACATCCTCGCTCGGTTGGCAAGTGGGTGATATCCGAGGATCACCTGACATATGCATGCATAAAATCCGAACGGAGGAGGAGCTAAAAGGTTAGACAACCTCGAGACGATCAATCCGCATATGCAGGAGGTTGTCAAGAAAGAAGTGATAAAGTGGCTCGACATGGGAATCATCTATGCAATCGCCGATAATGAGTGGGTCACCCCACTCAAGTTGTGCCAAAGAAGGCGGAATCACAAATAAAAGAATGAAAAAGGGGAGGAAGTTGCCTTACGACTCGTGACGAAGCTACGAGTCTCAGATTGACTATCGTAGACTTAATGAGGTTACCGCCAAGGACCACTTTCCCTACCCTTCATTGACCAAACTTATTGAACGACCGAGTGGTCATAAGTATTATTGTTTCCTTGATGGATACTCGTTACTTCCAGATAGCCATCGACCCTAATGACCAAGAGAAGACAACGCTTTACGTGTCCATCCGTACTTTTGCTTTTCGTGAGAATGCCATTCGGTCTATGCAATGCACCCGCGACTTTCAACGGTGCATGTTGGCCATTTTTGATGGACTTGTGGAGCAATGCATGGAGGTCTTCATGGATGACTTCTCGATCACGGTGATAGCTTTGATGAAATCTTGAAGAACCTAGATATGGTACTCCAACGTTGTGTTGAGAAAAATCTGGTGCTTAACTGGGAAAAATGCCATTTTCTAGTAGACGAAGGTATCGTTTTGGGACATAAGGTGTCCAATGCCGGCATTCAAGTTGATAAGGCTAAGGTTGAAGCCATTGAAAGGATGACGTACTCTAAGACAAAGTGAAGGAGGTACGAGGTTTTCTAGGTCATGTTGGCTTCTACAGGCGGTTTATTCGAGACTTTTCTACGATTGCCAAGCCTTTATCAAATCTTTTGAAAGATGATGTAGATTTCTTGTTCGATGCGAAGTGCAAAGAAGCTTTCAATTGTTTGAAAGATAAGCTTATCGCTGCCCTATTTTAGTTGCACCTGACCGACCAAGCCTTCGAATTGATGTGTGATGCCTCTAATTATGCCGTAGGCGCAGCTTTAGGTCAAAGAGTTGATAAAAGGTTCAGCCCATTTATTATGCGAGTCGTACTTTGAACCCGGCTCAATGCAATTACACCACAACTGAGAAGGAATTCTTAGCTGTTGTTTTTGCCATTGACAAGTTTAGAAGTTATCTTCTAGGATCTCAAGTTGTTGTATGGACAGATCATGCAGCTTTACGCTACCTTATGGATAAAGCAGATGCCAAACCAAGGTTACTTAGATGGATTTTAATTCTACAAGAGTTTGACCTTGTGATTAAAGATAAGAAAGGTAGTGAGAATATTGTGGCTGATCATTTATCTCGCTTAGTAAATGAGGGTGCGTAGAATCACAATGATATAGGCATTGATTTTCCGATCGAGCAATTGATGAAGCTTGAAACGGTTAGGCCGTGGTATGTCGACTATGTCAACTATTTAATGAGTGGTCATTTAGAGGATATGACGATCGTGAGAGGAAGAAGTTCTTTTCGATCTTAAATATCTCGTATGGGAAGATCCTTATTTGTTCAAGGTCCAGTAAGGATGGGTTGCTTCAAGGTGTGTTCCCGAGCATGATCGATGGGATATCTTAGAACAATGCCATAAATGTCCTACCGGAGGTCACTATGGAACACCAAAGACGGTTGCAAAGATTCTTCAAGCCGGATTCTACCGGCCGACTCTGCTTAAAGATGCAGCCTTTTGTAAAGGTTGTGATAGGTGCCGAAACTGATTTGGCAGAGTAGTCGGATGGAAATGCCACTTAAGCCCATTCTTGAATGCGAAGTTTTCATGTATGGGGCATAGATTTTATGGGACCCTTTCCATCCTCATGTGGTAATAAGTATATCCTCGCCTGTGTGGATTATGTTTCAAAGTGGGTCGAGGCCATAGCTACTCAAACTAATGATCACAAGGTTGTAAAGAAATTCTTGCAAAAGAATATCTTTACTAGATTTGGTCGTCCGAGAGCACTCATTAGTGATTTAAGGTACTCACTTTTGCAATGCGCCGCTTGACAAGATCCTTGAGAGGTATGGTGTCAAACATAAGATTGGTACACCATATCATCCTCAAACTAGTGGCCAAGTCGAGGTAAGCAACCGTAGCTTGAAAAGAATTTTGAGAAGACCGTGAACAATAATCGATCTAATTGGAGTCTTAAGTCGGATGACGATTGTGGGCTTATCAGATCGCATTCAAGACCCGATGGGCACGCCACCCTTCCAAATGGTCTATGGCAAAGCTTGTCATTTACCTGTCGAACTTGAACACGAGCTTTACGGGCAATTAAATTCTTAAATTTCGATAGCCAACTCGTGGGGAGAAAAGATTGTTACAATTGAACGAGCTCGACGAATTCGGACTCGTGCATACGAGAATGCTAAGCTCAACAAGGAGAGAACTAAGATACTCCATGACGCTAAGATCAAGGACCGAGAATTCAAAGTTGGTGAAATGGCTTTACTTCTATAATACTAGACTTCACCGCTTCCGGTAAACTCAAGTCTAGTGGTCCGGTCCCTTTGAGATTCTCGAGGTTAATCCAAGTGGAGTAATTACTTTGAACGGGTATGGTAATCAAGCTTTTAAAGTGAATGGCCATCGACTTAAGAAATATTTTGGGCAACCAAAGGAAAAGCCGGAGCTTCTTTATTTCCAAAAAGAGATGAGAATACGTATGTCATGATTTGTGAAGAGGTTCCATCTTATTTCTTTGAGTCGATGATGATGACGTTCCTATATCCACCCGTGAGGTACCTTCACGACACACTTCGATCATACCACTATGTCTATGCCTATCGTGGCGCAAGAGCAAGAAGAAGAGAGTCAGTGTAGTTTGGAGAGAGAAGTTTAATGAACTTATTGCGCACTTGACTTGTTGTTGTGGTGAAAATCATTTCCGCCCCAATACTTCTGATTCGGATACTGAGGTGGCGGTAGTCAAACCAAAGTGGCCCGATCCGGGTTGATCTTTTGAACTTTGTGTCAAGCTATTGACATTAAAAGAGCGCTCCTAGGAGGCAACCTAGTTTTCTTTGTTTGTTTTCTTTTCTTGTTTTGTTTTATTGTTTTAGAAATAATACTTTAGTTGATTTTGTGTTGATGGTTATTCCTCTTACGTTCATTGTAAGTGTTTTGTGTTATGTGTTGCTCATATACCCCGTGTACCCCGAGATTATATGGTATGTCGAGTGTTGCGTATACTTTTGAGCGAGTTCACAAGCTTTTATGTCCAATGTTGTCTATTCGAGTTGTCACGGTATATTCATGCTCCGGCCTGACCTCTGCCAACTTTCATCCGACAACCACCGTTGAAACTAGCTAAGTTTTTTTTCTTTTATTCTGCACATTCTGAGGACATAATGTGATTTAAGTGTGGGGTGTTTGGGTATGTTTTATGCTATATCCTTTGAAATATGAGTGAATGTTAAATTTCTCATGAAATTTTAAAATTTTTTGTGAGTCTCGAGCATATAATTGGAACTAGATGCTTGCTAGTTGTAGTTTTCTAACGATGATAGTATGTGACTTAGTGAGATAATTATAGCATGTTTTACTTTTATGGAGATAGTTTCGTTTTTCACTCACGAAAGCCTTTGATTTTGAAGCATGACTTTTGAATTATATCCTTCATTATTTTTAGTGATTTATCTTAGGAAGGTCAGTAGAGTTACACCTAAGTTAGACCGTGTGCTGTGAATATCATAAAGTTTGAATGTGATAAGTGAGATGTAACTTATGACTTTGGAAAGTGAATGAATCAAGTGAGTGAGCAATTATTAATAAATACGCTTTGTCGGAAGTGGTTAATGATTTGAGTGCGGTAGGGTATACCTCGAATGTCCTATTCCACTATGATGACCAATAGCTCACGATACGATCGAGAGAAGCTACCTTATGATTTGAGTAAGGTAGGGTGTTATCACGAAACATCCTATTCTACTATGATGGGTAAGAGCTTATTCTCGATATCGTCAAATTTGAAAATTTTGAAAAATGATGAGTAAAAATAAAGTAGAGTCTTTGTTATCATGGATCTTATACCCAGTAGAACCGCATGATATGTCAGTAGGATTATCCTACCGAGTGCGTGGGAAGGCTTTGAGTGGAGTCATATCGTCTGCACTTAGGATAGTCATTGGAATTTCTGGGAGGATATTTCTTTGAAAGGCTTGCTAGATTGAGAACGGCTTGTCACACTTACACCGAATCTATCTCTGTGATGGTATTGTTTGCTATAGTTGTTGTATCTTTTGTTACGTGAGTTAGAGATCTATGTGGATTATTTATGGAGTTGAGCTATAGTTTTGATTGTTTTGTCCGAGAACGTACAAAAAGTTAAGTGTGGGGGTGTTGTTAAGGCCATATTTATATGATTATTAAGGGTATATTTCATTATTATTTTTCCCACATTTGCATAATTTACATGAGAATTAAGGGTTTAAGTGTAATTATTTAATAAAGATGATTTTAAGAGGGTTGTATGCAAAATTGATGATTTTAAGTGTTGATTTAATGGAATTATTATTATTTGGATTTTATTACATTTTTGCATTGTTTATTTATCATGTAGGTGTTAATTTTCGTGCATATAATGAGGATAAATGAAGCTCAAGTCGAATCATAAGAGATAGAGTTGGAATTGGCTTGAAGAAATTGGATAAAGATGAAGAAATCGATCCTAGCGAGCTTCAAACGAAGCGTTAGTGCGGCGTCCATTCCAGACGGGCGTTTGATAAAGTGAACGAGCGTCCGGTTGTGTTTTACATTCGAGAGTTCAGACGGAGGATGAACGAAGCGTCTACTCGGCGTCAGTATTCGGACGGGCGCCCACAAGACCAGCGAGCGTCCGTTGCCGACTTAACCCTAACCGACTCAAATTCCTATAAATAAAGCGGCAAATTTCAACCCTAATTCATATACCATATAATTGAGATCGCAAATTCACCAAAAGTCATGCGGCGAGAGAACCCTAATTTCACAGAGATGCAAATCTCCCAACCAACAATCGTGTTCATCATGATTGTTGGCTAAACATCCCGCAGTTGAGTCGACAGAGGAAGCCTATCAACAACACAAACCAACTAGAGTTCGATGCTTTATGTTAGTGAGTTTAATTTATAGTTTTTCATCACTTTGGATTTCGTTTTGTATTGATCATGTTTTGTTGGAATTAACGATTTGATGAAACGATTTATCTATATCTATATGCTTGGATCTATGTATGAAAGTATATTGGTTTAAGTTTTATTTCGCTCAAGTGATGCAATTATTCGTGTTATAAGAGATTAAGCATGTTTAGTGGAGTAAGAGTTTGGAAACGATCTCGTGATCCTGCTTTTGATTGCATGTTTAGTTTATTTGAAAAGATAAACGAAACCCTAGAATTTGATTGAAGAAATTTAATTGAATTCGTGAATAAATCACTACTAAAAACTATGTCTTTTTAATCACCATCTAGTTGGGATTGTTGGTTGATAGGTGGAATCTAGTCGCCTTCTTTGTGTTTTCCTTTAATTGTTTTAATCGAATCGCTTAGATAAAGTTTAATTAGTTTAAGTTCTAGTTGATAAACCCTAGTTTCCTGCTTTGCTTTCCGCAATTTTCGCTCCATTAGATTCGCACGCTCGTCCGCAATAGCGCGTACGCCGTCCATTAGGTTTAGTTTTCGGGCCGCTGCTCACTTTAGTGAACGCCGTCCGCTTTTTCGCTTTCTTATTTTTCACTTTGTTTTATTTCTCATTTTCTTTTTAATTCTTAGGTTTAGGTTTTAGTTAGTTTCACCTTAGTTTAGTTTAGGTAGATAATTGTGACATAATTGATATAGATCTATATTTGAATCCGATAAACATTCCACTCCTTAGATCTACGACCGTAAACACCCTATACTACGATCCTTATACTTGGGGTGTTTCGGTATTATAAATTTAAAACTAGTTTTTACCGAACAATTTCCGACGAGATCAAGATGTCTGGGTTAAATAAAAAGATTGATTAATTCACAGAAAGAAACAATTTCAGTCCGTGGCAGATCAAGATGCGTGCTTTGTTGAAGAAACAAGGGCTCTTGGCTCCGTTGACAAAGGCGGTGGTTGCCGGAAACGCTGAGATGCCCAATCTAGAGGAGAAAGCACATTCAATGATTTTGTTGTGCTTCTCTGATGATGTTATCACTGAAGTTGATGAAGAGGATTCAGCAGCAGGGCTGTGGCTGAAGCTTGAGAGTTTGTATATGACAAAGTCGTTGACCAACAAGTTGCTGTTGAAGAAACGTCCGTAAAGTTTAAAGATGCATGGAGGAATGCCTCTTAGAGATCATCTGGAAAATCTAAACATAATATTGCTTGATTTAAGGAGTATTGGTGTGAAGTTCGAAGATGGGGATGCAGCTCTAATTTTGTTGGTATCACTGTCAGCATCATATGAGAATTTTGTGCAGTCTTTTTTATTTTTGAAAGAGACACTGTGTCATTGGAGGATGTTAGGGCATCTCTCCATAATCGAGAGCTAAGGCATAATGTAGCTGGCACAGGTATAGACAATCAGGCTACTTGTTTAGTTACTAGTAGCAGTTGCAATGGGAATGAAAATCCTGGAAAAAGACATTCAAGAAGGGTGATTCCAAAGACCCTAATGCAAATCTGGTTTGAATCTGAATCTAGAGTGTTGACAAGCAGGTGGAGCTTCAGGTCCATATTCAGCTGATTTTGCGAACTCAGGTTGAGAACAAATCAACACTAATCTGGCACTTGGTTATGCATCCAACATAAAGAATCAAGAGCCGAATCTACTGGAACCAAAATCTAGGATCACCGATCTAGTACCAATTGAGTGAAGGTCACCAAGAGAGTGAATGTTCAAGTCCGGGAAGTTAGTCGAGTGAAGAGTCGATGAGTCCATCGTCACCACTTGTGAACACGTCTGAATTAGAGTCTCATATGATCTCGGGAGATTCTTGTCTTAGGTGGAGTTCTCATATAAAGTTGAGTCTCGCCCTGAGAACTCTAACCTAAAGTATGATGTGTTCACATCCGTCACCGTAATCGAATCGAATCGCTATCTGCTTGGTTGAAGTTGAATCTGAAGAACTCAAATGAGTGTGCTCAAATGAGATGATTACATCTCATCACGTAATCACGTATAGTCTGGTGATCAAGTCTGAATCTGTTGATCACATCCGCTTTCATCTCAATCAAGTCCGAATCTGTTGACAAACCGAGGATCTCATCGAATCTGGGAGGTTCTCATGTGAAGTTGGTTTCTCATCTGGAGTTAACTACCGCCTCAAAGTCATTAAGTCTAAAGAAGAGAAGAATTGCAGTGCAGTACACATGGCATTGATGAATGCATATGGTACAACACATCTGGTTATGCGATCTGTTTGAACGAGAGTTCAAGTCAATATGAAGATTTGTTAATTAGAAATATGACTTGACCTCTCATCAGAGTGAGTACTAAGAAGAGTTGAGTACTAAGCATAGCTAACTAAGCAGGACAATGTCAGCTAAGCAATATCAGCTGAGCAAAAGTCAGCATAGCAAAATTGAGCTGAGCAAAAGTCAGCAGAGCAATGTCAGCAGGTTACGCCTGGTGGAGTCAGTTGAGCCGAGTTCTCGTCTGGGGTACTTTAGTCAATCTGCTAGTATGTCGTTATGGCGGCTAGGTCTAGGGTTTTGTGACTATAAATACTCATATGTTGTAACCTAGAACATTTGCAGCAGTAGTAGGAGCAATTGCAAAAGCAATTGCAAAAGTATGTAAAATCTCCACTGATAATATATTCTCATTTTTTCTGTCCGTGGAGTAGTTAACTACAGGAAATTCACGCTTTTACGACGTGCAAAATGCGTCGTAATTTGCGCTTTACGACGCGTGCATTGGCACGTCGTATAAACTCGCGTAGTAAAAGTGTCAAAATTTCACGACTTGCCAAATGCACGTCAGAATTAATTTTACTACACACATTTTGTACGTCGTAAAATAACTACGACGCAAAATATGCGTAGTAAAATTCATTTACGACTTGCATTCTCGTAAAAGACTCAAAATTTACGACCGCTTTGCATGTCGTAATACACCACAATAATACAAATAGGAATATTCCCTTCTCCGCTTCTATAGCACCAAATTCATAACACCACATTTTGGAGTATTGTTCGAAGCCACGTTAAATCATGTGTCGTTGTTTCTTGTGTGATTTATATTTTCTCGTTTATTCTTGATTCTTACAATTCGTATTTCGATCCCCGACGGTCCGTTATAACAAACGTTAAAATGAATAATAATGTTAGTTTTGAGAAGAAAAGAAAGAAAAATAAGTGTCTAAAGATGTAATTATCCCCGAATCTGATTAACACCATAATTTTAAAATCAATTAGCTTTGTAGCTCATCCAACTACCCCCCCAAATCTTTGGTAGAATTATTTGTGTCAATATTATTGGAGGAAATAGTGGTTCCATCAATACACATCAAACTTTAAATAAAGTTTAAAAAAAGCATATATAAACCCTAAAGAAACAAATCTTTATGACTTTGAGTGAGTGAATCACTGCAACACAAAAAATATGTTGTCCACATTTCTCCACCGGTTAATAGTTGTGGGTAAAGAGAGACCCCAAAATGCCCGTTTTTTCAGTTTTACAAACGTATCAAACCACAAAATAGAGATATGGTTTCTTTCGAGAGAAATTATGGTGCAGCAGATATTTATGAGTTATACTGCTGGATAGATGTGATTAATTTTTACACATTCTTTCACACATAATAATGGTGTGTATGGATGATTTGGATGCTTCACACTCATCCACTTGGTACAAAACCACAAATAACTGCTGTGTACTATAACTCTTCTCGCTTTTTTATTCATAGGTTGTGTTTTAACATTTTATTTCTTCAAACTTTTTTTTTTTTTTGAAATGAAATGATATATATTGCTAAAAAAAAATGATATATGTTAAATTGATGGAATAAATAAAGAAAAACAAATACATTTCATTACATCCATCCATGCAATCCAAACATGAAATTAGACATTAAATGGGTTTTGGAAGGTAAGCTTTTATAATTAGGGTAATCTCATTAGGGCTAATTATTTAAAAGGACTGATTTTCAACTTATTAGGGGTAATAGGACACTCAGAAATCTTATTTAGTTATAAGGACATTCTAATTTTAAAAGGAAACTTATTTAGTTATAAGGGCATTCTAATTTTAAGTGGATAAAGAGGAAGAAGGAAAAAAAAAGAAAAGAAAGGGAAAAAAAAAGCTCTCAAAGGAAAAAAAAAAAAAAATGGTGCTTTTTCTTTTTTTTTTTCAATTCACCATATGTCTAAACGTCATATATTTTGATCTAAAACTGGATCATCATAATTTTTTCACTAAAATTCATATTTTTTCGTCTTCTTTATTCTAAAATCAAATTTTATATTTTTCCGAATACATTTCAAAAATCAATTTTTTTCTTCATAAAAATCGACGTGGCGTATTGATCACCGTCATACATTGACAACCGACATCCATTAACCACCCCGATGCAATGACCATTTGCGATTCATTGAATACCATGATGTATTGACCGCGCGATCCATTGACAACTTTGATCGATGGCATCTCATTGTATAAGTCATCAATGTCACCAGCATCGACATCAATGTCATCGCGTAAGTCAACAATGTCATCGCATCGTACATCAATGTCATCGCTGCGTAAGTCATCAATGTCACCGCATAATCAAGAATGTCACCGCATAAGAAAAAAAGAAAAAGGAAAAAAGGAACGACAGCCAGGTTTTTATTTTATTTTTATTTTTAAATTCATCATATTTATAAACGTCATATATTTTGATCTAAAACTCGGATCATCATAATTTTTTCACTCAAAATTCATATTTTTCGTCTTCTTTATTCTAAAATCAAATTTGATATTTTTCCGAATAAATTTCATAAATCAATTTTTTTCTTCATAAAAATCTACGTGGCGTATTCATCACCATCATACATTGACCATCTACCCCCGATGTATTGACCATCGGGATCCATTAACCACCCCGATGCAATGACCGCGCGATTCATTGAATACAATGATGTATTGACCACCGCGATCCATTGACAACCTTGATCGATGACATCTCATTGTATAAGTCATCAATGTCATTGCATCGACATCAATGTCATCAGATCCGCACATCATCAATGTCACTGCATCCGACATCAATGTCACCGCATCGACATCAATGTCATGCGATAAGTCATCAATGTCACTGCGATAATCAAAGAATGTCATCGCGATAAGCCTGGACCACCAAGATGATCATATAGGGCACTCTTGTCAATCTCTTGATGATGGTAACTCTTGCACACATAGTAAAACACACTTTACACTAATAGGCCAGCCAGATTAACTATCACCAGCAACCCAACCAAAAATCCACCAACCATAATTGTTGTAAGCACACCATGATTATCCCCACCATTAACCACAACTGATGAGAATATAGTGTGATCACTCCACAAATAGCCATATACACAAAAACAAGGTCGAAAGCTATCATGGTCCCCGCCTTTTTAACAATTGATAGCTCTTTTTCATAGTTGCAAGCTCAAAACCGGCTCCAATATAGAAACCATGCTAGCCAAATACCATAAAGCACTTATATCAACCTGCAACCCAAGAAACAGGACAAAGACAACCATAAGAGAAAAGAAAAACAACCCCAAACTATGAGTATCCACATCTATTATAAGCAGCACCAGAAACCCAAAAAAGACTTAATTGTAAGCCACCATGGTGAGTGAAACCCATAAGAAGGTAATAAAAAGCCTCCTAGATCGTACTTGTGCTGCGAAAGCAAAAGGGACTATATTATCTATTATAAGCACCCAAATACACTGTCAACTAATTAGTAAAACACAATCTATGAATGCTCTGAATGTTTCTCCTAGATGTGTTATTGTGTCACTGCTTCAGACATCAATGTCACTGCATAAGTCGTCAATGTCCTGGCATCGACATCAATGTCACTGCATAAGTCAACAATGTCCTCAGATCGTACATCAATGTCATTTGTATAAGTCAACAATGTCCCCGTGATCACCATCAATGTCACTCCATCAAGTAGCATGTAAATCGTAAAAATATTTCTTAATTCGTAGTTCTTGAGCTTACACTTGTTTGTCAAAATGCATATAAACACAGGGGAGACCGTAAGTAAATGAGGATCATCTTTTTTTTTTTAGAAATACATACATATATATACACATGTATAAACAAGAATCAGACACAAGCAATCGATGTACATCAAACATATCAAATTTCCAAAGAAAGAATCAAATCAAGTACTCGGTATCACTTAAAACCAGACTCATATAATTGTTCTATACTCAAATCAACTACTTCAAATCGTTAATATCATCAAATTTTGACAAAATTCATTCACATTCATCATTTACTGTAATGCTTTTCTTTTTTGAAATATACAAAAGGTTTCTTTCTAATTAGTTATCATCACTCCAAACGTCATCTCCATCATTCCATGTTTTGCTTCATTTGTATCATCAAAAGGTCTTAATTCGTGGTTCTTTATGGGCATAAGTATATTTTCCATTGTAAGTTTAATTGATATAGTAGTTAAAATAAGAAGAAGAAAAATCCAATTAAATCAAGAAGAAAACATGATTAAAGTAAAGTAAAAAAAAATACATATCATCACCGAATATTAAAGTAGAAGGGAAGATGAGCACTGAGCAAAACTGCAAATTTCCGAATATTTTCTTTCAAGCATGGCGAGATGTCATCACTTGACAAAGTGTATATATATTCTTTGGTAAATTGGCAAAGAACAAATATCGTGCCAACAGACAAGTGTTCTACCTGTGAAAACCCCTCACAACCCTCTCTCTCCTCCTCCTCCTCCGTCACCTCCTCCACCATCTCCTTGCCCACCACCACCTTCACCTCCACCACCACCGCCTCCGTCACCACCGGCTTGTCCTCCACCTCCTTCTCCTCCTCCTCCGTCTAGCCGTGATTGTCCACCATCACCTTCGGTCCCGTTTACCCTCTCTCCGCCGCGATAGATTCCAATTTGTATCCCATCCAAGCTCCGCCGGTGGTTGCGGAAGTGGTTGCAAGACGACGATATAAACAAATTGGAAATTGAAGCGACTTGATATCTCAATGCCTTTGGAAATATAGGAAAACAAAAAAAATAAATTAGAACGTCCTTATAACCGAATAAGTTTTTTGAGTGTCCTAAATGATCATTAAGTCTCTAACGACGGCCTTATAACTAATATCCACATCTCATTATCACAACGGTTCTATCTTAAGAAGTGACATAACACATAACATTATGATCAACGAGTCCTACTTCATTATTTATTGTACAAAAGAGTTTTTATCTCACTCGTTGTGAGGCAACCGTCGTATTTGTAGTATTTCACATAAATTTAACCTAACAACAATGATATTGTCCTAACAATATGGTCGCAACATGTGACACCACACACTTTAATTTACACTATTAATTCATTGATCATGATGTTAAACATTCATTGATCATTGATCATGTGTTACTTGTCACCATCTCGTTGTGACAATAACATTTCTGTTAACGTTAGACTTAGGTTATCATGTAACATAATATATATATATATATATATATATATATATATACATGATCCGTAAGATATCAGTTCAAAAAACATGATCCAAAAGACACCCCAATCAGTGGAATTCAAGTCACCTTTAATTCAAATGGATCAATGATATCCATATATTCAAACATCAAAGGGCTTGGAAAAAATATTATCTTTGTAACCAATAATGAAGGGAAAAAATAGTGAGATTTTCCAAGTGTCCTAAATGCATGGTCTAAACATGGATGTTTTCAAACAATGAAAAAGTAAACCAACTCAAAAATTGTGAATCATCATAATAAAATCGTGAAAAGTAATGGCGAAAGAAAAAGCGATGAAGACGTGACCTATGATTATTAGCGAGAACTAAATGTCCCAAATTTCATTAATTCACCACTTGTTGTGTCCTGATTAAAGCAACTTCCTTTTCATTAGTTGCTTTATTAAAGCTTTTACTTGCTAAATTAAATTTGCTAGCCATATATTTTTCGAGAAGTAATTAACGAGTGACATAACCTAATTATTTTTCTAGATGATCAATGAGTCTTATATAATAAATATTCACAACAAAAATACACAACATATTTTGATATGATGTAGGATTCTTATTGATTCTAATGGGTCTCATAAAAATCAATAGTGAAAAAGATTGTTGTGCAAATTTTATTGTGGCACAGAAAATTCTCATAATGAATAAGATAGAAAGATTGTGTCATCCGTTTTCACATAATAATTATGTCCGTAGCATTACATTTCTTCAAGCACTTGTACAGTTGTACGTATTGAATTGTGTGTAAGTTTGTGCATAAAATATCCATCAACATCTTGTTACTATGTAGTACTACACTCAACTTTTGATTTTTAAAGCAAAATAGTGTACAATAAACTTAATTAGTTGTGCTCAGTATATCGAGCTAGCAGTTACCTAGGCTATACCCTGACGTGGCGACTTGAGTTCGAGTTCAACCAGGCATAATTGATAATTAGTGTGTGTCAAAACCTTTCATATCCGAAAAAAAGAAACTTAGCTTATCTAAAATCTAAATTAAGGCAATTATAATACTCAAGCTCATTAATCATTGAGCTATTTTGATATTAATTAATAAAATCTGTGTTACACAAATTTATTGATCTGATTACATGCATTAAAATTTAAAATCATATACCATAGTTAATTTCATTTTCGTACATCTTACTATCATATTGGATCAATAGAATGAATACTAGTATTTCTTGGTAGGAGAATTTCTTTTTTTGAGTGAGGTCGGGAGGGGATGATGATTTGAATTATGGTTGATATTAAGAAAGGCCGGTAAATGAATACTATATATTAGACATAAACCCAAGACAAATAATCAAATAAATGTTTTAATTAATAATTAATATAAACACGAATATTAAACCAGAAACCCGGGAAGAACCGGGCGCTAGGAACAGAAAGGAACAAAAAGGATGTGATGCAATAATCAAGGGAATTGGAGAATTTTTCTAAAACCGTTTGTTCTTTTAACATTGTTGAACTACCATATCTCTCAAAAGCTTAAGTTTGTGGGAAGATAGATAATTAACATTTAATATATGTCAATACGCCCCCTCAAGTGTGGGTCTATAGAAGAGGGGAAAGGCCCTACACTTGGGATTATTATTATTATTATTTTTGGGTAATTGTGTTTGGAGCAAAGTTTGATCCATGACCTCTCGCTCTGATACCATGTTAAATTATCATCTTTCCAAAAGCTTAAACTTATGAGATGTAGGTGATTAATATTTTATATATGTCAATAAACACCTCAACATTTACCACTAAGACATGCTTCATCAGCTACACATAACACTAGTTAATTTTGAAATATGATGTTTTTCTAATAGGATGACAAAGCAGTTCCTTTGATATTGGAAGGACCGTCCCAGGACATGACTTATAGTGTTAAAGAGCAGGCCTCACAAGGTCAGAAAGACAAATTAAACCGAAAGTTTATGGTGTGGATGTTCAATCAGTAAATGGATTTAACTTCTTTCAAGAATTTTGGATAAATTACAAATTTACGACTTTGGTTCCACTGGTGCTACTCATTTTGTGAGATAGGGAAGTGAGACCCTTTCGATTAGAATTTAACTGTTTTTTAATATTGGAAGGACCACTTTTTAATATTTAAAGTGAGTAAAAAACCAAAAGCTGCGATTGCATTATCTTTTGAAAAAGGCCCTTTCTTTTTTGTATATGCCAACTTCTCCACTCCAACCTCCTAGTTTTTTTTTTTTTTTTTTTTGAGAAGACCTCCCAGCTTTTAACTTGCTAATAATTTTTATTTTTTATTTTTTATTTTTTGGGTACTTGCTAATGATTTTGATGTTACATAATAAACAGTGGGTTCAATAATTCACTTGTTGGGACACAAATGGAAATCGTGTAGACAGGGGCGGAGCCAGGATTTAAATTTCGAATGGGCTAATGAACTATATCGAGTTTGTTGGATGTGTTGGATTAATAATTTTTTATGGATCAAACAAGACTACATAGATGTTTTAGTGCAATTTTTTTTTTTGTCTTGGTGGGCTTAGCCCCTTTGCCCATAGGAAAGGTCCGCCCTTGCGTGTAGGGAATGAGACGGGGCTACGTTTGAGGAAGATGATATATCTATATGATTTTTGATTATGAAATCTTTAGTTCAAACCTCATTGTAAGGCCAACAAGGTATTAACCCAACGGTATGTCTTTGTGATTCTTAATTCGTAGATTTCGATTCGAGTCTCAAATGAAAAATAGTGCAAGTGCACAAGCATATTTCAGATCCGTAAAATAAAAATAAAAAACCTTGTTATAAGCATAGTCTTTCCAATAATAAAAGTATATCTTAATAAATATGTGATATATTCAATAATAAAAGTAGTATATCTTTATATATCTTCTTATTTTTTGTATCATGATTGTAACAATTCAATCATGTATATGCACCAACGATCCTCTTTAGAGACAGTTTAAATTGTTAGATATGTGGTACAAGTCCCATATCGGTTTTCTAGCTTAAAGGTGCCGACTAAGTTTCCTATATATATATACTAGTGGGGGCCACCGTGCGATGCACGGTGTGCCCTCACTTTTTTTATGCACCGATTATAGTTTTTATGTCTGCAATAAATTTATTTTAACAAAAATAAAGAAGATATGACAATATGTCTGCGTGTTGCAGCAAGAAATGTTACATGTGGGGAAAAAATCCTGAAGATTAAAATGCACCTTCACAAAAAAGTCAAACCAGTAGCTTACATGAACCAATAAAAACTACATAATAACAAAATTAAAATTTCCCAAACTCAAATAAATGAATTGTTAGTCGTAGAATATTATTCATGTCAGACTTAACTCTAACTAATACTAATAAAAAGAAATAAAAAAGAAAATGTTCGAAAGATTTTAATTTTCTTATCTTTTATCGAAGTAAATTAACCGAAGAATAAGTAAGATAAATGAGAGTTGAATCTCGTTTTTTTATTTTTATGTATCTTTTATGTATCATGATCGAATGAACATTCTCATTCCTCGTCTAATTTTTACAATATTTTATTTTCTAGTAGTTTTGTGGCACCGCATCAAATCGTAAGACTTTGTTTAACTTAACCAAAAATTCAAGATCGAAATGCACCTTCGTGTACAAAAAGTCAAACCAGTAGTTTGATTGTACACTAATAAAACTACATAATAACACAATTAAAATTTCCAAACTCGAATCGTAGAATTGAATGCTTCAAATAAAACCCTAGTGATAAATACGTTGATGTGATAACACCGCATCAAATCATACGACTTCGCTTTACCTAACAAAAAAAAAAAAAAAAAAAAAAAAAAAAAGGTACACGTTTGCTTCCAATGCATAGAACCATTAATCAGATTTAATTCCTATCATGGATAGATTACAAATGAGATTTCTAAATGAGTGACTTTTCACGTGCGTAAATTTTCATATATACATTTCATCTCTCAGGCCCGTGCCTCGCACGGGTTTTAGGCCAGTAAAAAAATATTTGAAAGAATAAAAAATTAAAAATGCCAAATTTTTGCAAAAATTGTTTTTTTTTGCAATTTTATGCGAATTTTTGCAATAAATACAGAATCAGCCGTAAATGCGAATTTTTGTGTAATAAATACGAAAAATTTTCTATTGCCTTCATATCCACTAAAAAAAAAATTTATACAATAAAATGCGGAACATAATAAAAATATTTGACACAATAAAATTTGATTGCTTAGTAACAAATTCTCATGTTCCTATTCTAATAGTGAAAGAAACATTGAAACCATGTTATTACCCTTTATTTTGTATATTGTTTCAACATGCACATGAAATGTATTAAGAAATCAGCCAAAGAAATCGTGTAAAAGGTGCATCATGTTGTGGTGGAAATTCACTTTTCTACCCCTAGTGGAAATAGGGTTGGGTAACACTGTAAGCATGGAATGAAAGTATGGTAGATGCACGGTAGAATAGGTTGTAGGGTAGGCTTGTAGTGATGAACTAAGTAGTTGTAGTGAGGATGGAAAGTAAGTGTGGGTTGCGCAGGGGTAGGGATAATGGTGATGTTTGGTAGGATGGAAGTGTTAGAGATAATTACAAGACTGAGTTAAGAATTTGTTTAAATTATATTGTTTGAGTTTAAATTATGATAAAGTTAAGGATAGATTATTTGATTTAGATAGAATTCTTTGAATAGATCTCTATCATTAATAAGTTTATAAATATTGTAATATTCTATCATTATTAATTAAGAGTTTATTGTTAAAAATGACAATTTGAACATAGAAATATACAATGAGGACAGTGAAAAAAAATTCCAGGTAAAAAGGACATTTCCTTATTCCAATGCGATAGTGATACATTAGATTTGAGATCGCCTCCACCGCATAATATAGTTGATTTGGAGTTATGAATAAATGGATTTGTTCTTATCACCCATTTTATATTTTCACCGTCCCGATTTCTATTTCCTTTTTTGTCCTTTAAACCACCGCCCCATTAATTAATCAATACAATCTCTTTTATATTTCTCTATTATGGTATCGGAGTTCTTAGACTAACGTTTTTTCGGTCCTGAGCAGTTTTTACGAAAAAAAATGTTCGGGTGGGGGTTCGTAAATTGATCTACACGAACCCTCATCCCCTCCCATTTCATAATTCATCTCGTTTTTTCTTCCTATGCTATTTCAATTATTATTCCAAATAAATTATTCATCAAAACAAACTATTAACATGCGTGGTTGCCATGGTCGTCCTCATTGGATTCTTGTTCGGCTTTGGAGTCTTAAAGCATGGTTTCCAACCTTGGCTCCAGTTTGTTTCCTTTTTCTTTTTCTTTCATTGATTGGTTTTCTATTTTATTTTAAATAAATCTCTTATTGATGTCATTATCTCACATGCACACCAACATCTCTTTCCAACTCTTTTCTATTTTATTTTCTCCGCCTCCACACGTTGAGATTATATCAATTGTTTTTTTTAATGAAAATAACTGCTGCTCTCAATTCACTCCTTTCATCGGCTGCTATCATTTTCACTCGATGTGTTTTATCTCAATATATAAATTCTTCTATTTTTTAGGGTATCCACTCATCTTAAGGATAATCATCCCTCAAAATATTTCTTCTCTTATATAATTTTTTTTATGACTCCTCAAAGTTTTTGAGTGATCCAGCTATAATATTTTTGTTTAGGGTGATCGGATCATCTCAATGATGATATTCCCTCCAAATATTCCTTTCTGATCGATTCTTTACTATTAATCTTCAAAAAATTTGAGTCATCCAATGCAAATTCAACCAATAGCATGTTAATGTGAAGCAATATTGAGTTTGGAGTTTGTTTGTTGCAGGCACGATATGAAGAAAACAATTCATTCATTACGAGCCAATCTCAATGTTCATTGCATTATCATGAGATTGCGGGGGCGTGTTGGAGATAATTGCAAGATTGAGTTGTGAGTTTGTTTAAATTATTTTGTTTGAATTTGAATTATGATAAAGTTGTTAGAATAGATTATTTGATTTAGACAGAATTCTATTTGAATAGATTTCTATCATTAATAAGTCTATAAATATTGTAATGCTTTATTGGTTCGAGTTAATGCAGTTAGGTAGGGTGGTGGTGTGATGCATCGTTCCCTAATACAGAGTCCTTATTCAAAAAGATCGTCCGTCACAGTATATAACTTAAATTTAATTAACTTATAGCCTTACAAATACAAATTAGAGAATAATTATGAAACAAAGACAACTCGGGAAACATAAACATAACTAGGGTTAGAATAGGAAAATCAAATGTCAAGTCCATTACAACATTAAATTCCAAGAGTTCAATGATATCTACCAAAACTCCAAAGCTAACGTCCAAAACATTACAAGATCTAGAACACGCCCCAAAACAAAAATTGTTTGGTCTATTACAATTGAAATTATAAACATCACAAAAGTCTTCCAATGACACTCATGTCACTCCTTATTCCTAAAAATACTATAGTCATCAAAATACTTATAACCCTTAATTATATTGTTTCTATTCCGAGAAGGTGATGCATGTTATGTTGATGACTGCTTGGAGTATTTTTGCAATAATCAAAACAAACTAAATTTATAAAACCGACATTTACAATGCAAACTAACTCCTAACCGACCGAATATCGGGTAGTTGCTAGTACAAAGAGGATAAGTAAGGTGTCGATCCACAGGAGATGGTTTGATGAACACGCCTTATGTTTTAGATTTAAAAGCTAGCAATTGCATGATTGAGAATTAAAGTTGATTCAAAGCTATGAAAGGATCGCTCGGACTGAAAGGATCGCTCAAAGCTATGAAAGGACGGCAAACATTGGTTTAACAATTTACTCAAAAACAAAAGTCGACTTATAATTGATGTAATCGTGTTTCTTAACAAAGGCGGGTCCACCTATTCAAAAGCAAACGATCTAATCTCTTAAAACGCTCAATTCAATCTAAGCAAGGTGTGAATCTTTCGATTTAATGACCTAAACAAAGAACTTAGCAACTCTCGCTTTAAGCTGAAGTTAATTGTTCAATCAATTAGCAAAATGATCTCGCTTCACGTAATTTTCGTCAGAAACCATCATGCATTCACTATCTCTCGATATAAATGAATTTAAACAATAAAGCAAGCTAAAAGATCTCGACCTCTATTGAAGAACACAAAGACATCGTAATAAGAAACCTGTAATTAATGAGAAAATTGCATCCCCAATGTCGCCCAAAGCGGTTTAGCTATCCATGGAGTGAGTGATTACACACCAAGATAAATTCATACAATCTAAGTTATAAAGTAAATTGAATCTAAGAAACCCACCACCAAGAAGGCTTTTGGGACTGCTTTTGCCGAGAGAATTTCGATCCAAAAGTTAAATCTAATAATCTCTATCTCGTGATTACAACCGAGGTCTATTTATAGAAAGCAAAGAAATCACAGATTGAACGCCGCCATTGATGGAACGCCTGCCTGCATTCTAGACGCTAGTTCACCCGCCCGCCCAATGCACGCCCAAACTCTTTGAATCAAACTTTTCTCCTGGACGCCACTTCGATTATTCGACGACGCCTGCTCGCACTTCCGAACGTCCGCTCGACTTGTAACAAAGATTCTTTGTTGATGCAACGGATTCTCGCTATTTGTTAGCTCACCTTCTCTCCTCTAACAACTTGGAAACCACTTGATCTTATCCTTGATGGCTCTTATCTCTTATCCACCTCATCCTCGTGATGTCAACATTATCTATATCATAAATATTGCAAAACATAATACAATTCCAAAATAATATGAAATTCATAATTAACCCAAAGAATTAAAGCTTATTTGCAATTTATTTATTTAAGAACCACTTTACTCAATAATTCTATTTTAGGCCCAATTCCAATGCAAATATTACTAATGTGGGGACATTTTATAGAAAGATGTCGTAAAAATTCATATAAAATAGCCCTTAACAACTCCCCACACTTAGCTTTTTGCTAGTCCCTAGCAAAACAAAACATCGCCTCGGTTCAAATCGAGAAATATAGACAACCATATAATGCATAGTATGTAGATTTTTAGAAGTTCACCCTTATATGTGTGTGCAAAACCATATTAAACTTCCACTAAAACCAATCTTGAATCAAGTTCAAGCAAACCGGCTAATACCACAATTAGACTAAGCATAGACTACATGTACCCAAGAAAACATCTTACGTCATGAAACAGATAACTAAAGCATTTAGGACTTTTCCGACATACTTAGAGGATAGTCCCTACAGCATATCTCTTAGTTTATACTGGGTATAAGGTATACGATAACTAAGTCTTGATCTTTATTTATTCTAATTTTTTTTCAATTTTGAATCAATTTTCACTTTTTATGCATATCAGAATAGCTTTTGCTCGTCATAGCAGAGTAGGACATTTCGTGATAATGCCCTAACTACCCAAATCATAAAGCAGCTTTTCCTGATTGTCGTGAGCTTTTGGTCATCATAGTAGTATAGGACATTTCGTGATAATGCCCTAACTACCCAAATCATCGACCAGCTTCTGACACGGCTCTTAAAATTATTTACTACTTTGCTTATACGAGATTTCTGACTGATCGCGCAGCAGCTTCTAAGCCATAAGCTATACAAACTTATCGAGCATAATACCTCGCGTAAAAACTTATTAATTCAAGACTATAGTTACGCTTTTTACTTATCACATTCAAACTTTGAGATATTCACAATATATCATACTACGCCCCAAATACTTAACTATTATCGCTTCATGACATTAATGCTAACATCAGGTGTCCACAAAATAATCAATCTAACTGGGTGTAGCTTTAAAAAGTTAGCTCGTCATCTAATATGGCACGTGAAAAATATGTCGGGTGAGACATCTAACATTCTAGAACGTATGCATTATAAGGCGTTCATTCTTCAAATACCGAACATAGGCATGTATGGTCGGGACAAAAAAATTTCAAATTTATCTCATTTTGCATGAAATCAAGAGAATATGAGTAAAGGTGATATAACAATGTATGACTATTCCCTTCCCCCACACTTGAATCACAACGTGTCCTCAAGTCCAAATAGAACAAATAAGAATACTTAGCTCCTTTTATCGATGCCGGATATCGATGGTCAGGCGGTAGCATGAACAATACCAGCGATGTCCAAAGCAAGAAGCACATGAATTAAAAGGGCTAAGATCACTACCAGAAAACTTAAGAACACAACAAAACCAATCTAGGGGAAATGGGGGAAACATGCACACAAGGGATAGATATAGAGTAGGAAATAAAGTGCAGGATACAGATAAAAGATATAGTCACAAGGAAAATCAATTTAAGAGCCGAGTGAGCTAGGTCTAAACATATAGTTGACATGGAATCATAGATGGAATGATGAATCAAAGAGGTACAGAGCATCTATGGAAAAATAAAGTGCTATGTAAGCTTATATAAAAGAATCCAAGTCAACTAATATAAGAGAACAAAGGGGAAAGAGATAAATTTCTGCTCATGAAAGGTCAACGCCTGCTCTATGTATCAAACGCCTGCTCAAAAAGCGTAACGCCCATTCGCACTCAACGTCCGGTCGATCAGTAGAATTTGGAACAGAGGCTAAACATGTGTAAATGAGCAGGCAAAACGCGCGTTTGAATCACAGAACGTGCGTTCAAAAGGGAAAAACAGCAGCAGAAACACAAAATCAAACCAGAGTATTCCCGTTTGCAACACAACCAGCAATCAGAAGTAAGAACGAGTCACAAAGGCCGTCCAAAAACAAAGCACAACTAGTGCAAATGAAACAGATAAGTCAAGTAGTGGGCAAAGAAAACAAAGAAAATGTATGGACAAAATAGACATAAGTTTATTACAAAGATGAAAGTTGAAAACAAATAAACATCAACAGGAACTAAGCATCGAATCCGTCCCACCCTTGCTTGCAAAGATCGTAAGCATCATCGCCACCTCGTTATCTTCAAAGATCCTCATCATCATCAGCAGCAGCAGCATTGGATGCCTCGGGTATATTACGTGCAATGATGCGCTCAACATCATCTTCGAACTGAAACTGCAATGTGTTTGGAGCAAACCTTGATTCTTTGTCGATTTTGTTGCCCCGGTTCATCCCCAACTGATTAGCCAGAATGTCGTTCTGAGTACAACAAAGCATACGCATCCACTTCCGCAAACTGTGTGCGACGCTCAGCTGCAGCCTATCAGAAGGAGAAAGAGTGGAAAGCGGTGCGGAAGACGATCCGGGCGGAGGAGGAGCAGCGGTACGACCTTGAGTCGTCTGGGCTTTGTTAGGCTCCCTTTGAATTCCCCGAGGGTTCTTTTTTCTGTGATCGGCCTTATATTCCGGTACCCCGACATCTTTGCAAATACTATGAATCAGATGGGGGCAAATGATGCACCGGTTCGTCTTAGTTAAATGCTTAAGAACCTCCTCGTAGATAATTGCCCCAACATTCACATCCATCTCCCATACCATCGCATATAAGATACCATGATCTTCAATTCCAAAATGAGTGATGTTGTCCGTTGGACGCACCATATTCTGAATAAACTTACACTTAACTCTCCAATCTTCTGACCAAGCCGTAGTGGTGATGTCTTTACGTTCATCCCTCTTCCCGGGCTTAAGGGTCCAAGGGATACCTGGATCAACCAAAACCAAAACAACAAACATAGCAAAATAAACAACAATAAGACAGTGAATCAAGAACAGAGGGTGAATTCGAAAAAGATCCAGCCCAAAATCTGTGAAAGAAACGAGGGAAAAGTTGATAAAAACTTACCAAAAATTGTGCGTGGTGTGTGGAAGAAGCAACTGAGAGGCCTGAAACACCCAAAATCGCCAAAAATTTCTGTGGTTTGGGACTCATAAAAATCGGAATGTCAAGGCTTCAATGTGTTTGAATGGTAGGACGAGAAGGAGAAAAGCTTGGATATTGGAAGAGAGGAGAAAGAGGCGGTTCGTTTGAGCTAAGAATCGTCCAATTTGGTGAAGAATTGAAGTTTTGAGGGCAAAAAGGAAGAGGGAAGGTGTAATGCGGTTGTGGAATTCGATGGAATGAGGGGAGGCTCTGTAAATCATCAAGTTTTATATATAAAAAAATGATATAGTGCAGATAGAACGGGTGTTTACAATTTCAAACGGGCGGTTGCATCAGAACGGGCGTTTAAACAGGTGAAACGTGCGTTTAAGTCTAACAGGAAGCAAAACAGTAGGATTTTTCATTTCAAACCAAAGTGAAATACAATATTTGAACATAGAAACGTCGTAAAAACATAAAAACAAAAAGAAATACATAGGAGTGCTAAAGTTAACGTCGATAGCTCGACGATTAAAACTAGAAACAAACACTAACTAAAAACTAGTCATAGAGCGAGGACCAATCGATCGACGTATGAGACGGCGGCGGCAAAGTCAATGGCAAAGCTAGAGATCATAGTCATACTCAAGGTTCCAATCTTCTCCACCGCTTCAATCCCACGGGCATGCTCCTCAAAGAAACACTAAGACGAGATCGGCGAAAAGGATCGCTGAGGATCGTGAATGGCCTATCAAGGTCATCCTCGAGCTCTCGATGGTCCACTCCCATCTCCGCCGCATGCAAAATGGAGGCAAGACGATAACAAAGGTGAAAGTCTGGACGCGGGTGAGAATGTCGATATCTGCATCCAGAACTCTTAAGCCGCTAGGACCCTCCTCTAGTGAAATGGCACGAATCCTATTGACAAACTCGAACTCAGTGCTCGGTCATCCAAAGAACTCATGCGCGGGTATGCCGTAAGGGTACCGCCATCCTCCTCACCATCTCAACCTAAAAATCGAAATAGTCAACGCCACAAAAACTAGACAAACAGACAAAACGAAACAGAAAGCAAACAACGCAAATGGAAAGAAAAGGATATCTAGTGGTGCCTCCAAGAAGCGCTTACAGTTATTGTCGGTAGCTCGACAACTAGTTAAAGCTCAACCCGGATCGGGCCATTTCTCCTTTCTATCCGCCACAACATCATGCAACGTGTGGTTGGTAGGGTGACGGTAGAATTGATGAAAACGCGGAGTGAATTCACGACAGATGTTCCATAGATGCTGAATTCTCCGCGTAGTGGATTCTTTCTTCCTGTGTCTCTTCCTCAGTATCATTTCTCTACGCAACTCCTCCATATCCTGACTGCCAGCAAGGACCTCCTCCAAAATCTCAGGGCTACCTCCCTCGGAGAATAATTCGGGCGAAAATTCATCAAAGTCCTTAACGTCTGGACTACAACATCCGAAAATATCGAGGAACTTAACAATCAAAGGTGCTTCTTTCGGTTGACCGATGTAGTGCTTACATCTTTGACCATTAACTTTGAAGGGTTGATCGCCGTAGCCGTTAAGCTCTAGAACACCTCCGGGAAAAATGTTGAGAATTTCGAAAGGTCCGACCATCGTGTCCGTAATCTTTCCAGTGGAGGAGATGTGATTTAGAGTTATATAATAAAACCAACTCTCCCACATGAAATTCTCTCTTTTTATCTTTGCATCGTGAAGGAGCTTCATTCTATCCTTGCTTATCCTGGAGCTCTCATAAGCTCGGAGTCCGAACTCATCTAGAACATGCATCTGCCAAGTCCAGTGCTCACCACAAGCTTTGGAATCAAAATTCAGAACTTCGTCGCCAAAGAAGCTTTATGCTCAAGTTCAACCGCGATGACATGGCTTTCCATAAACCATTTGATATGGAGATGTTCCCATAGGTGTCTTGTAAGTCGCCCCTGTAAGCCCATAGTACATCATCCAATTTCGCACTCCAAATCGTCCGATGATCGTTAACCGCCTTTTCTAAGATCTTCTTGAGGCTCGTTACTACGCTCCACCTGACCACTGGTCATAGGATGGTATGGTGTACCGGATTTATGCCTAACACCATATTTCTCTAATACTTTGTCTAGTGGTCGATTACAAAAGTGCGTCCCCTCGTCGCTGATTAAGGCTCTTGGGCAGCCAAACCTCGCAAAGATGTTTTTCTTTAAGAATTTCATAACCGTTTTATGGTCATTGTGAGGAGTGGCGATAGCCTCAACCCATTTAGACACATAGTCTACACAGACTAGGATGTATCTATTCCCGCATGAGGATGGGAATGGACCCATAAAGTCGATCCCCCAGACATCGAACACCTCACACCTGCAAATGGGTTGTAACGGCATATCATATCTTCTTGTCAAAGCACCGGTTCTTCCGGCACCTATCACAGCTTTTACAAAGGCTTCAGATCCTTAAAAATTGAGGGCCAAGAAAAACAGATTGGAATATCTTCGCTCACGGTCTTCCAGGGACCGGTTGCCTCCAAGTGGGACCATTATGACATTGTTCAACTATGTCCCGTTGCTCGATTCGTGGACACACCGCGAAGCAACCCATCTTTACAGATCTTAAAAGGTACGGTTCTTCCCGCACATAATACTTGAGATCGAGAGAAGAATTTCTTCTTCTCCCGATACTAAAACTCGTGGATTCGGATCATCGGGAATGGAGGTAATTAACGATTGAGGAATACCACGAAATTTCGTAATCTTGACTATCAACAAGCATAACACTTTCAAGAGGAAAGTACAGATCAATATCGTCGTGGCATCCTCTTCTCACTCAAGAATCGCGAAACATGATCCGCTATCGCGCTTCACTACCCCTTATATCTTTTATTTCCACATCAAACTCCTCGTAGGTAAGAATCCAACGTAGTAAGCGCAGCTTTAGCGTCTTGCTTCTTCAACAAATAGCGCAGAGAGCAAAGATGATCTCGTCCGCACTATAACTCTAGCTCCCAATAAGTAATCATGAATTTATCCATAGAAAACACAACCGCCAAAGCAGCTTCTTTTCCGTTGTAGTGTAGTTAACTTGTGCGGGGTTTGTAGTATGACTCGCATAATAGATTGGTTGGATTTTTCCTTGTACTGTTGGCCTAAAACGCACTAACCGCGTAGTTAGATGCATCGCATACGAGTTCAAAAGGAAGATTCCAATCAAGCGAGATCAAGATAGAGCAGATATTAATCGACACTTAAGCATTTCAAATGCTTGCTTGCACTCGCCATCAAAATGAAACGCCACGTTACTACGGCAAAGTTGGATAAAGGTTTAGCAATCTTGGAAAAATCTTTAATAAATCGTCTGTAGAAACCCACATGTCCAAGAAAACCGCGAATCTCAAGCACATTAGTAGTGGAAAGCTCATTTTCTCAATAGTTTCCACTTTCGCCTTTATCCACCTCGATACCTTTGGATGAAATTTTATGGCCAAGAACGATACCCTCCTCAACCATGAAATGACATTTCTCCCAATTGAGGACTAGGTTCTTTCCACACATCTTTTCAAAGACCTTATCAAGATTCGTAAGACAATCATCGAAAGTTTGACCAAAACCGAGAAGTCGCCCATAAAATTGCCATACATTTCTCCACGAGTCCACAAATATCGCCAACATACATCTTTGAAATGTAGTCAGGGCATTACAGAGACCAAATGGCATTCGCTTATAGCGAAAAGTACCATAGGGACACATGAAGGTGGTCTTCTCTTGGTCTTTCGGTCAATGAGAATTTGAAAATAACCGCAATAGCCATCTAGAAAACAAGAGAAAGCATGGCCGCCAAACGCTCAAGCATTTGGTCAATGAAAGGAAGAGGAAAATGATCTTTCATTGTGACTTCGTTAAGCTTTCTATAATCAATGCAAACTCGATAACCAAATACACAAGTCTTATATCAACCTCTTCTCCTTTTCATTTTTCTCAATTGTAATTCCCTTTTTTGGGAACTACTTGAGTTGGCGACACCCAATCACCGCTCATGATGGCATATATGATTCCCATATCTAACAACTTGATGATTTCTTTCTTGACAACCTCCTGCATATGAGGATTCAGCCTCCTTTGCGGTTGTCTCACTTTTTTAGCTCCATCTTCTGTCTTGATTTTATGCATACAGATGTCCGGAGATATCCCCTTGATATCCCCGACTTGCCATCCAAAAGCATGTGCATTTTCTTTCAAGACGTTGATTAATTTTAATTCCTCGATCCGGGATAGTTTGGATGAAATGATGAGAGGAAGCTTGTTACCATCTTGTAGGAATATATACTTTAAATGCTTCGGTAACGGTTTCAACTCAAGGTCAATCGGAGGTTCTTCCAAACTAGACTTTAAAACTTTACTTTGCAAATTATCAGAGGAAAGCAACATAGCTTCTAATAAATCCACTTCCTCTATAGGCGAAAGAACCTTATGCCCCGCAACTTCATCTTCAGTCTCGACTCCAAGCTCATTCAAATCTATCCTACCATATTGATTCAGATTATCGATCAAGCGTCAGTATTCGCACTCTATCGCAAGGACTTGCTCATCTAGAAAATTACCAAATCATCAAATGATTCCTCGATAGAGTAGCCGGTTGACATTCGTAAGGTCTTTGATAGCTTTAGATACACTATAGCTCACTTCTTCATTTCCAACACGCAAAGTCACTTTAGCCCCATCATCACAATCGATGAGGGCTCTAGCATGAGATGAAAAGGTCGCCCAAGAATCGTGGGTGTATTGGGTTGTTGGATGTCTAAGACATACCAATCCACAGAAAGGTAAATCGATCGACCTGAACCAACAAATCCTTTAAAATCCCTGTTGCTTTCTTGGATGATCTGTCTGTGAACTGAATACTCATAGTGGTAGGTTCCAAAAGATGGTCTAATTGGAGTTGTTGACACACATGTAAAGGCATAAGACTAATAGATGCTCCTAAATCACATAAAGAATTAGGGAAAATAAGACCTCCAATTTGCAAAGTAAGGACAAATCGTCCAGGATCACCTTTCTTAACAGGTACATCTTCATAACTCATCATGGAACATTCTTCACCAACCACCCTTTCCATGCCCTCTAACTTCTTCTTAGACGAGACCACATCCTTTATAAATTTCGTATACTTGGGCATCTCAACCAACACGTCAGATAACGGCAAGTTAACTTGGGTGTTTTTCAGGAGGTTGAGTACCTTCTCATATTTCTTGTCTTCACATAAAGGAATATTAGTCTTTCTCGGAGGGAACGGAAGCTTCTTCAACTCATCTTCAGAGAAAACTTTCTTTGAGGAGGAACTCACAGCTTGGTCCTCAAGATCTTTCCATCTTACAGATTTTTCAACTCCTTTCCTCCTAGGCTCATCCGCTCTCTCAATAGATTTCTCACTGCTCACAAAGCATCTACTTTAGATCCTTCCACCTCATCCCTCGGAAGATTAGTCTCCCGAGTGCTCTTTATCGGTTTGGGGAAATAGGCCTTCTCAACTCCCCCTCCTGCACTTCCACTGGCAGGAGGGGCTAGTGGTTTCCCTGCATCTGTGGACCAGAGAGTTGAGTGCCGGATCGCAAGCTGATGGCATTCGTATCTTCTTGACTGTAGGAGGGAGATGGAACAAGAGCAGTACAATGACTCAGATTAGCTTGATTGACTTGACCACTTCCACTGGGGTTTTCTCAAGAAAACTTGGCAAATGTCCAGTGGTCTCGGAAGCAAGCGCTCACCAATCTGTCCCAATTGTCTCTCGAGGTTCTTGATCGTCTTTGTTTGCTCTTCCAACCTCGTAACAATTTCATTTGGGAGAGGAAATCCAGGAGGATTTTGAGAACTCTGACAAAACGATTGACTGGGCCTATTGTTGAAAGCAGGGTTGTTAGGCCAGTTCTGATTAGATCTTTAGGGAGAGACAGGGGAATTCGAAGATTGACTCTGATGGTTATTCGGATTCCGGTTGAAATTTTGATCACCTGGGTTGTACCTCTGGTTCTGGAGATTATTTTGACCGGAATACTGATTCGGAAATCTTTGATTGGATTGGCCATAAAAAGCATTGACTTTAGAATTTTGCCCATTCATAGACGAAGCAGAGACGATGTCCTCAACAAAGACAAGTCCGGCAAACTATCGGCGATATCGCCGCATGTTGGATAGCATTGACTTGGTAGTTAGGTGGAAATTGACATTGACCAAACATATGGCCAACTTGATTGCAATTATCGCAGTAACGTAACTCATGCGCTCACGAAGTTGATTCATAGATCGAGAATTCGAATTGTGGAAAGATTAGCAACCTCGTTGTTGAAGTAAGGAAATCAATTGATTCTCGCATATTCACTTCTTCAATTTTCGGTGCAGGTGCTTGGATAGCTTGATAAGAAGGAGCATAATTGTACTTAGCTATGTCCTCAAACAAAGCCCATCCTTCTTGTGGGGTCTTCTTCAGAAATGTCCCACCACTGGAGCTGTTGACCATGCCTTTGGTCATCTCGGTTAAACCACTGTAAAACGTATTAGCTTGCCTTTGCAAGTCTAGTCCGTGATGAGGGCACTTTCTGAGTAAAGATTTAAATCTCTTAAAAGCTTCGAAGAAAGATTCATTGGGCTGCTGAGTGAAAGTATAAATATCACTAAGACACTGAGCAGTCTTAGATGGAGGAAAGTATTGACATAAAAATTCTCTCTCCAATTCCTCCCATGTTGTGATAGACTCAACGGGTAAAGAGTTGTACCATTCCTTGGCTTCACCTTTCAAGGAGAATGGAAACAACTTGAGTTTAATGACATCCTCGCCAACACCTTGTAACTTTGTAGTACCGCAGATTTCAAGAAATGTATGGATATGGGTGTGAGGATTTTCAGATTGGTACCCATGAAAAATAGATGCATGTTGCATCATTTGAATCGAGCGTGTTTAAGCTCAAACGTTGGAGCCGCAATGGTCGGTATGATAACTCCAGATTAACCCTAACTATGCCTGGTCCGGCATAATCGCCTAGGTCCCTTGTATCGTCACCATCTCAAGACAAACTCTTCAATATCTTTCCGAAATTTCTCTTCCAAATTTTCTTCAAAAATTTGGATACGAGAACGGATTCTTCGGCGATTGGGACGAACTATAGATCGTTCGAGCTCAGGATCAAAGATAAGAGTGCCTTGTTTGCTCCGAGTTAACATAAACCGGAGTCAAACGGAAGAAGAGATCCAGGAACGACAGAAAAAGTAAAACAGAGAAGCAGCAGGAAAAACAGAACGGGCGTTCTGAAACTGAACGCCAGTGCAAAAACAAACGCTCGTTCAAAAGAGTTAAACGTCCGCTCGTGAGAGCCGAACGGGCGCTCAAAATCCGAAACGTGCGTTACGGCAGATGACGAGAGAGTAACAACAAAACAGAGCGTAAAAACTCCGAAAACCAACTTCAAAAACACCTAAGTGCTTTCTTTATCACCTAAAACAAGAAAAACACATCAAAAACAAAGACCTCCCGGCAACGGCGCCATTTTGTTTGGAGTATTTTTGCAATAATCAAAACAAACTAAATTTATAAAACCGATACTTACAATGCAAACTAACTCCTAACCGACCAAATATCGGGTAGTTGCTAGTACAGTAGGGTAAGTAAGGGTGTCGATCCATAGGAGATGGTTTGATGAACACGCCTTATGTTTTAGATTTAAAAGCTAGCAATTGCATGTATGACAGAGAATTAAAGTTGATTCAAAGCTATGAAAGGATCGCTCGGATCGAAAGTTAAAATGCAGAGAAATTAAATTAACAAAGCAGAAAGTAAACTAAGGCTTAAATCTGTGAAATTGATCAACAAGCAATTTGGGAAAAAGGACGGCAAACATTGGTTTAACAATTTACTCAAAAACAAAAGCTGACTTATAATTGATGTACTGTGTTTCTTAACAAAGGCGGGTCCACCTATTCAAAAGCAAAACGATCTAATCTCTTAAAACGTTCAATTCAATCTAAGCAAGGTGTGAATCTTTCGATTTAATGACCTAAACAGCAACTTAGCAACTCTCGCTTTAAGCTAGAAGTTAATTGTTCAATCAATTAGCAAAATGATCTCGCTTCACACTTTTCGTTCAGAAACCATCATGCATTCACTATCTCTCGATATAAATGAATTTAAACAATAAAGCAAGCTAAAAGATCGACCTCTATTGAAGAACACAAGACATCGTAATAAGAAACCTGTAATTAATGAGAAAATTGCATCCCCAATGCCGCCCAAAGCGGTTTAGCTATCCATGGAGTGAGTGATTACACACCAAAGATAAATTCATACAATCTAAGTTATAAAGTAAATTGAATCTAAGAAACCCACCACCAAGAAGGCTTTTGGGACTGTTTTTGCTGAGAGAATTTCGATCTGAAAAAGTTAAATCTAATAATCTCTCTATCTGTGATTACAACTGAGGTCTATTTATAGGAAAGCAGCAAATCTGCAGATTGAACGCCAGTTTCATTGATGGAACGCCCGTTCCAGATTCTAGACGCTAGTTCAGCCGCCCGTCCAATGCACGTCCAAACTCTTTGAATCAAACTTTTCTCCCTGGACGCCACTTCGACATTCTGGACGCCCGTTCAGACTTCTGAACGTCCGTTCGACTTGTAACAGCATTCTGTTGTTGATGCAACGGATTCTGTTATTTGTTAGCTCACCTTCTCTCCTCTAACAACTTGGAAACCACTTGATCTTATCCTTGATGGCTCTTATCTCTTATCCACCTCATCCTCGTGATGTCAACATTATCTATATCATAAATATTGCAAAACATAATACAATTCCAAAATAATATGAAATTCATAATTAACCCAAAGAATTAAAGCTTATTTGCAATTTATTTATTTAAGAACCACTTTACTCAATAATTCTATTTTAGGCCCAATTCCAATGCAAATATTACTAATGTGGGGACATTTTATAGGAAAGATATCGTAAAAATTCATATAAAATAGCCCTTAACAATGACTACGAGTATTTTGAGAAGATGATATTGTATTTCAATCAATACAATAGCATTTTCTCCATCTCTCTTGATAATGTATGATCTAATTACAGGAAACTTGAAAAAATATGCTTAAAAAGTTAATTATTTGTGTGATATACCTTAAAATAATAATATTTGGAAAATATGCCCAAAAAGTATTTCGTTGCGTATTCGCTACCAATTTGCTACGTAATAGCTACGCAATCGCTACAGGTTGCTTTTGACATATTTTCCAAATGTTATTATTTTAAGACATATCATACAAATAATTAACTTTTGAAGCATATTTTTTCAAGTTTCCCTCTAGCTAAGTACTTATAATAACAAGTGCAATGATTCATTTCTTGAAGGTGGTAACTTAAGCTGGCTTCCATTTAGTAGACAAACAACCCCTCAAAAGAAGGGAATTAAAGTTGTTTTACTTAACTTTATGCCATTTATAGAATCTCTTAAAGCCAATTAACAGCCATTCCAACTCATTATGAGGTTAAAGGGTCCTTGGATCCGTTTCGTATAAAGAAAAAGTCAAATCTTTACACTACTGGCTGGTTTTCTGTACGTATTATTATTATTATTATTTGAAATATAAAACCTTGAACCTTCATGTAACTTGTATTTATTCATGATTTTAAATACAGCCTTTTTGAAAGAAACATGAAAAAAAAAACGTTAACGAATAAGTGGATCTTTTTAATATGAAGCCCCGGCGTGTGTAGTGGCGGAATTTTTTCCAAATCCAAAATATGAAGCATGATATTCAAAAAGTTAATTAAATAAATACGTTAACGTTGGACACAGTCTAATGTTGTTACACTTTAATGTTTAGGTACAATTGAAGTAGATGTAAGCTAAAATATATATAAATTTTCAATATTTTGTACGAGAAGCATAAATTTTGCTAGCTATGCACAAGTTCAGATCTAAATGGTGCATTTTAAAGTTCACAAATAGGAACCCATCTAAATATGGAATAAGAAAAAAGAAAGGATATAATAAGATAAGCAACTTCCCTGAAAAGATATACCATCAAAATGATTGTGATATAATCATATAAAGATTGACACAAAATATTTGCATTCATCGTTATATATACCGATTGATTTAAATGATTAATGATTTAAAAATATATTTTCTCTTTAATTAGTAATGTCATAATGTAAAGAGAGAATATCTTTACCCACACGTTTTTACTTAAACAAACTATAGTAAATATATTTTTTTCTTTTATTAATTTCAGTAAAACTTGTAATTACAAAGTGCTTCAGCTCTAAGCTTTCAGACAGCACAAAAAAGCCCTAGCTAAAATCTGCTTCACCCTTTGGAAATATGAAAATATACTATCTACATCTCTTCAGCTCCTTGTCCTTACATTTCCCATTTTACCCCTATTCCCTCCCCTCCCCCCTCCCCCCCCCCCCCCCAAATACCCAAACACTATACCAACACCCCAATAGCCAAAATGTGAAACTGAATGGCCATGCATGCTTGCTTGCTCAACATTGAAATTTTTACCCGCACCATGTTACGTATCAAACATTTACATGACATGACACGTGTATAAAAAGACAGATAATCCTTGTTTTTATACACGTATCATACATATAATAGTTTGTTACACATAAAGACACTCTGGATAGAAAAAATTACGACGCCATAGCATTTTGGCGGCGCAAATTTTGATAAAACTTTTCAATGAATTCTTCAGCAGCTTGATCAACATGGCTATCTTCATCAACATCCTTTAGAGGAAAAGGAGAGTCTGTTATTCTCAGCTGCCTAACCATCGGACTCTTCCCGAACCCCGGTAGCGCGGGTGAGGCCGCGCCACTATTCAGCATTTCCAAAGCCTTCATAACCGCATGAACCGCAAACTCATCTTCTTGAATATTACGGTTTTTGCGTTTGTTTAGATTGAAAGGGAGGTGGAAAGTAGGGTAACTAGGCTCCGGAGTGTTACTGCAGCTGAATTCGTATTCATTGGGTGGAGGGCAATATTGGAATACCTCTTGCTTTTTGTCGTGTGAGCGGCGGTGTGCGGATGATGTAATGGCGGAGAAGGCGGATGAAAAGTGGCTTTGAACCTTGTTGTGATGGTTGTTATGAAACATGAGATTGTGGATCGATTTTCCATTTAATTTGTTGTTTCGTTTCATCATCATAAGTTTGAGATCCATCATAAGTTTACCTTTAGAGATTCCTTTCCTTAACATGAAGTAAACGACTCGAACCATATGCCAGAATTTCTTCGCCATAGCCGAAACATTAGGCTCCATTTCTATGTTTTTCTCTTCTCGAGGCGGTGAGTCCATTTCGTGTAGTAACGTGGATGTAGATCTGTTTGACAGATGTAGTGGAGATGTAGGTCTGGTTGACAGTATTGTTTGGATTGAGATTTCAAGAGAGAAAAGGAGAGAGTAGAGAAGATATGCAATGTTTACACAAATATTGGACAAAAGGAAAGCCAATGGGGTGTGTATATATAGGGGGAAAAAGTAGTCCTTGTGGTTGTACTTAACGTTTAATCTAATTTGAGCCATTTGGTGCACGGAAGTTTCAATCTTTTGCTTTGTATTGGATTATTTATTATTTATTTATTTGCTCAATTATTTGCTAGGAACTAGATTGGGTTGTGTGGGGTAAGTTAAAGAGTCTATTACCATACGTACCAATAAAAGATTGTCATATTTATAAAAGTACTACTGAAAACCTTATCATTTTACATGGTGGCACACTCTTATTTATCGGGATATTATTGTACAATTTTTTTTTTTTTTTTTTATATTGAAACTATACCTTATTATTATACCTTATTTTTTGAGATATTATTATGAGGAGTAATGAGATGCACAACCAAAATTACACAACGGATTACACAACGTAATCTCCCATTATTGATTTTGTGAAATTTACGCCATAATCAATTAACACTCATTAAAATCGAGGTGTAAAGCGTAATTTTAATCTTACATTATTACTTTATTATTATACCTTATTTAGATCGTATTTTTTTCAAGTTTTTATATGAGTAGATATGTTATTCTCGACGCCTCATTTGATAGTTTTCCAACGACCAACGTCATATCGAAACAGTATAACAAACAAATTAAAAGTTAACGCTAACACATATAAGCCTATCGATATGCATTCATGATTTGCTTACTTTTATTTATTTATTTATCAGAATTTGCTTACTTTCATGCGAAGCAAAATAATCGTTGTATCTCATGAATATTTCAACTATATTTTACCATTTAACTAATAGAGAAAATTAATGCATGGTTCTTAATGCTTACAGCTCAAAGAAGGTGGAGATTTTTGTACTTGTTTTTCTCTATTCAAGATTTGAATTCATTTGTCATTATGCAGTTGGACATATTAAAAACCCTTTATATTTTATTTTCCTTTTGGGCAATTTAGTAATTAGACAATGCATTCACTTTGGTTAAACGGCCATCTGTCTATAAAATATATAAAATAAATATAAAAAAGAGCATTATAGGTGGCGCCGGTCTCCGGCGAAACAAGCAAACCAAAGGAGTGGGTCCCCACCAACTCAAAAAAAAGTTTCCTTAGCAAGGAGGTTTCCATCTTTCACGTGCTAGTGGTTTTCAACGGGAAACTTGTACGAGAAAGAAACTTGTACCACACTTAATTATATACATGAAATATTACACCAAACATAATAAAGTGTCTGAAAGTATTGTAGGATGTTTTAAAGAACCGTAAGGCCAACGCAGGAATTAAATGAACATCGAGATTGAATTCTAAGGATGCTAATTTTGGAATTGCTAACGGCGGAATCAGACATTTATGCTTGAGTAGACTAGGTGATTATATTTGTATGGTCGATAAGGTGGATTGGATTAAGACGATAAAATTTATTGGACTAAATTATATAAGATTTTTTATGTACCGAAAATAAACCCGGGTGAGGTTCGCTCCCCTCGGTCTAAATCCGCACCCATTGTTCCGTCCTTGTGGACATTGCCTAAGGGTTTCGTAAGTAAGTGAGTCAGTTGATCAGAGGAAGATATGAAAGCAACGTCTACTTGTTTAGAAGCCACAAGCTAACTCACGAACATGATTGAAATCAATCTAAATGAGTTTTGTCTGAGCATGAAAAATAGGATTTAGAGCAAGGTAAATGACATCAATGTTATCACAGAGGATTGGTGAAATGGGAAGTGCAATAGACATTTCACGAAGGAAGCTGCACATCCATTGAAGCTTATATGTAGTGCTACAGAAGGCTTTAAACTCAATTTATGTGCTATTTTTGGATACGGTCAAGTGTTGCCCAAAAAAGTGCAATGAGCACCCACAGAACGGCGACTGTCAAGCTTAGCAACCCAGTCATCATCAGAATAAGCCTCAAATAAATAAATAAAGTGGGGAGAGAAAAAGACCCTCGGGGATCGTGTGTTTAAGATATACATTTGACAACCATCCAGTGATCCTATTTGGGCAATTGTATAATCTTGTTGACATTGTAAACTGCAAAGGCAATGTCAGAGCGAGTGAAATTAAGATACTGAAGCCCCTTAACAATAGTGTGATTTAAAGAGGGATCAGAAATGGGCATGCTTCTAGCTTGCTAAGCCTCGTTGAGGGTGACATAGGGGTTTGACATGGTTATTTGTCCATGCCAGCATGATGTAGTAACTAAAGAATGTATTTTGATGCGAATCAACTTTATGACATTTTCCATATCAATTTACCACCGGAATTGGACTTAAATGTGAATAATTCACAATAAACCATACGTAGAAGTGCTTAATTTTATTGTTAGTACGTATGAGTTTTTATCGTGATTATTTCGTATTTATATATTATTTCTTTATCGAATTATATAACTACACGTTTTATTGTTCTTTGTAGGAATAATCCAAGCCGAAGGGGATTTGAGCCGAAACATGTAGAAAGATCGAGATCAAACTGGAGGAGAACCAAGTCGAGCTATTGGATAAGTCCACGATCAGTTCAGGACATGTCCTAGACATGTCCAGAAGCAAGACAAGTCTAGACCTTAACACTTGGGCTGGTTTTCCGAGTGAATGGCCGGGAAACTGAGTCAGTGCTTAGCGAAAATTCGAGAATCTTGCCCTAGGACACGTTCTAGACATTTCCAAAGTTGTCCACTGTTGGGAGGATTTTGCATCATTAAAACAAAAGAAAATTTATAAAACCTATACTACCATGCAAAACTACCTCCTAACCGGCCGAATACCGGGTAGTTTCTAGTAAAGTTGGATAAGTACGGTATCGATCCTCGTGGAAAAGGGATGTTGAATCTAATCTAATTAATTCTTCTTTATTAACTAAACCTAAACCTAAACTAAAACGGAAAAGTAATCGACGAGAGGATTGTCACCCAAAGCCGGAAAAAGATAATTGCACAAACAGAAAAATAAAACTATATCTATGAAAGCAATAAAACTAACTATCATTGAACAAACATGAACAAGCCATGATCAACCTTTTCCCAACAACCATCACCCCACCGAAAGAAACACGATTCACACACATTCATTCACAAGTTATCTTGGATTATTATCTTATCTAAAGCGTTTCCTCTTCCGATTTATCACGCCATAAATTAGTTTACCTTCCGGTCTTAACTAATATCGATACAAATCAAAGATATGGATGAAATCCTAATCTAACAACATTATCCCTCAACTTCCGTTTGTTGGAATAATAATTGTTAATCTCTCTCACGGCAATCTAACGAATCTATTAACTTCCGTTATCTAAATTCGATTAACATGCGGCATAAAAACATGAAAGAGAACAAGAACAACATAATGAATTAAACACATGAAAAATCCTATCTTTCCGGTAACGGTGATATCCCTCAATTCAAATCTAAGATAATCTTGCATCGAATTAATCAAATTGTGGTTCTCTCGTAAACCTAGATATTTAACCTACGAACTTCCGTTATGTATAGATTAAAAATCTAATCTTTCCTACAGTGATCTAAACTACACCGACTTCCGTCATACGGTAGCATCAAATCATGCAATCATCTTCCGATTTATATTGCAAAATAACGAATAAGCATAGGAAAAGAAACAATTTAAATTAAAACTTACAAAGTCATCCCTGAACTGAAATTAAAGTGCTGCAGAAACAGGTCTCCATGGCTGCTCCATGGATGAAAGCTTCAAGCCTTCATCATAATTCGAACAAGAAAAGAAAACGAAACGAAAAATAAAACCTAATCTAACCCCGATCACCCGAGCACAAGGCTCGAGTGACCGGCCTTGGAAGCCTCAGAAAAAAAGGTGTTCTTGCGGCTGCTGTGTGTAAAATTCGATATGGTATCATATTAGGGTTGAAAAGCTGCTACTATTTATAGAAAATCAGAGGCGGTTGCTACAGTAACGGTGCCGGACGTCCGTCCATAAGGTCGGACGCCCGTTCACTATTTTCAGCAACATCATCCAAACTTGTAGCGCTCATATCTCGGGCCTCGTAAGTCGGAATGGAGTGATTCAAAATCCTGTAGAATCCTCTCTTCAAGCCCTACAACTCTTCTCTTGAGGTCCAGAGTCAAATCGGTTGTTATCATATCAAGAACTGCGTTGCAAGGTCGTCACTACCCGGAATCCTGATTTTCCGATATTTATCTTGCTTGATTTCTTTTCCACTCGAATTTATCTCTTTAAAATCATCCTTTCCATCAACAATGTGTATCTACAATGTAGGAAAAACATACCAAAGCGTAACACAATCCTAAAATAATACAAAATCATGATTTAAACACATAAATCGCTACGTTTTGCAATTTAACCTATTAGAAACACCATTTACTCAATTAATCGATTATAAGCTCGATTTCTATGTAAATAATATAAATATGGGGGAAATTGATATAAAATATATCTCTAAAAATCGTACAATTTGACCCTAAACAACACCCCCACACTTAAACTTTTGCTCGTCCCGAGCAAAACAAAACAACAAACATACTATCAAAAACCGACATAACCTGACACGAGATGTAGTCATGCTCACGTCAAGCTAGTATTTAGCAAATCGAACTCACTCGGTGATTGTGTGTGCAAAACCTGCTAAACTTCCACCGATCCACTCTCGATGTATTAAATCAAGCACTAACATTCATCCGGTAAAATAAAAGAAAGTTTAGTCCCGTGTACAAAGACTTACCGTGATAAAAACTAATTACCAAGAACACAGAACTAACTCACATTTAAAATCCTTTACTTGGTGCCTAGAAAATACCTTTCAGGTCTCTACTGGGTTTAGATCAACTTGACTTAGAGTTCCAAAAAGCAAAAATTTTGGTTTTCTATCGTCGTGTCTCAAAAGTATAACACTCTCCCCTATTTTAGAGGCAGTCACCCCGAGATCACTCAAACCCATACTGTCCAAGGTAAACCACACTCCCCAATTGGGGCAGTATCCAAATGGACTCGAGGTGATAGTCACAAACAAACTCAATTTATTATATATATATATATATAGTATTATATTTAATCCCAAACTCTTTGGAAACTCCTGGTCAGATATTATTTCTAACACATTCAAGACTTTTAAGGTTCTCAAGAACACTAAGGTACTTAGATTCTAACTGTGAGTATAGTACGAATTCTTAACTTTCATTAATGCTAAATAAGTGTTATCTGTATCAAGAATTAACTTTCCTTTAACTAACCGGAAACTATTCTATATTTGGCTCTTCATCTAATAGGTTCGTGAAATGAAGTTCAAGTGAGTATCGACTTACCAAATCTATTCTTAGAACATGATATGACTACTGATAACAACTAAAAGTGCCAGATTATAAAACTAGCATGCTAGTGAAATGTTACTCAGGACTAAACAAAAATTTTTGAAAATTGAAGCACTTTTCATAGAAAATTATAACTAATATGAGCAAATGAAAGTAGATACATATAAACCATCCTCTCCCCCACACTTAGATTGCAACTTGTCCTCAAGTTATACAGAAATAAAACAAATAGAGAACTTAGCTGATTGGATGCTGGCAATTCCGGAAAAACCCTTAGAAACCCAAAACTGCTGCATAGCTCAGTAGACTGTGGAGCATCACAGGTAAACTGAATTCATCGTGAAAGTGCATAATAGCTATGAAAAATATCCTGCAGACTTGATCAGTGCAAAAAGAGTCTACGGGGAAAAAGAAAAGATTACATATATAAAGCACATGGAAAATGAGATATGGAGATAGTTCAAATTTAAGCTCATATAAAGATGGAACATATACATGAAATATTACAAAGTAGTAGGCTAGGTGCAACTACATGAAAATATACTACAATGCAGCCTACATGATATGCAATCCTAAAAATAAAATAAATAAAAATAAATTCAGCGAGCTCTCAGTGAGCAAGTTGAGAGGACAACTCTACAAAGGACTACGGCCTATGCAGAAACTAAAATAAAACGCGAGGTAGCATTACGAAACCGACGCTTAACTACGCCAAGAAAAATAAAAGAAAAATAGAAAAACAATGCAACTAGATGACATGCAACTAAATGATATGCATCTAAATGATATGCAAAAATAAAAGAAAATAAAAGAAAGAAAACTAGCCCACTCATTTGCAAAGATGACATGTATATAATAATCGCTACACCAAATAATGACGGAGTTACGATAAACGATCTTCGTTCATTACATGCGAGTGTAAACGCGCCTTAAGACTCATCAAAGGTGATAGCATTATGGAAAACCAACAATTAGCTATACTAAAATGATATAACTCATATGGAAAAGGATTTAGCATACGGAAACCGGCGAAGAGCTACCCATATGAGTTACAAAAATAACAAGAAAGCACATAAGTCTCAAAGCTCACAAGATTCATCACGGCGGTATGTAGCATACGGAAACCGACATTAGCTACTAAATAACAATAAGAACAGTTATAGCATACGAGAACCGACAGTAACTATAACTTGCATAGATGAATCAAGTATATAAGATTAATCAATTATTTAACATGGAGTCGTAGATGGAAAGATATAAATATGCAAGTTCAGATAATCTACGTAAAAACAATTAGCCACAGAAGCTCAAATTAAAAACATCCAAGTCAAATAAAGCATTAAAAATCGAATAAATAAAAACTTTGGAACCTGGACTGGCGTTCATTAACTCAAACGGGCGTTCACCTTGAAGCACAACACTGGACGAACGTTCAACCCTTTCAGACGCTCGTCTGCCATGAAGACAGACCGGGCGTGCGTTCACCTGCAACTTATGAACTGGACGGGCGTTCACTTACTTGAACGCTCATCCATACAACGAATTTGCACAGACAATGCAGGAGAGACACAGAAAACCCTAAATCTCATAAGCACAACACAACATAGAGCACAGACAACAGCCACAGATAAATTTTAGCACAGGGGTTAGACTAGGTAACAACTAAACACAAACTTCACGTAAAACAGATTGAGTAAAAAACTTTTGCACATGCTTAACCCTACGGTCATCGAAACACGGCAAAATAAAAACTCTCAATCTATTCGACGCTACCTTTATTGAAAACGAAAATAAACGTAACAAAATTGAGAAATTAACTGAACTAGATTCAACATGACACCTATTTCCCCTGCAACGGCGCCACTTTTGTTGGGGGGATTTTGCATCATTAAAACAAAAGAAAATTTATAAAACCTATACTACCATGCAAAACTACCTCCTAACCGGCCGAATACCGGGTAGTTGCTAGTAAAGTTGGATAAGTACGGGTATCGATCCTTAGGGAAAATGGATGTTGAATCTAATCTAATTAATTCTTCTTTATTAACTAAACCTAAACCTAAACTAAAACGGAAAAGTAACTGGACAGAGGATTGTCAGTCCAAAGCCAGGAAAGATAATTGCGGACAAACAGAAAATAAAACTATATCTATGAAAGCAATAAAACTAACTATCATTGAACAAACATGAACAAGCCATGATCAACCTTTTCCCAACAACCATCACCCCACCGAAAGAAACACGATTCACACACATTCATTCACAAGTTATCTTGGATTATTATCTTATCTAAAGAAGCGTTTACTCTTCCGATTTATCACGCCATAAATTAGTTTAGCTTCCGGTCTTAACTAATATCGATACAAATCAAAGATATGGATGAAATCCTAATCTAACAACATTATCCCTCAACTTCCGTTTGTTGGAATAATAATTGTTAATCTCTCTCACGGCAATCTAACGAATCTATTAACTTCCGTTATCTAAATTCGATTAACATGCGGCATAAAAACATGAAAGAGAACAAGAACAACATAATGAATTAAACACATGAAAAATCCTATCTTTCCGGTAACGGTGATATCCTCAATTCAAATCTAAGATAATCTTGCATCGAATTAATCAAATTGTGGTTCTCTCAGTAAACCTAGATATTTAACCTCTACGAACTTCCGTTATGTATAGATTAAAAATCTAATCTTTCCTCTGATGATCTAAACTACACCGACTTCCGCCATACGGTAGCATCAAATCATGCAATCATCTTCCGATTTATATTGCAAAATAACGAATAAGCATAGGAAAAAAACAATTTAAATTAAAACTTACAAAGTCATCCATGAACTGAAATTAAAGTGCTGCAGAAACAGGTCTCCATGGTTGCTCCATGGATGAAAGCTTCAAGCCTTCATCATAATTCGAACAAGAAAAGAAAACGAAGCGAAAAATAAAACCTAATCTAACCCCGATCACCCGAGCACAAGGCTCGGTGATCAGCCTGGAAGCCTCGAGAAAATAAGGTGTTCTTGCGGCTCTTTGTGTGTAAAATTCGATATGGTATCATATTAGGGTTGAAAAGCTGCTGCTATTTATAGAAAATCAGAGGCGGTTGCTACAGTAACGGTGCCGGATGCCCGTCCATAGCCCGTTCACTATTTTCAGCAACAGCATCCAAACTTGTAACGCTCATATCTCGGGCCTCGTAAGTCGGAATGGAGTGATTCAAAATCCTGTAGAATCCTCTCTTCAAGCCCTACAACTCTTCTCTTGAGGTCCAGAGTCAAATCGGTTGTTATCATATCAAGAACTGCGTTGCAAGGTCGTCACTACCCGGAATCCTGATTTTCCGACATTTATCTTGCTTGATTTCTTTTCCACTTGAATTTATCTCTTTAAAATCATCCTTTCCATAAAAAATGTGTATCTAAAATGTAGGAAAAACATACCAAAGCGTAACACAATCCTAAAATAATACAAAATCATGATTTAAACACATAAATCGCTACGTTTTGCAATTTAACCTATTAGAAACACCATTTACTCAATTAATCGATTATAAGCTCGATTTCTATGTAAATAATATAAATATGGGGGAAATTGATATAAAATATATCTCTAAAAATCGTACAATTTGACCCTAAACATCCACTAGGTCGGGAGCCGTAGCACTTGCCCGGGAAGCCGCACCGACTTTGTCTCAAAATTGACAAACTCACCCTTTTGGGTCTTAGGTCGGTTATTTTTACTATAAATAAGATATATTTCAGCATTCTATGTACGAATTTTCAGAGCAACAAACTATGTAGCAAGTTATCAATAAAATTTTTGTTTTCTCCATTGTTTAAGATTTTTTTTTAGCCTTTTCTTGTTTGTACGCGGAGGAATAGCTAGAAGATTGATCTCGTGTTTCTAGGTAATCATGTCGATTCTTTCTTCTATGTTTTACGAATTTATGATGATTATCGTTGGTACAAGCATGTTAGGTTAAATTACTTATAGGTCGAATTGAATGATGTTAATTTGCACCTAATCGTGATTTATATTGATTCATACATTAGAAACGCCCGGTCTCGGGGAAAATATTTTGTTTCGGAAGAGTACCCAACGGTCTATATTGGGGAAAAGTCTTAACGATTTAGTTTCTCCGAACGATTTGTTTCGATTAATTCTATTGTTTCATTTTAGTTTACGTGTTTAGAAATTGGCCACTTCTTTAAATGTTTTCGTAATTTACTTTCAAAGGAACTAAGGTTGAAAATAGTAATTGGACAAGAAACAATTAGATCGTTATCAGTTAACTAGCCCGTGCACGGTGGTCATGTAGCGAGGTTTACGGTGTTTATCATCGGTATTTCCTAGTTCTTAGTTCGTGTTCAGTTAATATTGTTCTAGCCCGCGCACGGTAGACGTTTAGCTATTCATATGGTTCTAGAGTCCGAGCACGATCTATGAACCACATTAGGAAAATACACCAGTAATTGACTCGGTTCTTAGAACTTTAATGATAAAAGTGTATGAATCAATATAGAAAACGATTAGGGAATAATTAACTAGTTTGGTTCGATGTACTTTCTTAAACATGGTTAAAACTTGTCTTGAGTTGATAATCCTTAATCTTTACTTTATTTTCCGCGTTTATTTTGGTCAAAGACCACCAACCTTCGTAATCTTGAATATTTGTAATTAAGTTTGCATAATTATAGAACAAGTCCATGTGGGATTGACCTTACTCACGAATTGAGCTATACTACGGCTGACCTAGTCTGCTTGCTAGTGTAGTTGTGATTTTCGCGAACAAGTTTTTGGCGCCGTTGCCATTTGCCGGGGACTTTGTTTCGGTAACATAGGCTTAGTTACGAAGTTAGGGTTATAGTCTTTTCTTTTATCTCAATTCTTATTTTTGTTTTCTCAATCCTTTTGTTTTAGAATTAGGTTATTTTCTATATTTTTAGTTTATTTTGAATTTGTTGATGTCTAGAATGTGTGGCCCATACGTCGTGGTAAAGGTTGATCCTTCAGGAACCGTGGGAGTGAAACATCCGGGTAAGGATAAGACCTTGAGGGTAAAAAGTCATCGGTTGAAGCATTATGAGGATGTTAACTCTAACAGATCGAAGGAGGTCCTTTACTTCGATAATTTGGCTTAGATATGAGTGGTCATACGGTCGAGCTGACGACCTTTCTCAAAGTTAGATCGAGTCTTCGTGTCTAGGAAGTCTCACGATTATATTTGCATTGACTGACGTATAAACCATCCGATGTATGCAGAGCCTCAATACCGAAGAAGTAATATAAGATCTTTTCCCAGAAACGTACATACCAAGATAGCCGATATACATAACCAATTGAATAAGAGAAAGGAAGTCACATTAATAATAATATCAAGATAAATAATAAAGAAGACATATGCGCGATCAGATCCACGAGAGTATATACATAGAAAAACGTTGGACTTAGGTGCATGAAACCGAAACTAAGTGAGGATGGCACATAAATGAGAAATCAAAGCACGCGGGACTTGGTGTAGTCCATATATAGAGACCGCGTCCTTCAACCGGCAAACATGGTGAGGATGAACAAACCAGGTAAGCTCTGATACAATATCAAAATTATTTGTAATTGATTGATTCCATTAATGATTTTAGAATGAAGTGGAAATATGTTTATATATGCTCAATACATAGACTAAATGACATAATCATCCCTAAATCAATTAATGACGTGTTTAAAGATTAATTATTCTAGTGTGGTAATACATTCTTCAACAGGGAAACGCAAAGTATCGCACAAGAATCACAAAAGAAAAAAACCGAATTTCGTACCCAATATCGATTATGGTCGAATCTCCATTTCAAACCAACAAATAAAAAATCTTCTTCCTTGCCCTATAAATTTGAAAAGTAATTAATATGTTTTTATTTTATTGAATATACACTCTTGTGACAAATACAAAGCCAAGTTTGCTTTAGATTGTTTCTAACTTTATACTGCTATACTTAGCTTGTTTGTTTCCTTGCATTTGTGTTCTTTATTTCATGCATTGAACTAAAATGTTTTGTTTCCATTAGAAGTTGCTTCCAAAAAGAGTTCCGATTTTCAAGTACTAAAATCCTTCCATTCTTTTCCATGGAGTTTCTAATTGGTGCCTTTTGCTTTATAATATTTCTTTTGTGCATTCGGGAAGGTTTTGGGTGGATTCAAAGTACCTCTATACAATTTTGAAATGACAATGTCTTTATGTACATGTACTTTCATTTTATCATCCATTTGCCTTTTAGGACTCCAATCGTATATAGTTTTCGGTACGTACGTAGTCCGTTATATAAGACTAATGATACACAGTGGTGGACCTATATACAACCAAGGGGACAGCTGCTCCCTATTGATCCGTAAAAAATACATTAAAATTTATACTATGTATATAGTTTGCCCCCCTTAGATTTTTTATTTGCCTTTAAAAAATTTATTGCTCATCTTATCCGAGATCATGTGTCCGCTCATGATTATACAGACACAACCGTTCAGCCAAAATGAGTGACACAACATTGAATATTTATATCATTTATTATCATTGTGTAGGACCAATTGATAATGATAAAGACCTATCATAATTGATGGTGCAAATACAAGTTGTGTTATCTACTCGTTGTGACTAAACGGTACGCTGTGCTCGTGTCATTAATTAATTACTCATTTTAAAGGATTTTCTTTTACTAAGTTATGTTTTCTGGGCTAATTGTAGAAAATCTAGACCCAAGCTCATATAAAAGTAGGGGTCTCATCCCCAAAAATTAGGTTGCGAGGTGAGGGAAGTATATCTCTTAATATGGTGGGTGAAACTATCACAAGTTCCTAATGTGGGGCACTTTAACACGCCCCCTCAAGTGTAGGCTTATAAAGAGCCTGAGTCACATGACACACAAGGCATATAAGGGGCACTTTTAAGGCCAACAAAGAGGCCCAACACTTGCACAATAAAGGGGTGGCTCCGATACCATATGAACTACCATCTCTTCCAAAAGTTTAAGTTGATGAGGAGGTAGATAATTAACATTATATACGCATTAACACGCCCCTCAAGTGGTATCGGAGCGCTTACCGTTCTATTAAAACCAATTGGTTTTAGTAAATGCGCTACTGTATTTCTGTATACATTCAAGAGTGTGGAATCTCTCCAGACACCCCCCTCAAGTGTGGGCAATCTATCCCAACAATTGCACAATTTTTTTATTCATGAGTGTGGACAATCTCTCCCACCCCCCTCAAGTGTGGGCAATCTCTCCTAACACTTGCACAATTTTTTTTTTAAATAATGTTCACCGCCAGAGTTTGATCTCGTGACCTCTGGCTCCGATATCATGTAAAAAATCTAGGTCCAAGCCCATATAAGAGGAGGGGTCTCATCCTCACAACCTAGGTTTTGGGGATGGGACTCCTCCGCTTATATGGTTTGGGCCGGATTTCTACATGGTATCAGAGCCACCATTTTATTGTGCAAGTGTTGGGCATCCTTGTTGATCTTAAGAGTGCCCCTTATATGCCTTGTGTGTTGATGGCCAAAATAGTGAGGGTCCAACTTTAGTCGGCAGTGTACCGAGTTGGATGCACTATAGTAGCGAGCAATGTCGTATCCCACAAGGAATTTATCGAATACCAAAGTCGTTTTCGGATTTAGTTTAGGTCAATCACGATATTTCAAATTCAATTATACTAAAATGAAATATAAACTAAAGATACTAATGAGAGAAAGAGACATAGCCAAACCATGATCCAATTGACAAACTTTCGCCTCTCTAATCGATTAACTCGGGAATGGGATTGACCAACCTACCAACCTATACTCATATCGACTCATTCATGTGTGCAAACTCCTAAGCTAGTGTAAGACGCCATGCAACAATCAAACACCCTTTGCTCGGTTCAACAGTCCGCCTTTAAGGATTTAACTGACCGAAACAAGATTAACGTGCTAGAGTTGCTCGATTTCACAACCGATTGAACCTCACTCCCTAATCAATCTAAACAACTCAGTTTATTATAAGAAGTGATCTTAAAACCCCTTTTCTCACACCCCTTCGCAACATACATTTATAAAAGTGATGTGTGTTCATAAACTATGTGTACAGTCTAATTCAAGCATTGATAACAAGTTTTAAGACATGAATTCGTCAATATAACAACAATTAAGCACTACACATTCCCAATTTCATCAATTAGAGAGTGATTTCATCAATCTTCACATAATTTGACTATGAGATGTTTAGCTACTCATAATAAAACTAATAACAACAATTAAAGATAAAATTAGAGCCATAAATGAAATAGAAACTGAAATTGATTACCAAAATCGTAGCAAAATCTGGGTTACATCAAGCTCCAACATCACCCAATGTCAATTGATGATGAAGAAGAACCAAAATGATAAAATTCCAAGAATAGAAAAGAAATTTGAGCTAGATTATGCTAATTCTATGTAATTACTAGTGTAGAAATGAATCTAAGGATGAAAAGAGGGGAATTCGATCTAAAGGGGTGGAAGGGTATGAAGAAAAGAGTTCTAGGTAAAATGTGGTATCAAAAGTATCAAAAAAAAATATATCCAACTCTGTGCAATCCTTCTATTTATATGTGCTTCAGATTTGCTCTTAAAGTTGTCTAATGCGTACACATCCCTTCCTGAATGCGCACGCATTGCGCTGTGGTTGTCTGGAAGTCATGATCCTGATGAGGTGGATGCGTACGCATTGAACGTTTTGCCCCCAAATCCTTGACTTGCTGCTGCTTCTGGAATGCGTACGCATTATACGCAATGCGTACGCATTGTTCCTTATTCTCCAACCTTGAGCATCCTGTATCAAGGATGCGTACACATCACATGGAATGCGTACGCATTAGCTGCATTTCTCCAAACCTTTGCATCATGTACCAAGGATGCTTACGCATAGCTTAGAATGCGTACGCATTGACTGCATTCCTTCAACTTCTGCACTTTTTTTCAGCTTTTCCCATCCCCGAACCTCGGTCTTGCCTTTATGCGCTCAGTACCTTATCTTCCAGGCTTACGAGCACCTATATCCTGCGTCATGACATCTAAATATATACCGAGCATAATCTCGCAAGATAAATAGGACTCGAAAGGACTAAAAACATCGTCAAATAGCAAGGTTTGCCATCTATATGATGGTTTACTTCAAAGTGAATGCATTATTTGTTTTCTCCCTTAACATGGCCTAGAATTGCCCGGAATGAGCCAAAAGTGCCGTAAACGGGGGTTGAAATATGCACCGGAGCAAAGTAAAGTTGACTCTCATCATGTGTAATGTGACACAGGCTCTTTATCGGCCCACACTTGAGGGGGCGTGTTAAAGTGTCCCACATTGGGAACTTGTGATTGCTTCACCCACCATATTAAGAGATGAACTTCTCTCACCTCACAACCTAGGTTTTAGGGATGAGATCCTCTTATATGGGCTCGGACCTAAATTTTCTACGCTAATTTATTAAATCTTTACACTTTAGAATTCAAAGAGCTAAATTGATTGATTGTATGTTACTCCATATATACAGTTGAATGTGGTACTAGCTAGCTATAGTAACATGATGTTGACCAATGTTGTTTAGCACAAACTTGCACGTAATTAATTAAATATAAGTACAACTGCTTGAAGAATGGGTTGCAAGCTTAAATTAGCAAGTAATTAAAAGCTTTAATAAAGTAGTAACCCATGAAAAAAAAAGTGACTTTAATCTGGACACGTACAAGTGGAGAATTAATGAAATTTGGGGAATTCTCATCACTAATAATTATATGTCACCTTCATTCATGGCTTTTTTCCCCATTGCTCACTCACCTTTAATTCTCACAAATTTATTATGATCCACGATTTTTGAGTTTGTTTTCTTTTTAATTCTTTGAAATTAACATTCATATTTAATTAGACCATGCATTTTAGGACACTTGGAAAAATTCTCTACTAAGATAAACATAAGAAAGATAAAAAATTTATCCAAGCCCTTTGATGTTTGAATGAACATCATCATTGATCATTTTAATGAAAGCCTGATCTGATTTCTGATGATTGTAGCGTATCTTTTGGTTAATGTTTTTGAATTGATCTCATGGATCATGCATATTATTGGATGTTAAATGATAACATAAGCTTTAGGTCAAGGATAATGTTATTGTCGAAGCAAAATCATCCCAACAAGTGATATAATATACTTTTACGTCATTGATTGTGATAAAATCCTTATCAATCCGTTGACAATGCATCATGGTCAATAATTTGAAAGTGTTTTGTTTTGTTCTGACAGTAACTCTAGTCTGAGATTAAGTATGAAAACTTTCATGTGAAGGCCTACCGGCCCATACACCTCAAAACTAGTTGTCACCACCAACCATAATCGCTACTACTATCGTAAAGTGACAAGACTACATACAATTAGAGAGGGGCAATTGCCTCTCTTGATCCGGAAAAATATATTAATATATATAGTATGCATGTTGTTTGTTTCCTCCCCGTAATTTTTGTATTTGACTCTTAATTAAATTTTTATTGTCCCTTTAACTAAGATCTTGCGTCCCGCCACCAAGCTGGCTATCAGCCACTATATATCACCCTCCCCCACCCATCTCGTTACCGCTTGTTGTCACTACCTACCGGGAACTATACCTTGTCACTACACCCATCACCGACCCATCACGCAACACTATCACCTGTCACAACCACACATCACATCCAACCGTTGCCACCACCGGCCATCACCACTATTCATCACACCCACCATCACCCATGTTGTCACACCCATTGTACCACCACCAGACGCACGCCACTTTTCATCCCTCCACCCACACTTATCCACCCATCCCACCACTCACTTCATAACCACAAACCACCATCCATCATGAGCCACACTCGTCATCACCAACCACACATTATCATCGCCCATCATGTCACTTATCATATTATGTGAAATTCCATCAATTTAGTTCAATCATGTATCAAACACAGGAATATTGAAATCGTGTTATTCCTTTTCGTCGTGATTCAAACACGGAAATGGTATTGGTGTCTTTCAATTTCATTCTAATATAGGGATACACATATTTTTAGTCCATTTTGTCTCAAAAAAAAAAAATTTTATTTCCACGTCTTATGTTTTATCTTGATATTTTTATTCATCATCTATGGTATTTTTTTTTTTTAAGATTTTAAGTCCATTTTCGTCACTTATCAAGTTCTTATTTAATGAATCACTTTTACGTCTAAAAAAACAGAAAAAAACGGGCATTTTGGGTCCATCTTTACCTGCACCCGCAACTATTGTGGAGAAGGTGAACAAACATAATTTTGTGTTGCAATGATTAACTCAAAGTCATAAAAAAATTGTTGCTTTAGGGTTTTATACTTTTTAACTTTATTTAAAGTTTGATGTGTACTGGTGGAACCACTGTTTCCTCCAATAATATTGCCACAAATAATTCTACCAAAGATTGTCCAAAGTGAAGGGGTGTTGAAATTATGATAAAGAAGGGATTATTACTTCAAGATGTAACGAACTGAGCTAGAATTACCCAAAGATCAAATGAAGAACATTGAACAAGAAAAGAAGAATTTCCAGAAAATTCAAAATGGAAAGAGAGGGAAGATTGTTTCTTCCAATTCATGAATTAAAGCTGAAGGAAACCTCTAATAAAACTTCTAATCAATCATTTACAACTCGAATTGGAGTATATATAGGCTGGGGCAGTTGCAACTGCCACCAACAGACTTTAACAAACTCTGCTGCTAAGTGTTCGACTAAATGTCTTTTAGACAAAATCAGCTCCATCTTGCATATGCTTCAACAAGTGGAAAAAATAGAAAGAAAAATATGAGCTGCAAAATTAACAGTTAATTAGGCTTCATTATTGTTTTATACTTACAGTGTGTATATATGGATTCATTTACTACCTCTGTCTCATAAAAAAAATGTCCACTTTTTTAAAATGAAGTGTCGGCAAAATTAGGATTTTAGTCCTCTAACTTGGCCTATTTTGGATTTTAGTCATGCTCCTGCTCCGGTGAGGAAAATGATCCTCTAAGTTGATTTTTTTTTGGATTTTAGTCCTATCCGCGAAAATAGTGATTGGGCACCGGAATCTTTAAAAATAGTCCTCTAACTAGGCTGCCACGTAAGCGCTTTTTTAAAGATTCCGTGCCCAATCAATTTATTTCCGTGGATAGGACTAAAATCCCAAAAAAGCCAACTTAGAGGACCATTTTCCTCACCGGAGCAGAACATGACTAAAATCCAAAATAGGCCAAGTTAGAGGACTAAAATCCTAATTTTTCCATGAAGTGTCATATAAAAAATGTCAATTTAGAAAACCAATACATCATTTAATACACTTTTTCCAAACATACCCTTTCATAACATTTAATGTTTATATATATATATATATATATATATATATATATATATATATATATATATATATATTCAATTTATATTCCAAAAAGCATTTATTATTTGATAGTGGGTATATATGTTCATCACTACTTAAAATACAACATATATTAATTGTGTAATGGTGACTTAAACTTATGCTATCGAGGTCTTGTCTGGAAACATGTTCGTCAAAGAATGTATGAAGCATCTCACAAATCTGTGTTCAATGGGGGGCAAGATCAGCAGAGTTGATCAACCTGCTGATGGCCATGTCTACTGAAGACAAGTCTGCTGAGGGTCAACAGACTTGTAGAACACGTCTGCTGCATGTTTGTTCGAGTTACTTCTAGATTATTTTGGTCATTTATTGGGTTGGTTGTTTAGTCGGTTAGGGTTGGATTCCCGAGGCTATAAATACCATCTGTATTAATTGTAACTTGATGTAATTTTCTGGTGATAATAATATATCCTCGTTTGTCTGTGGAGTAGTCGACACATTTCCGGAAACCAAATTAAATCTGTGTTCTTCTTGTTTCTGTGTTTGTTTACTTGTTTATCTTCTATCTTTACTCACAATCACCATCACTTCTTGATCGATCCGTCATAACAAACTGGTATCGGAGCGTCCAGGTTCATCAAGAAATCTGCTTATCTGTTTAAGCAAGGTAGATTGGCACCAAGGTCATAATTGACGCTAGGATTTGGGATCTACGCAAGCTTTTCTGGTGAGAAAGATGTATGCTTTAAACGTCAAGATTGACAAGTTTACAGGAAGAAACAACTTTAGTCTGTGGCAGATCAAGATGCGTTCTTTGTTGAAGCAGCAGGGATTATGGGGTCCCTTGTCTAAATCAACAGAAGGAAGTGTTGCTGAGAGAGCCTGTCTGGAGGAGAAAGCACATTCAACAATTATGTTGTGCTTGTAAAATGATATTATCATAGAGGTTGTTGAAGAGGACACTGCTGAGAAGTTGTGGTCCAAATTTGAGAGTCTGTATATGACTAAGTCTCTAACCAAAAAGTTGTTGTTGAAACAGCGTATGTTCAGTTTAAGGATGCATGAGGGCACTCAGCTGAGGGATCTTCTAGACCAGCTGAACACGCTATTGCTTGATTTAAGGAATATTAATATGAATATTGAATATGAGAATGTTGCATTGATTCTACTTGTATCATTGCCAGCATCATATGAGAACTTTGTGCAGTCCTTTATTGTTGAGAAGGACTCGGTATCATTGGAGGATGTGAGATCATCACTCCATGCTTGAGAGTTACGCCATAAGGCATCTGGTTCTGGGATAGATAGTCAGTCTACTGGATTGGTGGCCAATGGAGTTAGCAGGGGGCAGGTAATTCTGGAAAGAAGAAATTCAAGAAGAATTCCAAGGGTCCTAAAGCTAAGGATATCTGTAATTACTGCAAGGAGCAGGGGCATTGGAAAAATAAATGTCCAAAGAGGATGAAGCAGCAGGGTACAGCTGCTTTGGCATAACAAGACACCAACTCAAGAAGATCTCCTTAGCGCTTTGAGTCGATGATGGCACAGAGATGTGTGGATTCTGGACACTGGGAATCTTATCATGTGTGTCCAAACAGAGAGTGGTTTTCAACTTAATTATCAGCAGGTGGATGGAGGCCATATTCCTATGGCTAACAGCAAGGTCTGCAAAATAGTTGGGATTGGATCCGTTCAGGTGAGGACACATGATGGTAAAATCTACACACTGAATGAGGTTAGGCATGTTCCATAGAGGACCAAGAATTTGATATCACTTAGACTATTGGACAACAAAGGGTTCAAGTTCAGGGGTGAAATGTGGAGTGGTGAATGTCTATAAGGGTTCAAGTGTGATTCTCAAGAGGTATCGAGCGAGGGGACATTGTATATACTACAATGGTCTATCAGATGTCGTTCTACTTCTGCATTGCATCATCGAGGTTCACCACCATAATTGACTAAGTTGTGGCATATGAGATTGGGTCATATGGGTGAAATATGGATGCAAATTCTGTCTAAGTCTGATCTACTTGGGGGACATAAGGTCAAAGAGCTGGATTATTGTGAACATTGTGTGTTTGGGAAGCTACATAGGAGCAAGTTCCTAAAAGCAATCCACATCACAAAAGGGACACTTGATTATGTCCATTCTGATTGTTGGGGACCTTCAAGGGTGGAGTCATTGGGTGGTCACAGGTATTTTGTGTATTTTATAGATGATTTTTCAAGGATGGATTGGGTAGTCATAATGAATTAAGCACAAGAGGGAAGCATTCAAGCACTTCAAGCAGTGGAAGGCTTTGGATGAGAATCAGACAGGAAAGAAGATCAAGAGACTTAGAACTGATAATGGCCTGGAATTCTGTTGGTCTGAGTTTGATGAATTTTGCAACAATGAAGGCATTGCTAGGCATCATACTGTAAGAAATACTCCACAGTAGAATGGTGTTGCAGAAAGAATGAATCAAACTCTTCTAGAGAGGGAAATGTGCATGCTCTCTAATTCTGGTCTAGCGAGGAGAATTTGGGCAAAGGCTGTTAACATAGCATGCTACTTAATCAATAGGGGCCTCACACTGGGATCAAACTTAAAACACCACTTGAAGTTTGGTCAGGAAAGTCAGCAGACTACTCTGGACTTAGGTTTTTAGAAGCACTGTCTACTACCATGTCAGTGAGGGTAAATTGGAACCTAGGGCCAAGAAGGGTGTGTTTGTTGGATATGGAGATGGAGTTAAGGGATATAGAATCTGGTCATCACCTGAGAATAGAGTGATACTCAGCAAAGTGTAGTATTTGATGAAAACTCTATGCTTAACTCATCTGTGAGAGCCACATCTGAATCCGAAATTGGATCTGAGACTGAGAAGGTTGACAAACAGGTAGAGCTTCACGTAGAGTCTACTGAATCAAAAGACCCAGCAGGGGATGGTCAACAATCAGCAGATCCAGAGCTGGATCCAAGCCACTCTTCTGAACAAGGGTCAGCAGACACTCAAACAAATTGATGTTTGTCACAGGGTATAGCTCTCAAGCAGAGCTAGGAGGACCAATATCAGACCCCCAAGAAGATATGGGTTTGAGGAGGATATGGTTGGATATGCACTACAGGTAGCTGAAGAAGTGGATGGTTTTGAACCTAACACTTACATGGAAGTTGTGACATGTTCTGAGGCATCCCAAAAAAGAGTAAAAAAATGAATTTTGATGAAATTACGTCGGAAAGGGTATCGTGTTTGGGCTCAAAAAAGAGCAAAAAAAGGAATTTTGATGAAAAAATTTCAATGATCGGATTTATAAATCAAAAAGTTACGAGTGTTTGGAAAAAAAAAAAACAACAACTAAACCTGAAGGAGGAGGCGTAGCGGAAGGATGACAGATATGCGCTGTCCTTTTATTAAAGGGGTATTCTTATCCGCGCGTATGAAATTTTTTGTCCTTTTTGTAACTAAAAAAAGAAGTATGTCCTATTTATTCATTTTATAATTTTTTTTTCTTGTCATTTTCCCTCAATCTCCCTAAATTTTAATTAATCGCTTAACGATATGTGAGTGATATTTTATTCATCACTATCAATTAATACCTCAATAAAAGTGAGAAATTATTCTATATTTGACACATGTCATTGTTATAGTCTCCCCACACAAAGTAAGTATTTACTAACCATACATATAAACTAGTAGCTCATAACCGTGCAAGGCACGGAGGCCCAGTACAACTCATTAACGATTAAATGTGTTGCATGGATAATGTCTGGCGACTGACATGGATTGAAGCTTCATTTTGAAGGCAAACTTATGTGACCAAGAATGGAAAAAGTACTGTTGCAGCACAGTCAAATTGAGGCCGCCACATTTTGTATTATTAGCTACAAAATGAACTTTAAATTAGGGGTGGCATCGGGTCGGGACCCGTCCCGTAACACACCTTTCCGATCCCGACCCGATTCGATTCGGGATTCTATTTTTCTTCCCGGACCCGTTCCCAATAAATTCGGGATCCCGAAAATCGGGATCCCGGATATTCGGGATCCCGGAAGGCCGGGAATGAATTTCCCGAATATATGATCTTAAAATATATTCATGTTTTTATATAAAAATGACGACAATAACTTGATCATAGTTCATAGTCATACACCAAAATTAAAAGTTAAAACAATAGTTCGTACTTCATAGTTCCTACTTCACACACTACATACTTTACAATGCAAACTTTCAAAGTCATACACCATAATCAAAAGTCAAAACAAAAGTTTATAGTTCAACTGATGTCAAGGAAACGAAGAAATCGCGGAGAATGCTCCGCCGCAGACTGGGTATCTTGAGATATATTATGATATTTACATATAAAATATAAATATTAATAAAAAAATTAAATAAAAAAAAATTCAGGTCAGGAACGGGACTGGGTTTTGAACCCGATCCCATTCCCGTATTAATTCGGGTCGGGTAAATTCCCGAATTTTCGGGTCGGGATAAATTCGGGTCGGGATTATACGGGTCGGGAACGGGTCGGAAATCGGGTCGGGTCGGGAAAACGGGATTTTTGCCACCCCTGAAACATAATAAGCACACAATCCAGTGAAACACATTACATATAGATGTATTCCCATACACAGATGCAAAAGCATGGAGTAAAATTCCAATTCCAGATTAAATACAGTGCATATAAATGCTTAATAAGTACGTAAATACTACGAAATGTGCTTCGTTGTACATAGGCCTAAAAAAAGGAAGGATTATTACACCTCCCAAAGGCTTTCTAGTAATGTGTTTGTAGGAATTTCATATTCGTAAGGAACATCTAACGCCTACAATGCACGAACATATGTTTAACACAAGACCGATATCTATACAAACAAAAATGAAAACACATGAATGGTGAACAAACGATATGCAATTCAGTGGTGCTTTTTTCTGATTCTTAATCTTCTTTAGAGGACATTCAAGGATAGACGGCGAATCTTGTTCACGAAAAGGGATGTAGGGTTAAAAGTAGAAAACCACGGACATTGATTAAAGAAATGATTCAACTAACAAACAATGTTTTCACTGGCAGAGGACATGAATCTATTATTTGCATAATGGGAAAAATAATAATCCATTTACTCGAGCTTAAATCCCACCTCTATAGTAGACATATTGTCCTCATCGATCAATGTCTACTAACAACAATGCTCTCGCTGGGCAGAGCATGAGATATGCTCGAGCTTAAATTTTGCCCCAGCCTTAATTTCGTAAGTAAACAAAATCCATTCAGATACTTCATACAGATCCTGCAATCCAAGTGACATAAACTTATGTCTAGAAACAAAAAAAGAGTGAGCTTATATATCAGGTACGCACATGTGATGGTGCAAAATCATGTAACTTCCCACAAAAGTAATAATTATCACTGCAACTGAGGCATGTAGCAGAAATTTAAAAAAACACAAGACAACATCCAAATTGCTAAAAAAGTTGTTCGCCGGACATATAAGTATCACATTCAGGGAAAATCAATCTTCATCAACTTCAAACACTTGCAAGGACTCGCAAATTGAAAGAAATATATATATATATTGAACATTGGTCGTATGAGCAAAATTATTCCATCAAAACACAGAATTTACAAACTCATGTGAAAAGAAGACGGGATGTGAGAGAATACATCATTGTAGCAATAGAGATGCAAGAATATAGCAAGAAATCACAATTGAGGTATGCAAATATCAGATAAGAAAAGCAAGAAAAAATACAGAGCAAGTGTCTGTTTTGTTTTGCCACTTGGAACATGGGGTTCAATAAAAATTTTGAAGGCTAAATGATGGTACCAGTAAGTACCACAAACCCCAAACCCCAAACCCCAAACGATAAAAACTTAGCATATTCCATTCACCACATAAACAACAAACCACATAAACGCATTCATATCATCTTGAACGTAAACACACAAGTGATGATAGGCTTTCTTCAAAAAAAAAAAAAAAAAAAAAAAAAAAAAAAAACCAACTGATGATAGGCACAAAATAAAGAACATTTCAACTAACCGGTTACCAATGTATAACAACAAAAGCAAGCAAAATAACTCATCTAATATCCTTTGTCTAACATGAGTATTGATACAAGGGAAAGTAATTCATTACTAACGTGCAAGCTGCAAGGTCTAATGTTAAAAATTGTGGAAAGGACACAACAAAGCAGCCGCGTACTATATATATTTTTACATAACAACAGGGAAAGAAAAGAAAAAAATTCCAACCGGGGATATCCGTAATTCACGAGATCACAAATCAAATAAAATGAATGATGATGATGTCGTAAGTTTGTTAAGAAGACTTAGTAGTAAGTTTGGTTTTGATGATGTCGTTACGGTTGAACCTCTTGGGCTATCTGGTGGGCTAGCTTTATTTTGGAAAAAAGATGCTAATATTGTATGTCAGTAAGGTGACTTAAACTCTACATCTGGTGGAACCAATCAAGACTCACCATGTGATGGACAACCGAGAAGTGTATTCAATTCACATGCATCGAGGGGGTGGAGTCTCACCGAGCTTCAGCAGGGTAGCTTCAAAGCAGGTAACTATCGGCAGGGTGATAGGTCACGAGCAATCTTGGAATACTGCAGGTCCCACATCCGATAATTCTCATTATGTGACAAATTGACTATACAAAGGTGTCATTAAAAGGAGGACACGTGTAGGGGTATTTATGGTGCATCGTACAAAGATTCCTTGCGGCTAGGGTTTAGGATTTGTGCCTATAAATACATTGTTGTTACATTGTTTTATGTGTGTTGAAATCAGAAATTCAAGCATCGTAATAAAATATCTCTTTTACGCCCGTGGTTTTACCTCTCCCACCGAGGGGTTTTCCACGTTAAATCTGTGTTCTTCTTGTTTCAGTTATCTCCTTTGATTGTTTATGTTTGATTGCTTCTGTTTCTATTTCTTTCATCTGAAGTTATCTCCATCCGTTTTATAACAAGTGGTATCGGTGCAAGGTTCTGGAGAAAACAATCATGACGATCGCCTTCATCTTCACCAAGACCTTCGATGAGAAGGTGCTAGGATCTCGTGATAAAGTTGTGATCTTTAGCAAGAAAAAGATGTCGGCGAAACGTAAAAATCGATAAATTTACAGGAAGGAACAGTTTTGGTCTGTGGCAAATTAAGATGCGTGCACTGTTGAAACAACAGGGTTTGTGGAATCCTTTATCTGACAAACCAAATACAGGTGCAGCAGATTATGCCAGTCTGGAAGAGAAAGCACATTCAACCATCATGTTGTGCTTATCTGATGATGTTATCACTGAGGTTGCTGAGGAAGACACCGCAGCCAAGTTGTGGAAAAAGCTTGAAAGCTTGTATATGACCAAGTCACTGACCAACAAGTTGTTGTTGAAACAGAGGTTGTTCAGTTTGAAGATGCATGAAGGGAGTCCACTGAGGGAACATCTTGACCAGCTGAACACAATATTGCTTGATTTAAGGAATATTGATGTTAAAATTGAAGATGAAGATGCAGCCCTAATCCTGTTGGTGTCATTACCGGCATCATATGAAAACTTTGTGCAGTCTTTCATAGTTGGGAAAGATCATGAGAGCTTTGGAGGATGTGAGGTCTGCCTTACATGCCAGGGAGTTGAGACACAAGGTCTGCTTTGGACAGACAGATCAAAGTTCTTTGGGCTAGTAGCTAGCAATAGTGGAATAGGATATGGACAAAAGAAGAAAAAAGAAGTATATGTCCAAAGGTCCTCGATCTCTTGATGTGCAGTAATTCTCAGAGGAGCGGGGACATTGGAAGTCCAACTGTCCAAGGAAGAAGAAACAACAGGAAGGCAGTTACAGCACAGTGGCCTTGCTCTTGAGCAATCTGATGAGGATCTGGTTCTAGTTGCAGGGGACTCTACACACCACAATGATGTGTGGATACTTGATTCTGGAGCATCCTACCATATTTGTCCAAACAGGGAGTGGTTTTCTTATGAGCGAGATAGATGGTGGTCAAATCTATATGGCCAACAAGAAGGTTTGCAAAGTTGTGGGAATTGGCTCAATAAAGTTAAGGACGAGAGGATGGTAAATTCTCAGACACTAAAGGATGTAAGACATGTTCCACAGATGACCAAGAATTTGGTATCTCTCGATCTCTTGGACAAGAAGGGGTTCAATTTCAAGGGTGAAGGTGGGCGGTGAATGTCTTCAAAGATTCGATTGTAGTCCTCAAAGGCATCAAGAGGGAACCTTGTATATATTACAAGGATCTCATCATCATATCGCACTCTTCTTTGTTGCATCCTCAGCTGATTCACTGATCTCAATGAGACTCAATTTGGTACATGAGACTTGGTCATATGGGTGAAAGGGTATGTGAGTTCTTTCTTCAAGAGTTTTCTTGGGGATATAAGGTCAAGAATCTGGACTTTTGTGAACATTGTGTGTTTGGAAAATTGCACAGTAAGTTCTCAAATAGGTCACAACACAAGGGCATCACTTGATTATATCCATTCAGATCACTGGGTCCTTCAAAAGTTGAGTCATTGGGTGGTCACAGATATTTTGTGTCATTCATAGATGACTATTCAAGGATGACTTGGGTGGTGATGATGAAGAACAAAAGTGATGCATTCGGTAATTTCAAGCGTTGGAAGGCCCTAGTGGAGAATCAGTTAGGCAAGAAAATCAAGAAGCTTCGCATGATAATAATGCTGAATTACTGCTGGGCGGATTTTGATTCATTTTGTGTAGTGAGGGTATTGCCGACATCATCATCATCGTAAGGAATACACCTCGGCAGAGAATGGTGTGGTGAAAGGATGAATCAAACTCTACCGGAGAGGGCAAGATGTATGCTTTCTCAAAATCGGGTTTATCAAGGAGATTTTGGGCGAGGTCATAAGACGACTTGCTACTTAATCAACAGGAGTCCTCACACAGGGATCAATCTCAAGACACCATGTGAGATGTGGTCAGGCAAGCCTGCTGACTACTCAGTTCTAAGGGTTTTTGGATGTACAGCATACTATCATGTTAGTGAAGGGAAGTTGGAACCAAGAGCCATGAAGGGAGTGTTTGTGGGATATGGTGATGGAGTAAAAGGATATAGGATTTGGTCATCAGCAGAGTCCGTAGTAATCCTCAAACAGGACGTTGTTTTTGATGAAAATTCTATGTTAAACTCATCAGTGGGGAGGTCTACTGAGTCTGAAACTAGTGCTGAATCTGATAGTGTTGAGAAACAGGTGGAGCTTGGTGAGTCTCTTGATATGCAACAATCGGTGGATCAAAATCAACACTATCTTGATCCGGATAATGAACCGAGAATCCGATCCAAGCCACTCTTTGAGACCTCAAAGCGAGCGTCATACAAACATTGATCAACAGAGTCTAGCGCCAAAGAGCTAGAAGATCTAATGTTGGGATACCTCCAAGGAGATATGGATATGATGATTTGGTGGATATGCACTCCAAGTTGCGTAAGAGGTAGAGGTTCTTTGAACCTACTACTTACAGGGAAGCAAAGTGACATGTATAGAAGCATCTCAAAGGCATCTTGCCATGGGAGATGAAATGGAGTCATTATTGAAGAATCGACTTGGGAATTGGTCAAACGGCCTCTCGACAAGGGGAGTTGTGACTTGTAAATGGATTTTCAAGAAAAAGGAAGGAATAACTAAAGCGAATGGGTCTGATGTATGAAAAATATATGATCAAATTATAAGACTTTTTATTATTATATTTATGATATTTTAGTATAATTTCATATAAATGCATTAAAAACTTATAAAAATCATAGTTAGTTATAATTAGATGCATAAGTTATAAAACGATAAAAATGATAGTTTTTGTCGATTTACGCTTGGTGTTTCGTTGAGTTTGTTGCGAGATCGGATGTTTACCAAGATCCCAAAATATGACATACTTTGAAGTATAAATCATGAGTTTTGTGGGATAAAAGATTATGCCAAAATCTAACAACTTTGAAACAGATCAATCAGATTTAATGTTTCTACCAGAACTCATCTTCAACGGACATTTGATCTAACTTAGAGGCATTTTCAGAGAAAAAGTCCTTGATGAAAGTTGTAGGCCTTCAAAAGAGCTTTCCAACGAATATCAAATCATGTCAATCTGAGGTCTACAGCTTCGAGATAGGTTTTTATAAACATCGATATGTTGTATGTCCGGCCGCGCGCCGGAGAAGGCGAATATTGCGTAAAAATCTCTCAAATCGGGCCCACAAATCTCGACAAGGGAATATATATCGTAGCCGGCACGCGCGCGGTGGTGGTCGGCTCCGCACGCGCTGTTTTGTGATATGGTCTATAAATAGACCTCAAATGCAACCATTTTGAAGGGTACCAATGCATATATCTTTCTTCTATATCTATATATAGTTTCGTTTTGTTGTTTTTAGTTAAATAAAAGCATGAACGGCACTCTGCGGAATAATGCTTGTAGTATAAAGTATCGTTATAATGCTTAGAAGATGTATCAAGGCTCATTGATGTAAAGGAGTTGCTATTTCCGGAGGATACAACTCAAAGCTTCGATTGTAATCTGTAACTTTTCTAATGTATTTATGTTATTATTAGTATTTTACTTATAATGATATTAGGCTAACTTAGTATCTAGCCAAGATATGAAATTGGATTAGTATTATCTTTTAGGGAAATGGATGATGACTATACTAAAATTGGATAAAAATCGGTTATAATGAATCTCTTTCTATATTCGTATTGAATTAGCTACTTGATATGAAAGAATTCATAATCTAATTATGAATTGACACCTCGTAGTTAGGTTATGAACTCGTTAATAGAAAGACCGGAGGGTAAAATTGGCGAGTGAAAACGTGACAACGGAATCCGATTTCCTAAACCGGGGTAGATTTGTTTCGGGAGAAACAAACTCTTATTGAAATATGTACTCGAGAGATTATTACGTTTAATTCATTTGTTTAATTGACATACCTTAAAATTGGCCGAATGACAAACGGGAGTGACCCATGCTTGAGGATGACCTTGGACAAATGATTGGACATATGACAATTTGGATGCTCGTGTGAGAATGAATTGTTTAGTTTAGGAGTGCACCGTTTACGTATAATTGATTTAACTTAAAATAAAGATCGAGCACATCCAATTTCACTAAAAAGATATAAGGATTCAATAACATATTCTTGGCTAGTCTATAATTATAATATCTATCTCCCTCCCTTAGATATTGTTTTGGTACCTATATATACTTATATCTATATATATATATATATATGTATTGCTATATATCTATATATATATTTATATACTTATATATATCTGTTTTAGTTTTATGCTTTGTTAGTTTAGAGTTTGGTTGGATGATAAAATTGCGACATAGATTGAGATAATAACAGTTTCTTGGTGTTTAATCACACGGTGAATTACCAAGTTTTCCCTGAGGATCGACACCTGACTCATCACTCTATCACTACAATTTGACCCGGTACAATCGCGGTAAGGATTGATAGCATAGAAAAGGTCCGTCGACTTTTTGGCGCCGTTGCCGGAAACGACGCTAATTCATTGTGTTCGAATGATTTCTACTTATATTAACTCAAAAGTCTCGAGGATAAGTCAACACTCTTCTTACCCCATTTCTATTTTCTTTTCGCTGGTACTTACCTAATAAGTAAGTTACCAATCTTTACTTTTATCGATTTCAACTATTTTCGGTTTTCGTTAGTTGATGACCGTAAAGAGTAAGGCCCCACTTACTCCTTATAAGCCTGACATAGATACTTACACGAAAGGCGGTTAAGAGCGAAAGGAAGCAAGGTCATATCAAGTCGTGGAAATCCTGACGGAGGATCATCATCAAATCAAAATACGAAAATGGTCAAAACAAAGGATGAAACACTGAACAAGGGCTAGATCATGCTCAAGCGGCATGGCCAAAATCTTAATCGGATCTACCAATACCAAATAACCGTAATAGAAATAATCAAAATCGGAACCGTAACAATCGTAATAATAACCCACCAAATCCGAGACCTATTTGTGATCGGACCTTAAGAATAAACCAGACTAATAATCCAATTCGTTTACCCAATGAAGGAGCAAATAATTTTGAAATAAAATCTCATCTTTTTGGTCTAATTGACGCAAGAGCCCAATTTCTAGGAGAGGATGATGAGGATCCACATCACCATCTCTATCTTTTCGAAGAATTGTGCAATACAGCCAAAAGTCAAGGTGCTCATCGTGAATTAACAAGGATGTCTATGTTTCCTTTTTCTTTAAAAGGAAGAGCACGAGATTGGTTTATGTCACTCCCACATCATTCATTGACTAGTTGGGAGGAGATTCAAACCGAGTTCTTAAAGCAGTATTTTACTCCGGGTAGAAATTTGGAATTAAAGGTCGAAATTGCCAACTTTAGACAAGGATCTGAAGAAACGCTTGGGAATGCGTGGGAGAGATTTAAGAAGTTGCTAAGATCTTGTCCCGATCATGGTTATTCCTTAGAAATGCAAATCCAACTTTTCTGTCGTAAATTAAGGAAAGATTCACGTGCAGATGTAGATCATGCATGTGGTGGATCGTTAATGATGAGTGAAGCTCAAATAGTTTACGATGCTATAGAAAAGATTTCCAAAAATAACAGAATGTGGGAAACCGGGTCTAGCACCAGGAAAGTAGCATTTGCAGGAGAATACACATCGAATACGGAAGTTCTAGCACACTTGGAGAATTTGGGTAGGAAGTTTGACAAAATTCACAGGCTAGTAGGATCAAAACCAGAAACTATCATACCAAATGACTACTCAAATCATGATAATGTGTCATTAGGGATAGAAGAACCAGAAGGATACTCAAGGGAAGAGGTGAGTTTTTTACAACAGCATAGGAATTTGAACAACGCGTATTCAAACTCCTTTAATGCTATTAGAAGAGAGCACCCAACTTTTAGATGGTCCGAAAACCTAATAAGCCAGGACAACCGCCATATCCATTCGATCCTAGAATCCATATAGTAATCAAGTTCATCAAGGAAATACATCAAATCGTAACCTACAATCGTTACCTCAAATCTTATCCACAACATACTACTCAAACTATACCAGTCACCCAAAGTTCAACCCAACCTGAAGGAGTTGATAAATGGGATAAATTAATGGAAAATATGATGGGTGTAGTATCTACTCAAGCTCAGAATATAGAAACTATGATAACTTCTATAGGTTCAGTCTCTAAGGATATGACTATGTTGAAAACTTCTATGGGTGGACATGATACGAGAATGAGAACTATAGAAGCATCGTTAAGGAATATGGAAGATCATTTGAGTAGAGAAGGAGAACGTAACAATAGTAGACCTCCAGGAGGATTACCAAGTAATACTGAAAGAAACCCGAGAGAGGTAAAAGCTGTGATTACGAGAAGTAGGAAATATTGTGAAGATACTAGAGCAGAAAACGCAGGAAACAATGAGGTAGAAAAAGATTTAAATGGTAATATCGTAAAGGAAAAGGACGAACTTGAATTTACTGATGAAGAGGAAGAAATTATCGAAGAATTCTTAAAACAGAATAATGTTGAACCCGAAATTGAAGGTGAAAAATGGGTAAAAGTCCATAGAATTCTGAAAGATCCTATGGATAAGGACCTGAGAACCCTATTTAAGGAACATGTCAGAGAAAATCAGGGAGAAAAACAGGAAGATTTAAAAGTAACTGAGAAGGATAAAGTTGATACAGGGGATGTTTTAAAGGAAAAATCTCAAGATAATGAAACTTGGAGATCAAGTAATGATCAAGGATTCAAGGAGAAAGGAAAAGAGAAAATGACTTCAGAACCAAAGGTTATAGATTTAGAATCTTTGCCTTATCCACCGAAAGATCAAATTAAAAAGATAAAAACTGATAAGAAATATGCTCGTTTCCTTGACACTTTTCGTCATATTCATGTCAATATCCTCATTATAAGCTTTAGTCAACATGCCTCGCTATGGAAAGTTTCTTAAAGATATCCTATCTAATAAAAAGCGATTAGAAGAATGTGAGAATATATGCCTTAATGAAGAATGTTCTGCAATACTTCAAAGATCGACTACCTCCTAAACTTAAAGATCCCGGGTAGTTTCACTATTCCATGTGAAATTGGAGGATTTCTGCTTTAAGAAAGTATTGTGTGATCTAGAGCAAGTATCAATCTCATGTCTTATGAGGATTATAAGAAACTAGGAATAGGAGAGTTTACGAATCACCGAAATGACCCTTCGGATGGCGAGATAGATCAATTAAACATCCTAAGGGAATAATCGAGGACGTGTTGGTTAAAATTGATAAATTTTACTTCCCAAGAGACTTTGTAATAATGGAAATGGAAGAAGGATATTCAGCGCCAATTATTCTAGGTCGACCATTTCTAGATACAGGAAGAACTTTGATAGATGTTCAAAAAGGTGAACTAATATCTGAGAGTTAATGAGGATAAAGTTTCATTCAATATCTTCAAAGCTATAAACCATCCATACAAAGAACCGTAATCATGTTCTTTTATAGATGAATATTCTACTATGTGGGATGCCAAATCTAAAGATTATGAAAATAAATTAGAAGAATGTTTGGCATTTTCTATCTATAAAGAAGATGAAAATGATAATTGAAATGAAAGAAGTAATCCTTTATTTAGATAAAGGAGGGTTTGTTAAACATCCATGGCATAAAAATTTGAAATTGGAAATGGAAGGACCGGTTTTAAAACCATCAAGTAGAAGATCCACCAAGGAATCTAGAGTTGAAACCACTCCTTCGAATTTGAAATATGCTTTTCTTGAAAATGATAATGCATACCTATTATCATTTCATCAACCTTAACAAAAGAACAAGAGGATCAATTACTAAGAATGTTAAGAGAACATAAGAAAGCATTTGGATGGACAAAGGCGGATATCAAAGGAATTAGCCTCAAATTTGTGTTCACAAGATTATTTTGAATGAAGAAGCTAAACCTTGTATTCAGCCACAACGCCGCCTCAACCCGAATTTGCAAACAATTGTTAAGAAAGAGGTCATTAAGCTATTAGAAATGGGAATAATCTTTCCCATATCGGATAGTGAATGGGTAAGTCCGACTCAAGTAGTTCCAAAGAAAGGAGGTTTCACGGTAAAAGAAAATGATAAAATGAATGGATTCCGACAAGGGAAATTACAGATATCGAATGTGTATTGACTTTGGAAATCGAATGATCATACTAAAAGGATCATCATCCACTTCCATTCATCGTGCGGATGTTGGAAAGATTGAGTGGACATAAGTATTATTGCTTTTTAGATGGTTATTCGTGTTATTTACGAATATTCATTGCAAAAGGCAGAGATAGAGAAAAACTACTTTCACTTGTCCCTATGGAACTTTTGCTTATAAAAGAATGCCGTTTGGATTATGTAATGCACCTGCTACATTTCAGCGATGTATGATGGCAATATTTTCTGATATGGTTGAGAAATTCTTAGAAATCTTTATGGATGACTTTAGTGTTTATGGAGATTCTTTTGATAAATGCTTATCACACTTAGAAAGCGCTTACAACGCTGTGAAGATACCAACTTGGTTCTAAACTGGGAAAAATGTCATTTGATGGTATCTGAAGGAATTGTACTAGGTCATAGAATCTCTGAAGAAGGAATTGAAGTTGATAAAGCTAAAGTCGAAGTAATTGAAAAATTACCTCCACCAATTAATTTGAAAACGTTAAGAGGATTTCTTGGACATGCAGATTTTATAGAAGGTTTATTGCAGATTTCTCAAAAATAGCAAAACCCCTGAGTCATTTGCTAGAAAAAGAAGTACCTTTTAACTTTGATGATAAATGTATGGAAGCCTTTAAGACCCTAAAAGCGAAATTAACTACTGCACCAGTACTAGTAGCACCAGATTGGGATTTGCCGTTTGAAATTATGTGTGATGCAAGTGATTTAGCTGTAGGAGCTGTTTTAGGTCAACGGTATAACAAAATTCTCAAAGCTATCTACTATGCTTCTCACACATTAAACGCAGCTCAGCTTAATTATGCAACTACTGAGAAAGAACTGTTGGCTGTAATATTTGCCTTAGATAAGTTTCGATCATATATTGTTGGTTCTAAGGTAATAGTCTACACAGACCATTCAGCTCTGAAGTATCTTTTAAGTAAGAAAGATGCCAAACCGCGTCTTCTTAGGTGGATTCATTACTTGAGAATTCGATATTGAAATTAAGGATAAAAAAGGAAGTGAAAATGTAGTAGCGGATCATCTAAGCGGGATGGATAATGATGAAGGAGAAGGAAAGGAAATTCAGGATTCGTTTCCAGATGAGAAACTGTTTAAGATAGATATTCCTTCAACCATGCGATTATTAAAAACTAGAATACCATCAAAGGAAGATTCGCCATGGTTTGGGGATATTGTTAACTACATTACACGTAAGTACATCCCACCTCATTGGACTTGGCAAATGAAAAGAAGTTCTTTTACGACTTAAAGTTTTATTATTGGGATAAACCGGATCTTTTCCGAAGATGCTCAAGATGGAATAATTAGGAAATGTATTCCTGATAGTGAAATTTTAAGTGTATTATCATTTTGTCATGATCGTGAGGCAGGAGGTCATCATGGAGGATGGAAAACTGCTTTCAAAGTTTTACAATGTGGTTTCTATTGGCCTACACTATATAGAGATGCATATAAATATGCAAAATCTTGTGAATCATGTCAAAAATGGGAAATATATCGAAAAAACATGAAATGCCTATGCAACCGATTTTAGAATGTGAACTATTTGATGTGTGGGGTATAGATTTCATGGGACCTTTCCTATATCTTTTGGAAAAAGATTTATTCTAGTAATGGTTGATTATGTTTCTAAATGGGTAGAAAGCTGAAGCTCTCCCTACTAATGATACCAGAGTAGTGCTAAGGTTCCTTAAAAGAATATATTCACACGATATGGCATTCCGAGGGCTATCATTAGTGATAGAGGTTCACATTTTTGTAACCGACCATTTACTAAGATAATTGAGAAATATGGTGTAACTCATAAACTTGGAACACCCTATCATCCACAAACTAGTGGGCGGTAGAGGTGTCTAATAGAGAAATTAAAAGAATCGTGGAGAAGACAAAGGACTCGAATCGTAAAAGCAAGCGAAAAGACTTGATGATGCATTATGGGCATCTGAAGCGACCTTTAAAACACCGATTGGTCGTTCTCCTTACAAATTAGTATTCGGAAAATCTTGTCATCTCCTCGTTGAATTAGAACACCGAGCTTTATGGGCTATTAAATTTCTAAACTTTGATCCTAAAGCTGTCGGTGATCATAGATTACTTCAGTTAACAGAACTAGAAGAATTTCGACTCGATTCTTATGAAAATGCTCGAATCTACAAGGAACGCACAAAAGCTTTTCATGATAAGAAAATCTATAGTCGTGAGTTCCATATAGGTGATCGAGTACTTTTATATAATTCACGTTTGAAGTTGTTTCCAGGAAAGCTTAAATCTAGATGGACAGGTCCATATGACGTAACAAAAATCTATAAGTCTGGAGCTGTTGAACTAACTGATGAAAAAACAACTTTTATAGCCAATGGACACAGGGTGAAATTGTTCGTAGAAGCTGAAGGGATACCTCAAACAGAAGAAGTATTATTACTTATCGACCCTCCAACGAATTGAGGAAGCAGAATTTTAAACTCAACCCGATTACAGTACTATCTTTCTAATTTACCTTTTAATATGCATTTTAAAGTAGTTTAAATCTTTTACCGGATAGACGTAAAAGAACCGGATGCCTTTCATAGATAGAATAAAAGTTTTTATTTTACTTTTAAGAATAGGTCTAAATAAGGATGTCGCTTTTAAGATAGAAGCCTTAGTTTCTAAATTAAATAAGGAATTATTAATCGAAGTCGAGAAAGAGAACTTTGTAATGGAAATTCAAGGAGTGCAATAAAAGAAGAGCAAGGTTTTTAATGAAGTGTAGAATCAGGGAAAATGGAACATGTTTGGATGATTGTGGAAGAAATACAACCATATCCTGGATGAGTGTTTGAATGTTATTAAGAAGGAACGATTAGGTGGTTATCCGAAAATCCCGAGGAATACAAAGAGATAATTCAAACGCATCACTCTAGGAGAAAAAGGTTAAGGGACCGTTATGATAACAATCTTGAGGATCTCGAGATTGAGGAGTTAGCAAAAATCCTAAGAATTTCAAAGTGTGTTTTTAATTTTTCAAATTTTAATTAAATTTAGTATTTTTAAAGTTATTTTTCTAAACTTAAAAAGAAAAATATTTTTATGAAAATTTATAATAAACCTATTTTATCATGTAAAGTAGGTATATTATATCAAAAATATGTGATTTCAATATTTTATTAGTTTTTATATTTTATCAAGTTTTATATAGAAAAATCGTATTAAACTTAGATTATATAACATAAATCATAAGATTAACATCAAATGATTTTTATGTGATATAATTAGAGCTTATTACACAAAAATGACAAAATTCCGTTTTTGGGGGCCATGTGACCGCACGCGCGCGGTACACTACCGCACACGCCCGGTGTGTACACACTTAAACCTAAAAATGCGCCTTTTCCTCATTTCTCACACCCTCATTTCGAATTGAAGAACAGCCCGAATTCTCCCTCTCTTCTCCTCAAAAATCAACAATTTTCCATCAATTTTCTTCACTCAAACATCACATAAGTGTTAATCTCTCTTCCTCTCTTCAACTTAATCATAAAGGAAGATACCCATTGGAAAAAAGTTGAAGCTTGGCAAGCTCAAGGCTCTCTTTTCTCTCATTCCGGCGACCCCCATTAATTCCGGCGACCTAAGCTTTTCATTCTAGCTTCTTAAGGTAATAATATATATATATTTCAAATATTTCAAATTTTAGTTAATTTTCTGAATTTATTTTGAATTTATTTTGATTTTGTAGCCTAAGTAATTGTTTGTTCTTGTTGTTGGTGTTGTTTGTTTGTGTTGTTGTTTTGTCATACCACTATCGTAGATGGCCTCATCATCTAGAAGTAATCCTAAGAGGAAAAGAGATCAAGTACCAATCGTAGTACCGGTAGTTCAAACTAGACCTTTAACCAAAAAGAGAAAAGTTTAACCTTTGAGAAAACCGCTAGTGCGAAGCTAAGCGGGCACATGATGAGTACTTTAGTAAAAGTAAGGTTTGGTTAGAACGAGGATTGATTTTTCAAGATTGGGAAAGAAGTGAAAGAAATTTTCAAGGATAGAGGATGGTTGGATGTAGCTATGGATAGGAAAGATAAGATTAACGCTTCTATGGTATCGAGTTTTATTCAAGATTATCTACTTATGATGTTGATACGGTTGAGAGATGACCTATATCCCTCTAAGAAGTGTTAATGTTACTTTTACCCTGCTATGATTAATGTATTCTATGGCTTAACCGATATACCGTAAGAGGAGGATTATCATAATGTATGGGGTTTAGAACATCCTATGGCTCTACAAACCAAAGCTTATGAAGCCCAACAAGCCTTTGACCCCACTCTTTGAATGGATAGAAAATAGGTTTGCTTATGGGAATTGTATTAGGGACATACGGGCAATAAAACAGCTCTTAGGCCATAATGTATGTCCTTCCACACATGTTTGTGCATTTGGTCGAGAGGAAGTAGTTATTGCTTGGGCCATGGTGAATGATATTCCTATAAATCTGGGAAATTGATCTTTTCTAAGGCATGTGAGTTTGCAAGGACTCGTTATCGAGGGGACGCCTCCCGCCCCCTAGTCTCATTCTCGCCTTGTGTGAGCTTGCGAAGTCCCTGCCTTACCCTCGGATAGAACTGTGTCTCCTACATTCCTCCCATTGGTCTTAAATCGAGAGCCTTACCTACTGGAGTAATAAATTACAATAATCCTAATCGTCAAAGAACAACAACCTCCACCTTCTTTTCACACTCAAGTACCTAGACCACCTGAGACAACCATACATCACCACAAGCAGAGTCAAGTTGAGGCTATGTTTCAAAGATTTAGTTCAAGCTCAGCTAGAACCGATGCTAATATAGCTTTAGCCTGTGAAATGAGAATAGACATTGGGCCGAGGACATTAGAGTTGGTCGAGAGAGGATTTCGAGATGCTATGAGTGAGTTTGATCCTAGATTTGCTTGAGATATCTGCTGAGACACCCCTATAGTCACCTTACCCGTATACGCCGTCATCCATGGGGACAGGGGTGGTATGTTTACAGTACACGAGGACATCCTTGGGCATGGGAGGAGTGACTTCAGAGTGAAGAGTGGCATGACAAGCAGGATTGGGTTCATTTGGACTTCGGGATCGGTTTCTATGTCGACGATGAGGACCGAGACATCATTTCGAACTTCAGATCGGATCCACAATGCTTCGCTTATGGTATTCATACGACACGATGCATAGCGGTGATTTTACTTCGCTTTTATCTACATTTGGATCATCATCATCTCAAGATTTACCTCACCGGTGACATCGATCTTAACTATGATGAGGACGAGTGATTTCTTTTCTTTGTTGTTTAACTATCTACTTTTTGGTTTGACTTCGCTTTTGTTATGTTTGTTTTGTACGTTAAACGCTTGATGCACTCTCGGGTAGTGCACATTGTTATTCTCAGATCTTTTAGTAGTTTTCGGATGTTTTTTCCTACATTTTAGAAATATACGAAATCATTTGTCGAAAAATAAATCTCGGATCAAGCTAGAAATTGAAATATCTCTGATCGAAACCACTATTTGACCGGCACGCGCCGGTTGGTGTCCGCACGCGCCGGTGTAGTAAGTCGCAGGATCTTCTCAGATATTTCCATTTCACCAAGCTTTGTCTATAAAAGGAAACAGATCGACATTCCTAAAATGCTCATTCCTTCCTTTGCCTTTAAATTCTCTTGCTATAAAAGTTTAAAATGTCCGATCGTCGTCAGTAACATTATTCACCTCCACATACACCAAATTCTGTCATTCCAAATCCATTTTTTCATCAAATCCCTTACGAGCCTATGTATGCTTCGGTTCACAACCCTTATATAAGTAATTTCAATCAATCACCGGTATTGATTGAGAGAGGTTTAAATTTGTAAAGGTTGACAACCGGGCATTTACGAGGATGGATATAGATGGGTGGGACTATTTTTGTCGTATGCCGAGAGGTAGGATTAATGTTCTTGTGGTAAGAGAATTCTATTCAAGATCGTCGAAGCTAATATCGTATCGTTAACACGATCACATTACTGATGAGAGGAGTTGTTGTTCCTTTCACCTCCACCAACATAAATCAAATTTTCTTGATTCCACCACCCAAACTTCACCCACTCATTTTGAGTACCAATGGAGATTGGATACGGCGGTTTTATTACAAAATATTCGGAAGCTTGTCCACTCTTGTTCTACAATTATGATATTGATCAAAATGTCTCTACGATCGCTTTGCTTCCCCATCTTAGAACGTGGAGGCGATTCATCAATTCACGTGTTTATCCAATCTGTTAATTTCTCGGAAGTTAGTGATGATGAATTGATGCTTCTATATGATTACTCTTCGGAGTCATTATAGATTGAAGTCTTGATTCAAAAATCACCGTGAGTTTTATGTTCGGGAGAAGACCGAATTATCATCCTTTACCATTTGGATGGTTGATTTCTAGGTTATGTGTTCGTTTGGCAAGGGTTCGGAAAGAGCGACAGATGAATATTTTCCAAATTCGTATTCCTCGTATTGGGGTTTTACCTCGATATTCGGGAGGATCGTCAAGTGGTGAAAATTAGATAACTTTGTTGGTAGTCGAGAAGGAATAAAAAATAATAAGAGTAGTACGGCATGCGTTAGTATAAGTCACAATAAATTAAAATAAGTTAGTTTAAAAAAAATTAGTTTAAATTAGTTTAACTTAATTTACGGTTTTCTAGTTTAACATTCTAGTAGTTTTAAGTTGTGTTTTAGTATTGTAATATATTTGCATGTTTTTAATTTATGTTTTTAAATGTTTTTCTTTTATATTATATAAACGCTTCGTCTATTTGACACCTAAAATAATCTAACCATGATAGAATTCATTTTATTTTCTAATCCAAATTTTTACTACTCATTAGCCATCGGAGACGATGCCAATTAAATAAGTGGGGAGTAGAGATTGGTTAGTAAATAAATTGAATTTAATACATCAAATACTTACACACTTAGTTTAATAAGCAATAATATATAATTATTTGATAAAAATGATATATTTGGATAGAATAAATTTTTAATTAAGTAAAGTAATCTTGATATTATTCTTATATTAATTATGTCTATTTTAGATTTTTAATAAGATTTTAAGTATATATATCTTGATAAATATTATAAAATATTTTTTTTATGAAATTAGACAAAAGTTACTTATAATTATAATGAAATTTTAGAATAATTTTCTTTTCAAGACAAAGTATGAAATTGGAATCGGATTAGGAATGATGAGATTTTTGGCATAACTTTGATAAACCAGAGCCAAATAAGCCTACACGAACATAATTTCCAATTTTGTCCCCACCTCACCATTTTAGAGTGATCAAGACCTCACTCAAAATAGCCATTATTATTAACTAGAAATTACAACCCTAACTTAATAATGGTCTACATTTCTTTGAAAATCCCGCAAGTTTAGTATGTATTTATGGATAGCGGTGATGACATCGAAATTTGGTATATCTTGAGATTGAAATGAATGTTATTCGGAAGGCGCTTTATTATCAAATATGGTTATTCTCAAAAAAAAAAAAAAAAAAAAAAAAAATCTAAGAACAGTAGTATTATAGGTATCTTTTCTGCTTTTGATCGACAACCCAAAAATAAAATATCGATAAAGTCACTTTGATGATAGTAGGGCGCTAGGGTATTATCACGAAATGTCCTATTCTTTGGGAATGAAGGTATATGCTATAAATCATGAAAAGAAAAAGTCGAATCAAAACTATCAAGAATTATCACGAGTTTAAGAAACCGGATTCGTGATTTTCGATCGAAAGAGTAATACTCCGATCAATCTTGATAAAGCAATGCCTATGTTCTTAAGTTCTTATTTATGTTATCTTAAAAAAAAAAAAAAAAAAAAACCATAGTTTGGAAGTTATTAAAGTTAAAAATTGAAAACGATTAATGAGTGTTCTTGATTGAGAAATTTTTGATCGGAAGATGAAGGTGTAAACGCATGCGACTTGCTTCTATTTTCTTTTGATTTCCTTTTTGTTATCCTTTTTCGATTAGCCAACTACCCTGAGCCTGAACGTTACAAGCCAATTTGCCAATTACTTGACTTAGTCATTGATTCCGATAAATCATACAGTGGAGATTAAAAAGTTGTTCTAAATATTTTATTTATACTTATAAAGTGATTCATGAAAAATTTCATTTAAATAATATTTTATAACTAGTTTATTAAGTTATATACACTTTTTATCTTCTAAAAAATCTTAGATAGATGAAATTAATATAATTATAATATTGACAGCATACGTTACTAAGTTAGGAATTTAATCTAGAAGAATTATATTATCGCTTATTTTGCTCGAGGACGATCAAAAGCTAAGTGGGGAGTTGTGATGTATGAAAAATATATGATCAAATTATAAGACTTTTTATTATTATATTTATGATATTTTAGTATAATTTCATATAAATGCATTAAAAACTTATAAAAATCATAGTTAGTTATAATTAGATGCATAAGTTATAAAAACGATAAAAATGATAGTTTTTTGTCAGATTTACGTTTGGTGTTTCGTTGAGTTTGTTGCGAGGATCGATGTTTACCAAGATCCCAAAATATGACATACTTTGGAGTATAAATCATGAGTTTTGTGGGATAAAAGATTATGCCAAAATCTAACAACTTTGAACAGATCAATCAGATTTAATGTTTCTACCGTAACTCATCTTCAACGGACATTTGATCTAACTTAGAGGCATTTTCAGAGAAAAAGTCCTTGATGAAAGTTGTAGGCCTTCAAAAGAGCTTTCCAACGAATATCAAATCATGTCAATCTGAGGTCTACAGCTCGAGATAGGTTTTTATAAACATCAGATATGTTGTATGTCCGGCACGCGCCGGAGAAGGCCGAATATTGCAGAAAAATCTCTGAAACTGGGCCCACAAATCTCTGACAAGGGAATATATACTGTGTAGCCGGCACGCGCCGGTGGTGGTCCGGCACGCGCCGGCCTTGTGATATGGTCTATAAATAGACCTCAAATGCAACCATTTTGAAGGGTACCAATGCATATATCTTTCTTCTATATCTATATATAGTTTCGTTTTGTTGTTTTTAGTTAAATAAAAGCTGTAAACGGCACTCTGCCGGAATAATGCTGTAGTATAAAGTATCGTTATAATGCTTAGAAGATGTATCAAGGCTCATTGATGTAAAGGAGTTGCTATTTCCGGAGGATACAACTCAAGCTTCGATTGTAATCTGCAACTTTTCTAATGTATTTATGTTATTATTAGTATTTTACTTATAATGATATTAGGCTAACTTAGTATCTAGCCAAGATATGAAATTGGATTAGTATTATCTTTTAGGAAATGGATGATGACTATACTAAAATTGGATAAAAATCGGTTATAATGAATCTCTTTCTATATTCGTATTGAATTAGCTACTTGATATGAAAGAATTCATAATCTAATTATGAATTGACGCCTCGTAGTTAGGTTATGAACTCGTTAATAGAAAGACCGGAGGTAAAATTGGCCGAGTGAAAACGTGACAACGGAATCCGATTTCTAAACCGGGGTAGATTTGTTTCGGGAGAAACAAACTCTTATTGAAATATGTACTCGAGAGATTATTACGTTTAATTCATTTGTTTAATTGACATACCTTAAAATTGGCCGAATGACAAAGCGGGAGTGACCCATGCTTGAGGATGACCTTGGACAAATGATTGGACATATGACAATTTCGGATGCTCGTGTGAGAATGAATTGTTTAGTTTAGGAGTGCACCGTTTAGTATAATTGATTTAACTTAAAATAAAGATCGAGCACATCCAATTTCACTAAAAGATATAAGGATTCAATAACATATTCTTGGCTAGTCTATAATTATAATATCTATCTCCTCCTTAGATATTGTTTTGGTACTATATATACTTATATCTATATATATATATATATATGTATTGCTATATATCTATATATATATTTATATACTTATATATATCTGTTTTTAGTTTTATGCTTTGTTAGTTTAGAGTTTGGTTGGATGATAAAATTGCGACATAGATTGAGATAATAATAGATTTCTTGGTGTTTAATCACACGGTGAATTACCAAGTTTTCCCTGAGGATCGACACCGACTCATCACTCTATCACTACAATTTGACCCGGTACACTTGCCGTAAGGATTGATAGCATAGAAAAGGTCCGTCGAGTGTCGTATAAGGCACGTTTGGTTGCAAGAGGATTCATCAAAAGGAAGGGGTTGACTTTGATGAAATATTTTCACCAAAGGTCGACATACTTCAATCGTGGTGTTACTAGCAATGGTGGCACGGCGAGATCTGGAACTTGAGCAATTAGATGTGAAAACCGCTTTTCTACATGGTGAGGTGGATAAGGAGATATACATGACACAACTGAGGGTTTTCAAGCTCTGGAAAAGAAAATTATGTTTGCAAGTTGAAGAAATCATCATATGGTTTGAAGCAAGCTCCAAGGCGAGTGGTATAAAAGGTTTGATGAGCTTTATGCTTCACAGGTTACAACAGAAGTCCCTATGATCACAGCTGTGTATACCACAATCTGTTTGAAAGATGGATCTCATATCTATCTTGTTCTCATATGTGGATGACATGTTGATTGTTCACTGCAAGGAAGTCTCGATATTCAAAATCAAGAACCTTCTTAGTCTTGAATTTGAAATGAAGGATTTGGGTGCGACCAAAGAAAATCTTGGGGATGGAGATCCGGAGAGATAGAAGGCAAAAGAAATTATTCTTGTCTCAAAGAGGTTATGTGCGTAAAGATATTGGCCAAGTTTGGGATGTCTCACAGAAAAACCAATAGATACTCCTATGGCATCAAATGTTCATTTGTCTGCTTATGCTTCACAAATCCAAGAGAAGGAGTATATGTCAAAAGTTCCTATGCTAGTGCAGGTTGGCGCTTTGATGTATGCCATGGTTTGCACTAGGCCTGATTTAGCTCAGTCGTCAGGTGTTGTCGGCAGAGTTTATGGCTCAACCTGAAAGGAACACTGGAAAGTCATTAAATGGATATTCGTGTACCGAGAGGTACAAATTGATATTGGTCTCATTTATGGAGGTGATCTCGGTGCAGTCACGAAGTTCTTGTGATGCCGATTATCACAGTGATGTTGATGATGAAGATCAATGATCGTTATGTGTTTACATTGGGAAATGCAAAGTGGTCACCGAAAGCTACTCTTCAGGCTCTGATAGCCTTATCAACTCATCAAGCGTAATACATGGCTCTTTCTCAAGCAACTAAGGAGGGTATCTCGGTTGAAGGGGCTAGTCACCGACTTGGGTTGCATCGGATCAGCCGAGATATATTGTGACAGCTTTAAGTGCAATATGTTTGGCCAAGGATCAGGTTCATCATGAAAGAACCAAGCATATTGATATCAGGTATCATTTTCTGAGGAATGAGAAGAGGGTTGTAGTGAAAAAGATCAGCACCAAGGATAACCCTGCCGGCATGTTCACTAAAACCAAGCCAAAGAGTAAGTTCCAAATTCGGCTCTGACTTACTTGAATATTCAAAGCTTATAATGCTTTTCGGAAACTCTACCGAGGCGGATCGGTGGAGTGGATCTTTGTGGAGATAGTCCGGTACAAGTACATCCGCATTGACGAATGCATCCGGTACAAGTACATATGGTTATGCAACTGTTTGACTTCGATGAGAGTTGAAGTCAAGGTGGAGATTTGTCGATGGGTGACTTAAACTCTACATCTGGTGGAACCAATCAAGACTCACCGTGTGTGATGGACAAATTGAGAAGTGTATTCAATTCATTGCATCAAGTGGGGTGGAGTCTCATCGAGTTTCAAAGAGGTAGCTTCAGCAGGTAACTATCGGCAAGGTGATAGGTCTGCCGAAATCTTGAATACAAAGCTGGTCCCACATCCGATAATTACATTATGTGACAAACTATACAAATGTCATTAAAAGGAGGACACGTGTAGGGGTATTTATGGTGCATCGACAAAGATTCCTTGCGGCTAGGGTTTAGGGATTTGTGCCTATAAATACAGTTGTTGTTACATTGTTTTCTGTGTGTTGAAATCTGTAAATTCAGTGCGTAATAAAATATCTCTTTTCTGCCCGTGGTTTTTTACCTCTCCCACTGAGGGGTTTTCCACGTTAAATCTGTGTTCTTCTTGTTTCTGTTATCTCCTTTGATTGTTTATGTTTGATTGCTTCTGTTTCTATTTCTTGCATCTGAAGTTATCTCCATCCGTTTTATAACATTGTAAATATTACCACCATTGCTTTCACTATAGAAGCTTGTATAAAAAGAGTTTAGCCAGAATTTTGTTGGTGGTTCATCAGGATTTATGCGAGCCCTTCTGCTGCTCATCGGAAGGAACAGTGGGAATTCTTGAGTAATAGAAGATCGAACTGGGGTGATCATTTTGTTTTGGCCGGAGATTTCATAACATTCGCTCAAGTCAAGAAAAATTGGGTGGACGGCAAAGAACTGACTCCTCTTTTGTGGACTTTAACAGCTTTATTGCATCGTGTGGTCTTCTCGACTTAGGCTTCGTCGGGCATTTTTGGACTTGGTGTAGATTGAGAGACGGCGAGACCCCTGTTTATGAGAGGCTTGACAGAGTTTTGGCCTCCCCGCAGTGGTCGGCTATGTTTGCTGAAGCCGCGGTCAATCATATAGACATGGCGAGCTCTGATCACTGTCTGTTGGAGCTAACCTGTAGTGCTGTCAACACCAACCGGAAAAGGAAGTTTATGTTCGACGACAGGTGGATTTCTAGGCCGGGTTTCTTTGAGGCGGTAAGAGAGGGCTGGTCTTCAAACATCCTGTGTTCGCTTTTTCAAATTTTATGTAAAATTAAAGAGGTGCGAATGCGACTAAAAAATTGGAAGAAATCTTGTGGTCCTAACTATGCACTTAAAATCAACCAATTAAAAGGCCAATTCAAGGCTTCTAGGAGGAAAATGCGCATGCCTCTCACTTAAAAATTTAAAACTTGAGCTTAAAAATGCTTATATGCAGAGGAGGAAAAAGATTCTCGGAAGTTGGCTTCAAAGGTTAGATGGTCGAAAGAGGGGGCAAAACACCAAATTCTTCCACACTGCATTGCGAATGGAAAAGGAGGAGAATGAGGATTAATGCAATTTATAATCCCTCTTTGAATTCCTGGAGCTGCTCTCCCGCTGCGATTGCATCTGAGTTTCATAATTACTATGCAAATCTTTTTTCATCAACATGAGCTAACTCGTCTTTCTTTCAGGAGCTGGAGGACATTGATTCTTGCATAACACCCGAGATGAACTCGTTTTTTCTTAAAGCTGCTACGGAGCATGAAGTTAAGAGCGCCATTTTCCAGATGCCTTCAGCCACTGCCCCCGGTCCGGATGGTATGTCTCCGGGTTTTTATAAAAGTTGCTTTCATATCATAAAATCTGATTTGATAAAAGCTCTTAATAACTTTATTCGAGAAGGGAGATTCCCGAAAGAGTTGAATCACACTTGTATTACCCTCATACCTAAAATCGATCATCCGTCTGAAGCTGCCCACTTTTGACCCATTAGTCTTTGCAATGTTGTTTATAAGGTAATTTCTAAAGTCCTCGCTAATAGGCTAAGGGTTGTCCTGCATCATTGCACAGGTGAGAGCCAAAACGCTTTTGTCCCTATGATAATGGTCATTTTGTGCCCGTTATTCTATGACCTTTATCCCCGATTTTAGTTTAAAAGAGCTATAATAGAGGAATAATAAGTCGTAATACGCTTAATTTGCATATGCCGAGAGTTACGATTCATTATTATGTATTAAGAGGTTTTATTATATTATTTGATATTACAGTTTGATTTCATGTTATATTTGTAGTAACTCAATTGGGAGCACAAGGATGGACTTCGGAGAAGCTTTGATGGATCACAGACGAGTTAAGAAAGCCCAAGATAAAAGAGGAAGAAAGCCCAGGAGCGTGTAAGGCTCGGTCGACCGAGCCTGTGCATTCGGTCGACCGAGTGGGCCTATAATCCAGAAGAAGTTCGGCACATTATTTGAGTCGGTTAGGGTTGAGTGTCGGCATTTAAAGTCGGTTCTCTATGACGGCCGAGGCTCTATATAAACACAAGTCCTTTGTATTTTTATTATGCATTCACCAATATTCATTCATAAAAACATATAAGCAAATAAGGCTTGTGGAGGAGCTAAGGTGCAAACATGTAAGCCCTAGTTCTTCATCTTGTTTTCTTTTAAGTAATCAATTTCCCAATTATGCTTTGATTGTTTGAGTAGGTATTCATATCTAGATGATGTCGATCTAGGATATGACGTTAGAGGCGATGGTGATACCTTGTCTATAAGGATCCCATACCCTACGCCCTCTACCTAATATCCACGGATGAATCTGTGTGTTTAATTTACGTGTATTTAGATTAGTTTATATGATGTCCGATGATTCGCTATATAATCCGATTCGTATATGAAACGCCGAGAAATATGTTCGGGATGTAAATGCGGGAGTTAAACTCTCGGGTGACCGAGAGGTGTTACTCGGATCGATCGAGAGCACCTATTCGGTCGACCGAGGGTGGTCAAACCTGCTTTCATCCGTTAATCGATCCACGCCTTTATGATTAGGTTAGCTTAATTGAATTTATTATCTCATTAGGTATGGCTATGGCTACGCCACTCGCTTAATTTAACTAAAACGTGTAAAAGGAAATACCGATATAAAACTCTTAGGTAGGCTTAGGAATTGATCTTCGGACGCTCAGCGTTATCTCAGGTAGGTTTATATTAGGGAATTGCGCGCACTTGTTTACACGTAGATCGTAAACTAGCATGAGACTATAACTTGGTAATTGTTAGTTGGACGAGGGTTTGAGTGATCGCTCAGAAGTACGCCTAACCAAAGGAATGTTGCCCGGACGAGGTGTACGGTCAATATCGGCATCCTTAGAGTAGTAGCGTGTGAGTTATATGAGATGGAGGCACCAAAAGCGAAGTCACGTAACAATACCACAGTGATATAGTGACCTACCGGTGCTACATCAAGCTTAGAGGATGACTCCCGTAGCCAATATAAAGAGATATGAACGGATTAATAGTTGATGAGTTTTGTTGTCATATAAATTGTCTAGATCCAAATGATTATGGTTATAATTGGGCAGTTGATTACGTTATGAGTTTACATGTTGTTTATATGTTTGAGTGTGTCTTTCTTTTCTCGTACTTTATGTTGGTCATAGACCGTATTTGTCAAGACAAATAAATAGGTTGACTATTTAAGTTAGGATCCACAAATTGATTCTCTGTGGGATCGACCTCGACTCTATCTAGCTATACTGCGATTGAACCTAGTTCACTTGCTAGTGGTTATTTAGGCATCGAGTTAGTAATTTAACTTGACCTCAATCACCCTAACCGACAGCTTACAGACAGCTATATTATCGCCCAGGAGTCCATTCATTACATGCTAAATAAAAGAAAGGGTAGAGATGCTTATATGGCAGTAAAATTAGATATTTCTAAGGCTTTTGACAGAATTGAATGGCCTTACTTATTTTTTGTTCTGCGAAAAATGGGCTTCAGCGATAGGTGGGTGTCTCTAATCAGAGAGTGCGTCACCACTGTTTCCTACTCCTTTATAATTAATAACGAAAGGGGGGGCTTCCTTAAACCCAGTAGAGGAATCTGGCAGGGAGACCCCTTGTCCCCGTATCTTTTCATTCTGTGTGCACAGGGACTCAGCCACTTGCTGAGCAAAGCGAATAATGACGGCTCCATGCAGGGAGTGAGAATTTCTAAGTTGAGCCCGTGCATTAACCACTTGTTTTTTGCGGATGACTCCCTTTTACTTACGAAAGCAAATGCGTCGTGTGCTTCTAAAATGCAAGCTATTCTCTCTTTGTATGAACGAATTTCAGGTCAGTCCATAAATTTTCATAAATCGTCTGTTTTCTTTAGTAAAAGTGCGTCTACACAATGCAAATCTGAGATACTCGCTATTCTTAATGGTTTTGCTGAAGTCCACCACTCAAAATATTTAGGGCTCCCGGTGGTCATAGGTCGGTCTAAGAACCAAATCTTTTCCTATATTCTGAACAAATGTAAAAGCAAGCTGAATGGATGGAAATACAAGCTCTTAAGCCAGGGAGGTAAATCTGTTTTGTTGTCCTCTAGTCTTTTTGCTATCCCAAATCTTGCTATGTCTTGTATCAAGCTCCCTAAGGGCTTAATTGGAAAACTACATGCTTTAATGACTAATTTCTGGTGGGGGAACTCTAGTAAGGATTTCTCTGGGCACCACTGGGTAAGTTGGGAGCACCTTTGCAAGCCTAAAGGCAGAGGAGGGCTTGGCTTTCGTAATTTAGAAGCCGCTAATATTGTGGCGCTAGCTAAAACTCTTTGGAGGATCCACTCTAACCCGGATCTCCTCGTGTCCAGAGTTTTGAAGGGAAGATACTTCCCCAAGTCCTCTGTCTTTGACTGCAAAGTACCCTCCAGTGCGTCTTTCGTATGGAAGAGCCTCATGCACGCCCAAGGTTTTCTTAAAACTAGCACATATATCTCTGTTGGGGATGGCAAGTCGATTAGAGTCTGGAGCGACCCCTGGATCTTGGGTAACCCGTCCTTCAAGCCCATTTCGCCAGCTCCTACTAGTAACCGGGACATCTTAGTTAGTGATTTGCTGACCAATCAAGCCTGGGACCCGGAAAAGCTTAACAAGAACTTTTGGCAAGTGGATGTTCGGCAAATTGAAAAAATCCCGGTTAGCGTTAGTGGTGTTCCGGATAAAAGGCTATGTGCTTTTTCAAAGAATGGGGACTTTGTTTCTAAAGCTGCCTATGACCATCTACTGAGTAGCTCCATAGCTCCCCGCGGAAATTCGGCCAGCACCTCTTTAAATGAGAAATTCTGGAAGCTTATTTGGGCGCTGCCCATCCCAGCCAAGTTAAAATATTTTATGTGGTGGTGCCTAAAAAATGTCTTACCGGTCTCTCTATTGTTGCACAGACGATTCGGGAAGGATGCACTTCTCTGCACGGCTTGCGAGGAGGACATTGAGACCATTGATCACCTTTTTATCCGGTGCCCGTTTGCTAGAGACGTATGGAAAGTTGTTGGGATTCAATGGGACGCTTTTCAGAATGATAGACCATCCTTGATAGCCTGGTGGGACAGCATAACTGCAGCCCCTAATTTTTGCCAAGATTAGAGATAGAGTTATTCTTTCCTGCTTTGTGTTTTGGTCCATTTGGAAGGCTAGATGTAAAAGAGTCTTTGATAATGTCTTTTGGACTTTTTTTGACACTGCTTCTGTTGCTTGTGAGACGAATAACGATTTTTTGCAGGCATCTTCTACGGAGAGGACCTCCTCGGATGCTTTTCATCCCTCTTCTGATTTGCAGCACGATGCCCCTCCATGTACGGCAGTGAGGGTGTTTGTTGATGCAGCCTGGAAATCGGACTCTTGTCTTGCAGGTTTCGGAGCGGCACTTTTTGGGTCTAACAATACTTTTTTGGAAGCTTGGGCATTTTAATTTCCACGCAACAAACAACGAAGCAGAGTATGAGGCATTAATTACTGGTCTAAACTTAGCTCTAAAGCTGGGGGTCAAGCAACTCAAAGTCTATAGTGACTCTCAACTTGTAGTAAACCATATCAGGGGGGAATACGAAGCAAAGGAGGAACCTATGAAGAGATACTTGTCCCTGGCCCAATCGAAGATAAACCAATTTCAGGAAGTGTAGGTGGAGCAGGTCTCCAGATCATAGAATACCAGAGCAGATGCCTTATCCAAATTGGCATCGAATTTTTTGTCAGATAAGAAAGTTCTGGTCGAGCAATTAAATCAACGGAGTTATGAGGTATCTGAGGTGCAACCAGTTACACAGAAGGAAACATGGATGGATTCCATTGTGGCATATATAAAAGACGGCCTGTTACCAGAGGATAAGATGCAAGCTCGCAAAATCCAACGTTTATCTGATAGGTATGCCTTATTCAATGACATTCTGTATAGGAAATCATTCATATCCCCTTGGTTGCGTTGTGTTACTATAGAAGAAGGCAATTACTTGTTGAGAGAGATCCACCTAGGGATCTGTGGAAACCATTTGGGGGCAAGAGCCTTAGCTAGAAAGTGCAGGCTGTTTGGCTACTATTGGCCTAAAATGCAGCAGGATGCAGAGGAATTAGTCTTGGCATGCAGGTCATGTCAAGTCCATAGCAATCTATACCACCAGCCGCCTGAAAATTTAACCCCAGTAGTCTCAGCTTGGCCCTTTGATCAATGGGGTGTTGACTGGTGGGACCACTTCCAACAAAGACCAGGAAGTTATAAATTCTAGTCGTGGCCGTTGATTATTTCACTAAATGGGTGGAGGCTGAACCATTAACCACTATCACAGCCAAACAGATCTAAAAATTCTTGTGGAAAAATCTGATATGCAGGTATGGGATACCAAGGACTATAATTTCGGACAACGGTACCCAATTTGAAGACAGTGGAGTTCAGGAATGGTGTACAGAGCTGGGCATAAAACAGCATTTCTCGTCTGTTGGTCATCCACAAGCAAATGGTCAAGTGGAACAAACCAACAGGCAAATCAAGAATGGTTTGAAGAAGAGGTTGGAGCAAGAGGGAAAGCACTGGGTAGAACATCTCCCAAACATTCTTTGAGCTTATAGGAATACCCCAAATGTGTCAACACATGAGACTCCATTCTCATTGGCCTATGGTATGTGGTCATTATTCCAAAGAGAAATTGGATTGCCATCCCCGGAAGCAATGCTACATAATGACCGGATCCAAGAAGAAGAAATAAGGCACACTAAGGATGAACTGGAAGAGAAAAGAGATATTGCTTTAATCCGAATGGCTAAGTATAAGCAACAGTTTCTCAATATTACAACTCCAGGGTGAAACAATGCTATTTTAAGATTGAGGATCTGGTGTTGCGCAAAAATGAGGTCAGCAGGCAGGAACCAAGTGGAAATCTCAGTCCTAACTGGGAGGGTCCTTATCAAATCATTAAAGTGCATGGAAAAGGAGCATAACAATTGGCTGATAGTAAAGGGAAAACGATATCTGGCTTATCCGCGCCCATAAGAGCATTAAGAAGGACCTACGAGACTAAGAAAATGATGGCCTGCCACGCAATCGATTCTACACTGAAGGATTCGGATATCACAGACATCTGTGATAGATTTGGGATAAATAGGAACGCTTATGCTCCTATCCGACCTGCACCTGGAAAGAGCTGCCTTCCTCCTCTGGATATTGCACCGTTTACAAAGAACAGTTTGAGTGCGGCCTTAGGTTTCCCTCCCTCCAGCTCTCCCGAAATACTCGATATTATGATTTGGGGCTTGGTCAAATAGTTCCCAACAAGATAAGGGCCATTCTTGGTTTTTGATTTGGTGTAGGTGCTTTGTGACCCCTTCTCTTTAATACTTTTAGAACCTTTTACCAATGCAAACAAGTTAAGAAGAACCCTGGTGCGGTACTCGCTTCAGAGGAGAACCGACAATTTGAGTGGGGTCCGCTTGATTAAGAAAATGCAGACCGATTTTTTCGATTGGAAGAAACATTTCTTCTTCATTAGGCACAACACTATTAGGGATCTCAGGCAAATGGAACACTTCCACTAAGAATAGTGATGTGCTGTAGAGCAGAGCGGGTAAGAAATTGTTACAGGATATCGGCCATCCCCGATATATCTCGGAGTCTCAAACAAGATCTGATTCTAATCGATTGATGTTTGCTCATTTGGAGACTAACCCCGTAACCTTATGTTGAGTTATCAGAGGAGAGATATGATTTAAGTAGGGTCTCTTATTTTGTACCTTTATATCTTAAGACGAAGAAGCTAATCGTGCAAAGCGTGAATTGGAGAAAGGAGATCACAGGAAAGGAAAGGCAGATGAGAAATCTGACAAGAAGCGTAAATCAGTTTGGGATAGGGTGCAGGCACCCATAACTGACAGATTGGGCAAAAGAGGTGCTTTGCAGGACAAAGACCTGATTCCGTTGAATGTAACACGGAACAAGTTCTTGCTATCATGGAACGTAAAGGTATAGCTAGAACTCCGTTTCCCATGAAGGGACCCAGAGAGAAGAGAGATCAGACCAAGTTCTGCAAATTTCACCAGGATATTGGTCATGATACGGAGTCATGCAGGGAATTGATCAGGGATATAGACGCAGCAGTTATGGAAGGACAACTTGACGAGGTCGTTGACAGATCTCGTAGCGAACAGCCCAGGGGGCGCAGGGAGTTTAGGAGGGGGCCATACCAGAATGAAAGGAATAAGAGCAACGAACAAAAAAGGTAGAGGTATCCCTCCCCAGATCAGGACGGTCAGATCGATAACCGTCCAATAAACACAATCAATACGATTATGGGTGGTCCCAGTGCGATGCAGACCAGAGACGTAAGTAGTTCAACAGGACGAATGGATCAGGGTCAGAGTTCTGGTAAACGTCAGAAGGTATCGGGAGAGGTGAGATATGGACCCGAGGATCCGTTACCGCTAATCATCAACAATGAAGGGCTGGTCATTGAGGCCGTGATTAACAAGAACTGGGTGAAAAGAATTTGTGTCGATACAGGAAGTGCTGTTAACATCTTGTATTACAGGGCTTTCCAGGCCATGAAGTTAAAAGATTCCAGTTTAACACCAGTATCCACACCTCTATTCGGATTTGCAGGCCCGCCATTCCATCCTATGGGCATGGTCACCTTACCTACAACTTATGGTAAATTACCTAAGGGCAAGACCCTCATGGTAAATTACATTGTGGTTAAAGCACCTTCAGCGTACAATGTCATCATGGGGAGACCAGCAATCATTGATCTGCGAGCGGTTATCTCACTAGCCCACAACAGTATGAAATTTCCAGTCGGTTCTAGATCAGTTGAAATTAAAGGAGATGTGGAAATAGCCAGGAGTTGTTACACATCTGTGGTTGGAGAGAAACAGTTGGTTCAACAAGTAATTCTCGAAGAGTTGTTGCCAGAAGAAGAGAAGACTTGGGCAACTGCAGATCAGACCGAATCTGTTCTGATCGGAGAACCAGGAACCGAATCAGTGGTCAGCATAGGTTCGTGGATTCCAAACCCCCATAAAAAAGCGTTAGCAGACCTGCTCAGAGAATATCGAGTTGTTTTCGCATGGAAGACGGATGATATGCCTGGCTTATCCCCAGAGTTCATAGTCCATAGTTTAAATGTAGATCAGAACAGACCCCCAGTTCGTCAAAAGAAGAGACATTTTGCCCCAGAAAGGATCTCAGTAATTGAACAGGAAGTTGCCAAGTTAAAGCAGGCAGGGATCGTCAAGGAAGTAGTCTACCCAGAGTGGTTAGCCAATCCAGTCTTAGTGAAGAAGTCAGATGGATCTTGGAGAATGTGTGTAGACTTCACGGATTTGAACAAGGCGTGCCCTAAAGACAGTTATACTTCACCTAGAATCGACAGGCTAGTAGACTCGACTGTGGGTTTTGAGATTTTTGGGTTCTTGGATGGATACAAAGGGTATCACCAGATCTTCATGGACCCAAAAGACGCAGAGAAAACGGCTTTTATCACAGAATTTGGCACATATTATTATGTTACCATGCCGTTTGGACTGAAGAATGCAGGAGCCACCTACCAGAGGGCAGTTAATCGAATCTTCCGCGATCAGATAGGCGAGTCTGTGGAGGTCTATGTTGATGACTTACTGATCAAAAGCAGGTCTTTAGATCAATATTTACGAGATGTAAGAGAGGTTTGCAGGGTGCTTCGGGCAACTAAGATGAAACTGAACCCAAAGAAATGCACGTTCGGGGTCAGATCTGGAAAAATTTTGGGTTACATGATCTCTAAAGATGGAATCCGGGCCAATCCGGACAAGTTGGATGCTTTGAAGATGATGCCACCTCCTACTAATATTAGAGAGGTTCAAAGGTTAACAGGAAGACTGGCAGCATTAAACAGATTTCTTTCACGTTCAGCACTGCGTGCACTTCCTTTCTTCAAGATTTTAAGGAAAGCTTCTCCGTTTCATTGGGGGGCAGATTGTCAAGAAGCTTTTGATGATTTGAAGAAATATCTTCTAGAAGCCTAGAATTACCAACTCTAACCTCCCCTCAAGAAGGAGAGGTTCTGTATCTTTATCTATCAGTTTGTGATGAGGCCATTAGTGTTGTCTTGGTTAGGCAACAGGATTCACTTCAGAAGCCGATTTATTTTACCAGCAAATCCTTGCATGGGCCTGAAGTGAGATACTCAGATGCGGAGAAATTGGTACTAGCATTGGTACATGCGTCTAGGAAGTTGAGGTCATATTTTCAGAGTCACCCGGTGGTCGTCCTGACCGATCAACCATTAAAGCAAATACTGAGTAGGCCAGACACTTCAGGTCGCTTAGCCAAATGGGTCGTGGAGTTAGCGGGATATGATCCGGAGTACGCACCACGAACAAAGAAAGAAAGCTCAGCTCGCGGACTTTCCGCGTAAGAGAAATCGATTTCTATCAACCAACAAGTGAATACAAAAGAATCATGTCAGTGGAAGTTATTTGTTGATGGAGCATCTAGCAAGAGTGGGTCAGGAGCAGGGCTCCTCCTCATAAGTCCAAAGGGTGAGGAATTCCCTTATGCTCTGCATTTTAATTTCCACGCAACAAACAACGAAGGCGAGTATGAGGCATTAATTACTGGTCTAAACTTAGCTCTAAAGCTGGGGGTCAAGCAACTCAAAGTCTATAGTGACTCTCAACTTGTAGTAAACCATATCAGGGGGGAATACGAAGCAAAAGAGGAACCTATGAAGAGATACTTGTCCCTGGCCCAATCAAAGATAAACCAATTTCAGGAAGTGCAGGTGGAGCGGTCTCTCGGATCACGAATACCTGAGCGGATGCCTTATCCAAATTGGCATCGAATTTTTGTCGATAAGAAAGTTACAGTCGAGCAATTAAATCAATGGAGTTATGAGGTATCCGAGGTGCAACCGATTACGAATGAAACATGGATGGATTCCATTGTGGCATATATAAAAGACGGCCTGTTACCAGAGGATAAGATGCAAGCTCGCAAAATCCAACATTTATCTGATAGGTATGCCTTATTCAATGACATTCTGTATAGGAAATCATTCATATCCTCTTGGTTGCGTTGTGTTACTATAGAAGAAGGCAATTACTTGTTGAGAGAGATCCACCTAGGGATCTGTGGAAACCATTTGGGGGCAAGAGCCTTAGCTAGAAAGTGCAGGCTGTTTGGCTACTATTGGCCTAAAATGCAGCAGGATGCAGAGGAATTAGTCTTGGCATGCAGGTCATGTCAAGTCCATAGCAATCTATCCCACCAGCCGCCTGAAAATTTAACCCCAGTAATCTCAGCCTGGCCCTTTGATCAATGGGGTGTTGACTGGTGGGACCACTTCCAACAAAGACCAGGAAGTTATAAATTCCTAGTCGTGGCCGTTGATTATTTCACTAAATGGGTGGAGGCTGAACCATTAACCACTATCACAACCAAACAGATCCAAAAATTCTTGTGGAAAAATCTGATATGCAGGTATGGGATACCAATGACTATAATTTCGGACAACGGTACCCAATTTGAAGACAGTGGAGTTCAGTAATGGTGTACAGAGCTGGGCATAAAACAGCATTCACGTCTGTTGGTCATCCACAAGCAAATGGTCAAGTGGAACAAACCAACAGGCAAATCAAGAATGGTTTGAAGAAGAGGTTGGAGCAAGAGGGAAAGCATTGGGTAGAACATCTCCCAAACATTCTTTGGGCTTATAGGACTACCCCAAATGTGTCAACACATGAGACTCCATTCTCATTGGCCTATGGTCGTGGAAGTCGTTATTCCAGCGAGAAATTGGATTGCCATCCCCGCAATGCCATACATAATGACCGAGATCCAAGAAGAAGAAATAAGGCACACTAAGGATGAACTGGAAGAGAAAAGAGATATTGCTTTAATCCGAATGGCTAAGTATAAGCAACGTGTTTCTCAAGATTACAACTCTGTGGTGAAACAATGCTATTTTAAGATTGGGGATCCGTGTTGCGCAAAAAATGAGGTCAAGTGAGCAGAACCAAGTGGAAATCTCGGTCCCAATCGGGAGGGTCCTTATCAAATCATTAAAGTGCATGGAAAAGGAGCATACCAATTGGCTGATAGTAAAGGGAAAACCATTCCCAGAAGCTGGAATGCAATTAATTTGAAGAAGTTTTATGTTTAAGGCAAGTAAATATCATCTTATTTTGTAAGACTATTATGCACTATGAGTTATTTTAAGTCCTTGCTTATTTTGAATTGCTGTAATTATGTTTCCATTGATTAACTCATAAAAAGAGAAAAATCGTTAAGTCTGATGAATCACACCATTTTAAGACCTCGTGTCGTCGAAAACTTCCGCACTCAGTCGTCACAACTCTTAAAAAGAGAAAATCGTTAAGTCCGATAAATCGTACCATTTTAAGACCTCAGTCGTCGAAACTTCCGGACCTCGTGTCAGTCATAACTCTTAAAAGAGAAAATCGTTAAGTCCGATAAATCGACCATCTTAAGACCTCAGTCAGTCGTAACTCTTAAAAAGAGAAAAATCGTTAAGTCTGATAAATCAGACCATCTTAAGACCTCAGGTCATGTCGTAACTCTTAAAAAGAGAAAAATCGTTAAGTCTTATAAATCAGACCATCTTAAGACCTCAGGTCAGGTCACGAACTTCCAGACCTCAAATCAGGTCATAACTCTTAAAAGAGAAAATCGTTAAGTCCGATAAATCGGACCATCTTAAGACTCGAAGCCAGTCGCAAACTTCCAAACCTCGTGTCAGTCGTAACTCTTAAAAAAAATAAAAAAATAAAAAAAAACGTTAAGTTTGATAAGTCAGACTTGTTTAGACCTCAAGTCAGGTCGGTAACTTCTAGGCCTCAGGTCAGGTCGGCAGTTCCGAAAATGAGGAAATTCAATACAAGATTATGACATCTCGCCGTGATAGCAAATCACATGTCATGCTGGGGGGAACAAAGGCACAATGATTTCAAATACAAGGCACAAAGGACAAGGCACAAAGGGAAACTTATGTCTTATGTTGCAAGATCAAAACATGTCATAAAAATTGCAAATACAATCTGATGTTGCAAGATCAAAACATGTCATACAAATTGCAAATACAAATTGCAAATAGTGCCAAGGGCACCCAAATTTCAGAAGTCAAATTTCAGAAGTTTTTTAAAAGACAGCAAATCGAAAGGCAACAACAGCAAAACATAATATTTGGAGTCAGGACTGAAATGGAGGATGGGCTAGACGATTTCACTTTGAACTTGGGGGAATTTGAGACTGAGATGATGAGCCAGTCTGAGCAGGTGGAGGCCTCTTGCCGTACTTGGAGACCAGGTCCACTCCATCTCTGAACTCCTTGAATCTGGTCTCATAGATTTGAGATCCATCGTTCCTATTCCAGCCCGCATGGGAAAGCTTGGTAGCATCAACATTGAGACCAGCAGCTTTCATGTCCTTAATTGCTGAGGAGTACCCAAACCAGATGATTGGGGCAAATAACATCTTGATGCTGTCGGCTAGCTCATCAGACCTCCTATAATTGGCAATGGCCTCAGCAATGTGTTCAGGCAACCTGCTCTTTAGACCATCCCTCTCCTTTTCAAGAGTGTCCACCATCTTCTCCAAGTCGGATTTGATCTGGTTAGCAGTAGCAAGCTAGGTCCGAAATTCTTCTGTTTTGGTTTTCAATTCATCGGATAAAGCCATCTTCTCAGCAGCAGAGGTGTTCAGCAAATCTTCATACTGTTAGGTGTAGTGCCCGAAAGACAATTTGTGTAATTGTTTTTAATAATGAATGACGAAATTTATCTCACCTTATTACTTGCTTTGTGCTTGTAAAGTAATACATCTGCAAAACCCCTAAGTATATCTCAGTATGTAACCACTTAACTCGGTGTATGGATTACACGTGAGGATTGAGTTAGTGGTGATATACTTAAATCGTTAGTCCGTGGTGAACTTAATCGAGTTTAGGGTCTCTTGATTAAAACACCAATAATGCGCCTGAACACCTTAGGGTGTGATAGTCTTATCCGGACTGTCGGTGCAGAGGGTACCTACGTGGGGCATTTATATATGATGGCATTCATATAGGATCGACCGATTTGATCTCGAATTTCTCGATATAATTCCGTAATCGAGGAATCTTATTAAATCATTAGATGATCATATATGGATCAACCTTAATCCCGAGGTGATCACAGGTCTTTGCTTGTCCCGGGTAGTGTTTGATGTGTTAGTTACGGTTCACTTAAATATGTGTTCCAAGCCACTTCTCATTGGCACTATCTCCGCATTTGAGCGAGTAGTTCCGATTTTCACGCAGACATGGAATCCATTCCTTCCTCGTGGGAAGTAGAGAGACAATCCCCTTATTTGTTAGCCCTAAGAAAGTGATCGATCCCGGAGTTCACATTTGACTAATTGATCACTAGTCGGTATGTGTACTAATTGATCATCGTGGGTTAATGGTAAATAAGGATAAGATGTTCTGCGTTGGGTTCACGGAGACATCCCACACGAGAATGGACGATCTATGGAGGTTAATCCGTATGTAGTGATTATATCAATGGACGCTTATTTACTCTATGGGTTGAGTATAAGTATACATCTATAATCGGTAGAGTTCGGTTCGGGTTTATGGTATAATCCCGGAATTAATAATTATATTCTGTTTGATGAATAATTAATTATTGGAGCTACTCACATAGGTCCATGGTCCCCGATGTGCTTCAGTAATTGGACTAATAATCTTGTTATTTGGGCCTCATTGATAATTAATTGGTGAGGGCTAATTAATTGATATGCATGGATATTATTTAGTTGGGCTAAATAATATAATACACATAAAAGACATTTTATGTGGGCTAAAAACCCTAATGGTGGCGCCAATTAGTGTCTCTTTTATCACAAGAATTAATTTTTTGTGATATGGAAAATAAAAGATATTCTTGTTATGTGATTGGTTGGATGACTTGTTATTTGATTTCCTATTGGTCAATACATGTCACAATTAGTCATTAAGGAAAATATCTTTTATTTTGTTTAATTAATTATTTATGTAATTAATTAAAACTTGGAGACCAAGATTTACTCTCCTATAAAAGGAGAGTTATTCCAAGGGAAATTTATAAGCAATTTTCACCACCACTTGTAAAAGGAGAGAAAAATTAGTTTTTTTTCTTGCTTGGGTTTTAGAGGAAGAAAAACTTGGAGTTTTTCTTGTTGTTGCATATCAAGGAGGTGCTTTTATCAAGAAGGGTGTCCACCAACCGCCGTTTGGAGAACACATCGGAAGATCAAGGCGACTCTTCCCGTTATTGGTAACACGCTCTAACCCCTTTGTAGTTGTTTAAGTCCTTTAATTATGAATTGTGTCATATAAATCGTGATCCATCCGCCGCATGCATAGATCTAACTCGCTTTAGATCTAAGAACCTGCATCCTTCATGTGGTATCGAGACGAGGTTCCCACGATTTATATAGTCATAATCGTAATTAAACGATTTAAAGGAGTGGAATTGCATGTAGGTGATATTTTACTTATTATTATGCATTAATAACTTTTAAATTGCTATGGTTGAAGAGATGGATTGGGGTTGGCACCGTTTTCCCGTTAGATCTATTGTAAACTCATATAAACGATGAAAATTCGTTCATATGAGTATAGGAAATTATGTAATTTATGTATTATTGCAATTTTAATTTCCAGAAAATAGATCTGTACATTAGCTGTTTAGTCTTTTCGTTTTTCCCGTTGTTTGAGCCGTTAAAACGACGATCCCTCCGGTTAGAATCAAGATTGGAAGTTGATGAACAATCCCACAAATTTTGGTGTCGATCAGAGTCCGTTTGGGTTTCCGTTCGTTGCTGCGAAGTGGCTGCTGTAACAGAAAAACGCAAGATTCACAGAAACCCTAACTGTGACTTCTTCGATTTTCTGGGAACAATTGGACCGTTCAAATTAAAATCCGACCGGTCAGATCGATAATCATGGAGTTTTGGCCGTGAGATAAAATTTTCAGGACGATCGGGATTCATCTTCATCCCCGATCGATCTCGGAAAGTATATGATGCGCTGCTGTGAGAGTCTGTTTCAGCAGCAAGTTGGGCGGCTCACTGAGGAAGATTGACAAGTCAAAGCTCCGATCCGACCGTCCATCTTGAAGTCCGAAGAATGAAGATCAGATCTGGAAAGTTTCATCCCGATCCAAGTTCGTTTGATATGCCGATCGTCGAAGATTCTCAACAGCTGCAGATTAGGGTTTTAATTTATTTTCGAATAGATTAGTTACGGGGGCCAAACGGTCCCATCTCTGTTTATTTTCCGCACTAGTATACATGTGTAGATTGTATGAGTAGAATCGGAAAATTGCCATGACATGCATCATATCATGAATTCCACTCCATATGCATACATGTAGAAATTAATTCGAGGAATTAGTTAGGCATGTATAAAACACACGATTAGTTTTAATTAATTGTTTGATATTAATTAGAAACTAATTAGGGTAAAAACCGAGGAACACGGGTTTTTCAATCGTCGAGGTTGGGTGATGGATTCTCGTGAATCCCACTCTGCGAAAGCATAAGGAGTAAAATCCCGAAACCTCGTGGTTAAGGTGTTGGATTCTCGGTGAATTCCACCTTACCAAAGACGAGATTACGTTTTTGTTCCGTAGTGTCTACGCCAAAGTTTGATGTTTAAGGATTGGATAATCACGGGCAAACAGGTTCGAAAGTGGTTTAACCACGGTTGGGTGGTCAACGGTAGCTACGGCTCAATCGACTTCACCTCCACGTGTGGCGTTTGCACGGGTGTCCGCAATCTTGAGCCATCCGAAGAGCCACTACGGCTCAACGGACCTCTCTAGCCTTGACCCGTCCGACGGCCACATATGTTCTAACGAATAGGTCGGGTGGGCTAGCCCACATAACCGACAACATTCGGGCCTATGATTTATTGTTCCTTAATGTAACATCAAGTCCAAAAACGTGATCAGATAAACCCACCACTTTTTCAAAATATTGAGTGGGAGTGGGAGAGGCGACACCGACCCACGGCTCTCTCTGCTGACACAAGCAACGTGAGAGAATGGTGACGCCTCGTGCCGGCTCGGGACCGCCTCCCTAAGGAGAAGGCCTTCACCGCTATCAAAATTCAAGGCTTGGTCTCCGAAAGGATAGGATTTTGGGTACTCGCCGGGTCACCGACCGACCACTAGGCGGCACACTCACCTGGTCTACCTAAAAATCTGAGACAGAGGAGTCACACTCATAAAGGGTATTTTTGGTAGTACCTTGGCTGAAAAAGGAAAGGTGATTGACGATCACAAATGAGATGTTCGATTCTCAATCGATCTTCAATATTAATCGAAACCTCTTTGACCTACCCTAAGGCGGCACTCGAGGCATTAGATTAAATCCTTGGAACGGTAGGATAGACTATAAGTACTTAGTTTATGTTCCTAAAATTTTAGTAGTGTATGATTTGGATTTATTTTACATCAATTTTATTTACAATCTGTTATATATCTCTCTAAGGTGCTAGACTGCTAGGGTAAAATTGACTAGTAATGACTTCGTTAAAAGTGGTAAGTAACTAGAACGTTGTATTTATTAATCTCACATGCGATTAATTTTTCGGAAGAGATATTTCTTTTGAAGCCTTCAAGACTTAAGTGACGTAAATAAGTATGTCACTCGCTTGTCACTCGTCTTAAGCGAGAGACAACCGTAGTTAGTTTGAAAGATGATTGGGACAACAAAATTCTTATAGTGAATTTTAATTGTGTAGTGTCTACACGAGAAATTTTCTAATAGAAAATTGGAGAATCATAAATTTAAGTGTCGCTAGTTAGACGGTATTTGGAACCGATAAACTAGTGGGAGCTTTTATCTTATGTTTTTCTAATTTATTAGAAAATTAGTCCCACTGGTAACACTTTTATTAGACATCCCACGGTTCACGAGTAGTAGTGTCTACTCAATTGAATCTGCTAGTTCAAGACTATTTCCTTTTAAGGAAAGTTGAGAATGGGAAAGAATGTCTATAAGTGTTAATCATCTTAACTAAAGTTTTGAGGCTAAACCGAAACATTAATTAAAGAAAGTATAGGATAAGGAAAGTGATTTCGATCACTAACCAATGAATCCTTAGCGACTTTCTTAACCGAGTAACTTGACTCGGTAGCTTAGTTCTTTGGAAGAACAAGGAAGCTTTGCATTAACGATTAATAGAGTAACAACGGGCGTAATTTCACTACAATAGTGGGAGTGATATAAGGAAATGAATTTCGATTCTATCCTTGAATATCACGTAAAAATTTATTTTTCTCGCTTACTGATTCGTTGAAGCAAATGGATTCACTTTCAACTCGATATATTGTTGCCTCATAGAAAGTGAATATGACATTTGTAGTACGAATCCAAGACTCGGACTTTTGGTTGATAAAGTCGAAACCACTAAGAAAAGTCAATAAGTATAACACATCTAAAACTATTAAAGGTAAAAGGTTTCCGTATTAAGATAAACGACTCTTCAAAATCTATTAATTAGTGCATATATCCTAGAGATAAGACCTCGACGATCGCTAAGGGTGATTCCTATCTCCCGCCTAAGAACACTATCTCAAAGGAACAATGACTAAGTTTCCTTTCAATCGGGAAAGGGTAATAGATTTGAAGGGTAACATAGCTTGTTCACCATGACCTTCGGGTCTAGTGAGAGATACAAGCTAGTGGGAGGTTTTGAGTGGTGACATTTTGTCCGATGACTACTCAAATGTGATCTAGTTTATCAAAAGAATACGAGGAGGAGTCTCTCGATTTTAGCGAGAGAATAGAGTATTCCATGCTCGTAAATAGGCTATCGCATAGTCTTGGGATGATGCTCGGCCCGCCTCCTAGTGGAATGTTTCTCACCGAGGAAGAAACCATAGACTTGCCTCGATATAGTTATTAATGTGCTACAATACACTGTTAAACTCGATTAAGATAATTGGTTGCAAAATAACGGTTAACATTATTATGTAAACCGAGAAGTCTACCTAGAAGATGCCAGTGAATTTATGGATAATGAGTGAATTCGGTTCACACCACTTCCATAAATATAGGCATTTAGCATTTAATGCTTGAAGGTAGGATCGAGATTTTGGCGATACGCGTCGATTGTGACTGTTCGTGAAATATCTTAATGAGACGAGTGAAGGTTGATTAAAAGATTCTTGAGATCAGATAGTGACGGTTGAACTGTCACAAGCCTTCTGATAGAATCTATAAGAAACAGCCTTAAACCTTGGAGTACGGTTACCCAAAGGTAGTTACTATCTGATTTAATCAGACCACGTCCAACATTAGTTGTTGGTGATTACACTGATAAATACTACTAGATCAGAATGTCAATCCACCCAAGACACAGTGGGAGTATGGTTTAACCGTTGACCCATTGTGATTTTGTGGACTTTATAATCTGCTGGGGTGATTGATAACCTATGGCTCTTGGTGGGTCAGATAGATTCTCGATTATAGAGGTTGGTTTGAAAACCTTAACCCTCGTGAATGGAGTTTTGGTACTCCGGCCTGTTACATTCACCTCTTGTAGAACCACCGAGTGTCTCAGCCCAGTGGGAGCAATTGGATCTACACGGAAAGAGTCGAATGAATAGGAAAGTTTAAACTTTCAAACAAAGTTGAGTGGTATAGGGGTGATTCCTCGACAAGTAGAGAGTTAACCGACCTTGAACTCTCTCACCACTCGCCTCTTGCTAGATTTCGTTAAGCGCGTAAAATAGGGGTGAGTCCTCGAGACTTTCTTGCCGAACAACGGAATCAAATTCATTCGAAATGTATGGGTTTTAGCTAAGAATGAATAACGGATTCGTTACAAAGCGTAAGATAGGGGTGATTCCTAAGACCTTTTTGCGAGACTAACGATATCTTAATTCATTCGTAAAGAACCTTTGGTAGGAGGCTGCCCATGGCTTATATCCTCTCGTGGATTTAAGAGAACCTCTCGGTCATTTAAAGTCACATGTTTTAAAATATGTGGAATTGACCGTAATATTGATAAGTCTTTAGTAGACTGGATATCAATATTGGTAAAATAGTAGTATTAGTGTTCATGAATGATAACACTCAAACAATTTGGAAACAACATGTGTGTGCTATCTGAAGTCAGAAACTGACACGCCAAGATTCTCTGGATGAGAGAATTGGACTATGTTCTAAGAATCTGATTCGGTCAAATTCACGAGAATGAGTCATTGGCTATCCCACCGATCTTATTGAATAAGATGATTATGCATATATGGTTGCAGCATTCAACGAGAGTAGTCCTACCTTACCTCTCAGGGATGATTCTCCAAATCTTCGGATAAAGAGAAAATGGGATAGAGTCTCTTTGGGATAAGGGCAAGTCAAACGAGTCAATTGCGCTTGAATCTTGGATTCAAGCAATAAGTAGCGGTTTAATACGTCCTCAAGTATCGTTAGAGAACGAGGAATCATATTCTTGTATATTCAGTGCAAACTTGAATATGGTTGACTATAATCGATTCGACTTGTAGTCGATTAAGGATGATCATTAAGTTGATCTCGGGCTCGGTGTTTACTCATAGTGCTTAGAATTTCCTTTTTGGTCCAGGGAGTAATTCCAGTGTCCGATAAGCCGATATCACTTCATTGTGAAAACAAAGTGAAGAGATAGCTTAGAAGGATCTTCTCGGTCACCGTGAGGTCAAAAGCATATTGAGAGAGAGTACCGCCTGATTGGAAGGACCGCCACGCTTTCAATCCTAAAGATCGCCTCGAGTCGACAACCTAGCTAATCGGTGTACCAAGTCGAGTGCTTGGAGGGTACGGCATTGATGGATATGTCTCATCCGCTTTTAGAGCAAGTGGGAGAGTGTTGTGAATAAGATGAGAAAGGGTGTGCTCTAAAAACAATCATTACTTGTCATTTCGCATAAGTGGGAGATTGTTAGGTGTAGTGCCTGAAAGACAATTTGTGTAATTGTTTTTAATAATGAATGACAAATTTATCTCACCTTATTACTTGCTTTGTGCTTGTAAAGTAATACATCACCGCAAACCCTAAGTATATCAGATGTAACCACTTAACTCAAAGTGTATGGATTACACGTGAGGATTGAGTTAGTGGTGATATACTTAAATCTGTTAGTCCGTGGTGAACTTAATCGAGTTTAGGGTCTCTTGATTAAAACACCAATAATGCGCCTGAACACCTTAGGGTGTGATAGTCTTATCCGGACCGTCGGTAGAGGTACCTACGTGGGGCATTTATATATGATGGCATTCATATAGAATCGGACCGATTTGATCTCAATTTCTCGATATAATTCCGTGTCGAGGAATCTTATTAAATCATTAGATGATCATATATGGATCAACCTTAATCTCGAGGTGATCACGAGTGCCGCTTGTCCCGGGGTAGTGTTTGATGTGTTAGTTACGGTTCACTTAAATATGTGTTCCAAGCCACTTCTCATTGGCACTATCTCCATTTGAGCGAGTAGTTCGATTTTCACGCACATGGAATCCATTCCTTCCTGTGTAGGAAGTAGAGAGACAGTCCCCTTATTTGTTAGCCCTAAGAAAGTGATCGATCCCGGGAGTTCACATTTGACTAATTGATCACTAGTCAGGTATGTGTACTAATTGATCATCAGGGGGTTAATGGTAAATAAGGATAAGATATTCTGCGTTGGGTTCACGGAGACATCCCACACAGAATGGACAGTCTATGGAGGGTTAATCCGTATGTAGTGATTATATCAATGGACGCTTATTTACTCTATGGGTTGAGTATAAGTATACATCTATAATCGGTAGAGTTCAGTTTCGGGTTTATGGTGGCGTAATCCCGGAATTAATAATTATATTCTGTTTGATGAATAATTAATTATTGGAGCTACGGGTTATAGTCCATGGTCCCCGATGTGGCTTCGTAATTCGGACTAATAATCTTGTTATTTGGGCCTCAAAGTGATAATTAATTGGTCAAGCTAATTAATTGATATGCATGGATATTATTTAGTTGGGCTAAATAATATAATACACATAAAAGATATTTTATGTGGGCTAAAACCCTAATGGTGGCGCCAATTAGTGTCTCTTTTATCACAAGAATTAATTTTTTGTGATATGGAAAATAAAAGATATTCTTGTTATGTGATTGGTTGGATGACTTGTTATTTGATTTCCTATTGGTCAATACATGTCACAATTAGTCATTAAGGAAAATATCTTTTTATTTTGTTTAATTAATTATTTATGTAATTAATTAAAACTTGGAGACCAAGGATTTACTCTCCTATAAAAGGAGAGTTATTCCAAGGGAAATTTATAAGCAATTTTCGACCACCACTTGTAAAAGGAGAGAAAAATTAGTTTTTTCTTGCCTGGGGTTTAGAGAGGAAGAAAAACTTGGAGTTTTTCTTGTTGTTGCATATCAAGGAGGTGCTTTTATCAAGAAGGGTGTCCACCAACCGCCCGTTTGGAGAACACATCGGAAGATCAAGGCGACTCTTCCCGTTATTGGTAACACGCTTCTTAACCCCTTGTAGTTGTTTAAGTCCTTTAATTATGAATTGTGTCATATAAATCGTGATCCATCCGCTGCGCATAGATCTAACTCGTTTAGATCTAAGAACCTGCATCCTTCACATACTTGGCCTTCCACTCGGACAGAGAGTTGGCCAGGTCTTCCTCAACCTTCCCAGAACTTCTTAGCCTGGACAGGATCTCTTTAACTAGTTTAGCTCCCTAAAAGGGAATACATGAAGCAAGGTCAGCATGTGTTATCTAATATATATATATATAACACTACTTGTGAAGAAAACACTTACAAATGTTGACAAATCTTGATTGGACCACTCTCTCCAATCATATCGTTCTCCCTGGTGTCGATATGAGGTTTCAGCACCTCCATCAGCGTGATCCTGAGATCTGATGCGTTTCGAAGCACGCCTAGTCTCAGTCGTAGTCTCTACCAAAGCATTGTGAGAAACAATCTGAAAGTCATTGGTCTCCTCAGAGTCGTCGCCGCCAGGATCTGTCTCAACGGAAGGCTCGGTGGGATGACACAACAGTTTGGCGATGCGATCCGTACATCTGGATGGGCAACGGGACCAGATGCGTTCTGACCCTTGGGTGGTGAAGCCTCATCAGCAATTTGGACGATATCAGTGAAGCTCGCCACTGCAAATGCCAACAAAAAAAATTAAAAGCACGTTACAGAAGGAAGATATAAAGGTACAAAATAAGAGACCCTACTTAAATCATATCTCTTCTCTGATAACTCAACATAAGGTTCTGGGCCAGCAGTCTCCAAATGATCGAAGATCAATCGATTAGAATCAGATCTGCTTGCACCCGATATATCGAGGATTCGCGATATCCTCAGTAACAATTTCTTACCCGCTCTGCTCTCTAGCACATCACTATTCTTAGTGGAAGTGTTCCATTTTCCCAGATCCCTAATAGTGTTCTGCCTAATGAAGAAGAAATGTTTCTTCCAATCAGAAAAAGACTGGTCTGTTTTCTTAATCAAGCGGACCCCACTCAAATTGTCAGTTCTCCTACAGAAGCAGTACCAGCCAGGGTTCTTCTTAACTTGTTTGCATTGGTAAAAGGTTCTAAAAAGTATTAAAGAGAAGGGGGTCACAAAGCACCTACACCAAATCAAAAAACCAATAATGGCCCTTATACTGTTGGGAACTATTTGACCAAGCCCCAAATCATAATATCGGAGTATTTCCAGGAGAGCTGGAGGGAGGGGAAACCTAAGGCCGCACTCAAACTGTTCTTTGTAAACGCGTGCAATATCCAAAGAGGAGGAGCAAAGCGCTCTTTCAGTGTGCAGTCGGATAGGAGCATAAGCGTTCCTATTTATCCCAAATCTATCACAGATATGCCGTGATATCCGAATCCTTCAGTGTAGAATCGATTGCGTGGCAGGCCATCATTTTCTTAGTCTCGTAGGTCCTTCTTAATGCTCTTATGGGCGCGGATAAGCCAGATATGTTATACTCAGTTGGGGGCGATTCGACAAGAGTAGGAACAATAGAAGCAATCAAATGAGGAGGAATAATAGAAAAAAGAGGATTTTCGCCGGGGTTGGATACTTCTGGCTGGTCTGGATTCATATGGAGTAAAAGAAGATTAAGAAAAAGGAAGAAAGACTTACTTGCAAATCGAAGAGCAAATCCACCAAAACTGACGTTTGCCTCTATAAATAATGATGGTTGTTTACAGAGTTTAATAGGTGTAATAATTTTTAACTAAAGGATGGGACGTTTGAGCTACACATCGATTGGAAAGAAAAGCGTGTGCATTCATGGTGGCGTTTGAGTTAACCAAGGCAAAGATAGACAGGTCATCCGGACGGTACACGTGGAGCGACTTTGAACTTCAGATCTTAATCCTTTTAAAGGCCAGGCCGGATCGATTAAGATCTGAGGGGATTTGATTAGGGGTAACCCGGGTCAGTCCACGTGTCTAGTAGGGCAAAGCGAACCGAACGAGCGAGCAGTCAGACCCGATCTGGGTACTACCGCGACCCGAAGAGATAGCCGTCGGGCCGGGATATCTCTCGACCGTAAAAAGCAAGGTCGATCAAGCGCGTCCCCGACCGTAAGAAGAAGTCCGTCGCCGGGCGAGTCCCGACCACTGCAAGGCGATCGGAGACGCACCCATCTGGAATAAAAAGCAGTTATGACTGAACGTGAGGCGTGGGAGTTATATAACCGCCCATTAACCCCATCATCGCGAGTAACCGCCTGTACTACGGTTGGACTTGATTCCAAGTATATACTTGATACGAGTGGCGACTTATGGATTAAGTTCATCCATTATTACAATAACCAAGATCACCTCTGTGTAATTCTAGAACAAGAAAGACCCGGTTATTCATTCGTTTGATTCCGATCTCGATCATTATCAAGATCTCCGCATCATGTTGACCAAGCGTCCATCTTCATCCTCAAAAAGAAAACACCGAAAAGAATAGAGAAAAATAAGTATGGTGCTCGTTGAGTCTTCTGGTCTATTTCTTTCGGGATGCCCTAGACTGATGGTACCACAGACTTATATATATAGGCTAGACCAGGGACCCAAGTGCAATTTTAGTAAACCACGGTTAATTTCCACCAATCAATGAAATTACATTTAACTACAATAAATAAACCAATGGTAACCGATATAATGTGTTACCGGGAGAAGACGAAATCAAGACATTAATGAAGTATCATAATAAATATGGAAAATTAGGGATAAGGACACAATCTAAAATGTTTTTAAGTAACAGGACAACTACATATTTTTTATAGGGAGAAGGACAACTGCATAATTTTTATGGGAAATTAGGGATAAGGACACAATCTGAAATATTATTAAGCAACAGGACAACTACATATTTTTTATAGGGAGAAGGACAACTGCATAATTTTTATAGCAAGAAGGACAAACAAATGAATCCGAAAATCGGTGAATCTCCTAGTGAATCCCAAATCGGTGAATTTCGATAGTGAATTTTGACATGATGAATCCCAAAATCGGTGAATCCCGACAATGAATTTTGAAAATTAGTGAATTTCGATGAAGAAATTTAAATAAAGTGAATTTGAACACAAGTGAATTTAAACAAATGGATAAATAGTTTTGTCCTTTATGCAAAAGTTTCAAAAGATCGTCCCTTCTACTCAATTGATGAAATATTTTGTCCTTCTCCTCATTCCCCTAATTTTTATAGCGAGAAGGACAAACAAAGAATCCCGAAAATCGGTGAATCTCCCCAAAGAATCCCGAAATCGGTGAATTTTGACAATGAATTTATACGATGAATTTCGACAACGAATTTTGAAAATCGATGAATTTAAACGATGAATTTAAACGGTGAATTTCGACGATGAATTTACGATGAATTTAAACAAAGTGAATTTGAACACAAGTGAATTTCGATGAATAATAAATAGTTTTGTCCTTTATGCAAAAGTTTCAAAAAACTGTCCTTCTACTCAATTGATGAAATATTTATGTCCTTCTGCCTCATTCCCCCTAATAAATAATCTCATTAATGAAAGATAATAATAAATCGAGCCATAATTAAAATGCAATTTATGACTACAATTAATTTGCATTTCTTACGTCTCGGTCATTCGTTACATGGAAATCAGTAAAACTCAAGAACCGCTTTATCTATTCATCATTCCTTCTCCAATTTACCCTCCTTTCACTACAAAAGACAAAGCCACATTTTTCAAAGACCTCTTGAACAGCGGATTTTTTGCTAAGTTGAGTAGTTCTTGTTTGTGTGTAGTGGTTAGTTCTTCTTGTTCCTTTCTATTTACTTTCCTCTTATGTTTGTTCAACAAGCTAGCTTTATTGTAACGCCCCGTTTCCGGACATCGAGTTCTTATCCGAAAAAAGAACGTTCGGTACGTATAAAATAAAATAAAATAAAATCCCACTTTATACGTAAACCTCTCCTACGTCGTATCGAGTTAAGCAAACGGAAGCAAAAGACTCGGATAAAATTTTTGCCAAACAAAAAATAAGAATAGAAACTCAATGTCTAAAGATAGAAATGTAACATTTATTACATTCAAAAGAAGATACGAAAATCCAAATGTATGATATTCCCAAAAGAAAGAAATGGACTACAAGTCTCAAAGGACCAAAAACCAAAACCAAAAGAACCAAAAGAAAGTATAGTCTAAAAGATCGAATGAGAGAACAATAAATGATAAAACTCCAATGAGGCGTCCTCAAACGTCGTCATCGTAATACTCCTCGAAACCTTGGTCAACCTGTTCGTCTTCTCACCCCCCAAACACATAGAAAACATGCATTTGAGGTAAGTACAACGTACTTAATAAAAGAGAGAAGCTATGATTTCAAATATGATTTATAAAGGAAAGATATTTATTTATTTAGTTATCTTTATGTGACCGACTAGATCTATGGTTCACTTCATGTCCATCAACATGTTATGACTATACGTTTCTAGATTAGCTTATCTATGTTACATCCGCACTCAAGGGCACTACGCACATCCCGTTAGGGATATACCTTGCAACATATTGGTGGATCACACCTATAACCACGGGGGAAAATCCTGAGGGTGCACGCGTTTCAGTGAAGTCCCTCCGTACTTAGGGTCTTGTAAACCTACGGAGTTATCCACCTTCGGGAAAGCACACACATCGCGATATTGTCTGGTTCCTATACAAGACATGATGTTAAATCTTTTACTAGTCAAGTACGTGTTTTATTAAATGATTAACTAACCACCTAAGTGTTTTCAAATAATCTCCCTCACACATACTATTCTCTTCCTAGACCACTTGACATAGACAAGGCCTAACAATTATACAGACATTGATGAATACTGACCCATCAAAGCACAAGGCTCTCATGCTCTTCCGACGGATCCGAACTTCAACTCTCTTTAAGAGTACATTCGGTCCGAAACTAAACGAATCAGAAGCTCCATCCAGGCTTGTTCTTGTTTATACAATGTTATTAGATCATGAATTAAGGTTTACACATAGCTTAAACATTACTCTTTTCCAAAACTGGGTCCAATGCGTGCGCATTGGTTGGAATGCATGCGCATTCACTGACCAGAAACTTGCTAGAAGTTTCTGTCCAGCCAATGCGTAAGCATTGCCTGCAATGCGTGCGCATTGCACGAGCTGCGATCAATCCTGAACAACCTGTATCAACAATACGTTCGCATTCTGATGAATGCATGCGCATTGCACCTGTAACAAAAAGGCTTCTACAACCTGAACCTTGAATGCATGCACATTCGACCTGCAGACCAAAAACCAGAATATCCTGTAACTGGAATGCGTGTGCATTCAACCTAAAACCCTAAACTCGATTTTTTGCCACTTAACGATTTCTAGTCCATTTTCAACACAATTAGCATCGAAATAAACTCAGAAAAACATAGAAAACATGTCTTTATCAAACCATAACATCTATGATCCTTAATCAACGCAAAGACACGATTTCTAGCATCTAAACGTCTTAAAACATTGATCTAAACCTTACAAACCATAACCAAAATCATAGGAAGAATCTCTTACGTGTTTGCAAGCAATAATTCAATCCAACGATCTTGAAAAGTCTGCAGCCCTTCCAACAACCTTGTATCCAAACGATGTCCTCTTCACGACGATTCCAAATTTCTACTCTGATCTGAAAACGGCTCGGTAACGCTTTAGAATTTTTTGAAGAACTCTCCTAGCCCTTTTTCTTTTCTCTCCAACGTGACAAAGAGAGCGCAGAAACTTTTCTGAAAACTATTAGGTTATGGGAATAGTTGTGTGTATTTTTCCTTAAATACATATCTCCAATTATTCTCTTTTTCCTTAATTACCCTTAACTACCATAAATCAGAATATTCCTTAAATATATATACACAAAATTCGAAATTATATATATATATATATTTATCACATAACTTAACTCCAATAAAAGAAAAGAAATAATAATATTTCATTTTCGTAAAATGACACGTTTGCCCTTTTTCGAAAATCAGAATATTACATTTATAAAGTCTCTTTTAATGACGAGTATGTGTATATTCAATAATTTCGGGGATTTTCGGTTGATTGGAAATGATTCGTTCATTGCTAAGATAAAAAGAGATTTATACTTATGATCAGAGTCTATTCAAATTCACTTCTGAATTTTCATTTGAATAATTTCTTTTGGTTTTATCGTTGTGCATGTTTGAATAACCTCATAAGAGAGCGACTGAACCGGAAATCATTACCCTACCTAGGTGCATTTTAATCGGTCACACGTCACGCGTCACAGTTATACCGGAAGCGTAACACACATCTTTTCAAAAATGTGAGATTCCCCATTGAGTTGGAAATAAGGAAAAATACAACAAAATACATGCTAAATAATCAACATTTTTCTTTAAAGTAACTTTCTCGTGACTGCCCCGCTTATTTGAAGTTGTTATTTGCACCATAACAATTCTATCTGCTGTCCTTCCTATATATCGGTGCACCATACGAAAATAATACTCCATGTAATTGAATCAAACATAAGGGCATTAATTCACGAAAGTGTTTAGTCAGCTAAAACTGGAAATGAAGTAAAATACAAGAATGGGACAAGCAAATATATGTGGGTTGAACTTTCTTAGTTCCTAACCAGAAGGATTTTCGACATCACGTTTATTGTCACGAGGATAGGGTTCACTCCAAGCAGGGGCGGCGCCACCTTCTATGATTTGGGTCACTTGACCCCCAAAGTAAAAAAAAAAACAAAAGAAAAAACTATATGTATTTTTCATATCATTTAAATTTTTTATGTATTAATATCTACTTACTGACCCGCTAATATTTTCAAATATTACCCTTTGACCCATAACTATACATATTTTTTTTAGATATTGTATTAAAACTCAGAATATGTGTGGATTACCGATCTATCTTCCGTGTCGGCATAATTCCCTGCAGTAGCTCTCACTCCAAGGTTATATGGACCAAAATATCTTACACATTCATTATGAAAACTTCACATATGGTTAAGGAATTTGAACTATTGAATTCTAAGATTGATAAGTAAGTCTCAATGGGTAGAATTCGGAAAGCCGGTCTTGTTTAAATGAAGTAATTATTATGGTATCATTAAAATACATTACGGAATATTGATGATTAGTTGATAAGTTTCGAATACAAAACTTTTGTATAGAGAGGTGAATGCATGTAATAGTACATGTATGTTAACTTTTCTGGTTTGACCTTTATTTGAACCGACACTAATTTGTTGACCCGAAATCAGTTCATCAAACCAAAAATCGGATAGAAAGGCTTAAGTTCGAGGAAAATAAGTTATATGAAAAAATTCAAAAAATAAAAAATAAAATGAGGTTTTGTTCCATTCCTGCAGCAGCAGGTACCGTCGTTGAGGCAGTGACCTCAAAATCCAGAAGAAGAAAAAAAATAGTAAAAAATATAACGGATTTCTGTAGATGTTAGAAGCTCAAGAAAAACGAGTTTTGTTTAGCAAATATCAATCAAATTACTTAGCGAATTCTATGAATTTGGGACTGCAACAAATAACCATCCTAAGGGCGATTGCGGAGCTCTTAGGCCAGCCACAAGGATATGTATTGTTGGTAAGTGTCTTACTAAACTTGATTTTTTTTTTTTTTGGTTTATTGTTAAAAAAGACAATTTAAACATAGAAATATTGAAAAAACACAGTGGAATTTTTTTCCGGGTAAAATGGATATTTCCTTATTCCACTGCAACGTTAGATTTGAGGTCAGTTTACTGCAGCAAACAGTGTATTTGAGTTATAAACAATGGATTTGTCCTTATCACACAATTTATATTTCCACTGTCGTGGTTCCTATTTTTCCCCATCTTTTTTGTCCTTTTAAACCACTCCCCCTTTTGTTTTTGGAAGCGATCTATTTTAAATTCAAGAAACTTTAGAATTTTTAAAGAATATATAAAAAGTAATTTTAGTCGTTTTACTATTAAATTCAATAAAATTAAGAATTTTTTTTTGTAAATAAGTTATAACAATTGACAAATATTGTATACATGCATTCTTTTTTTTCACACCGTGTAAGTAAGTTATAACAACCGACAAGCATTATATTCACACATTCATAATCAACTCATAAAAAATGAAAGGTCAATTAACGCAATAAACATCCGCAAATTTTAGCTTGGTTATGGTGCAAATTCTACTTAGTGCATCAAAACCAGTAGAAATTTAGTGTTTTAAGATTGACCCCTACCTGCTGAAAAAAAACCACCAATGATTTGTGTTGAAATTAATGACATGGTGGTCCAAAACTTACACATTCTTCATATTTTTTCCTTCTCGAATAACAGAAGATCAGATCGACCCATGTGAAAAAAAATGTGTTATGCAACTGTAACATCCCGACTTTTCAGAAAAGGGTAAAAGAGTCTTTTAACAAATTCATATTTTCGTTTTATTTTAATTGAAGGATTTAAAGTATTTATATATATATATTCGATATATATATATATATTGAAGGGAGTTAATTTTGGAATTTGGGTAGAGTTAATGGCTTTTAAATGGGAGGAATGTAATATTGCGATTCTCGGAAAAAGGGCAGACGTGTCAATTTGCGAGAACGAAATATTATGTTTATTTTTTTTATGGAATAAAAGTTTATACTCGAAATAAGTTCATAGAAATATATAAATATATATATATTTTCGAGTGTATATATATATATGTTTCTTTGGGGACTGAATTGTAATATTCTGGAATTAAGGGTAATGGGAGGTTTTATTTTGGATATAACCCCCACTGGTCAATAAGGGAGTTATCACATCAGAAAGTTTTATACGTTAAACCAAGAAAGAAAACCTGAGAGTTGAGAGCAAGAAGAAGGAGAAGAGACTTTTGCAAATTCACGGTGCGTTTCTATTCCGATTTCAGATTCGTTTGAAGCAGGAGCATCGTGAGAAGGCAAGGATCGTTTTGATACCAAGATATTCAAGTTTTGTCAAGGTAAGAATTTAGCCCTAATCTTGGTCTCTTAGTGTTTGATCACTTTTGGTTATGGGAAGTTGTTCAATTCGTAGATTAGTTTGAGTAGAAACCTACGATCATAGTTAATTTAGAGTTAATTGTTGATCGTCTAGGTTTTTGGTGGAGGTTTCAGATTTTGCTGCTGTTTGCTTTGCCTTTTCCTTGCATTTGCCTTGGATTTAAGGTAAGAGACTCTTCCTAATGTTTAATTAAGTTTTATGATGTTAAGGTTGAGTGTTTGTGTTGATTTTCTTGGTTAGAAATCATGATTTTAGATTGTGGTTAAAGTGTTGGACATTTTGGTTTGTAAAAGCTATGGTTTTCTACTGTGTTTCTGTGTTAATTGATGTTGATAATGTGAGAAAATCTTCTAAGTTGTATCGGTTGTGTTTTGGAGAAACTAGAGCTTTGTTTTAGAGATGTTTTGGTGTTGGAATCATGCTTAGAAGTTACCTCTTTTGTAGCTTGATGTTATGAGATGTTAGATGACGGTTTCCTGCTGTGTTGTGGTTTAGAAAGAGGTTAGGTTTGGTTGGATATGAGTAGAAAACGTAGAGTACAGAAAATGGTTTTCATTTGTGCAGACAGGGAGCTGTCCGTACGGATTCATCATCTATCCGTACGGATAGATAACTGTGATCGATCTGAGGCTGGTGCTGAGATCTGTCCGTACGGACAGATCATTCTATCCGTCCGGATAGGTGGTCCAGCCTAGGGTGACCTTATTTTATGTGTTTTAAGCTATGTGGTGAGTTCTAATTGTTACCCCTTGATGTTTTAACACTAAATGAACTTGAACAAGCCATGATTAAGCTTCTGATGCGTTTAGTTCCGGCACCGAATGTACTCTTCAAGGGAGTTGAAGTTCGGGACCGTCTGAAGGGTATGATTGGCCTGTGCTTTGATGAATTAGTATTCATCAATGTCTGTGTAATTGCTAGGACTTGTCCGTGTCTAGTGGTCTAGGAAGAGAGTAGTATGTGTGAGGGAGATTATCTGGAAACACTTAGGTGGCTAGTTAATAATTTAATAAACAACGTACTTGACTAGTAAAAGATTAAACAACATGTCTCTCTTGGCTAGGCACCAGTCTAAATCGCGATGCACGTGCTACCTCTGAAGGTGGAAGAACTCCGTAGGTCAAAAAGACCCTAAGTACGGAGGGACTCCGCTGAGATGCGCGAGCTATCGGAGTCTACCCATTCTAGTCTCCGTGGATATTGGTGTGATCCACTAATATGTTGCAAAAGAGTGTCCCAAAGGTGGATGCGCGTAGTGCCCTTGAGTGCGGTTGTAACAAAGATAAGCTGAGTAGTAACGTTTAGTCACGACATGTTGATGAGCATGAAGTGAATCCTAGAATTGAGTCGGTCTCATAAAGATAACTTAATAATGACTAATGAACCTTTTGTTGTAAGGCTTAATTGTACATTAGCTTCTTTCTCTTGCTAAGTACCTTGTACTTACCTCAATTGCATATGTTGTTTTGTGTGCTTTTGGGGTGAGAAGACGAACAGGTTAGCCTTGAGCTCGTTGAGGAGTTCGATGACGTTTTGATGGCGTTGAAGTCACTCTGATGTTTTCCTTCACTTTTCTTTTAAAGGTTGTACGGTTTATGTTATAGATTCTTTTATAAGCTTGTTGTACATTTATTTCAAGTTTGTAAGATTAGTTTTGTATCTTTCCTTTGGAACATCGTACGTTGTAAGCTTTATATCGTCCTACCCCTAGACGGTTTGTATTCTATCTTAGTAGCATTTATGTTTTTCACCCGAGCCTTTTGGGCTTCCGTTGCTTTATTTTGATATGACGACGTAGAGGCTGGCGTATAATACTAAATTTATTTAATGCTATATGCGCCGAACGTTCTCTCCCGGATAAGGGCTCGGTATCTGGGAGCGGGGCGTTACAGCAACTTTCCTTTTTGCTAAAGTAATGGATGATCGAAGGTTACACAGTCGAGACCTCGGTAGTTCTCGTGTGGTGACTCTGCAACTGTAGAGTTATCATGTGGATTAAACTCGACCTGAAAATGTGTGGTTCAGATTCAGCTTCGTAGGTTGCGCCACAAATTGGTGAAATTTTGCTTCAGGAATCATTGCAGCCTTTAATGGAGCTTGCAGATGTCTTTTTTTTTTTTTTTCTTTTCTTTTTCGGTTAAAGTGAATTGAACAACAACACAAAGTAAAATCTCTATTTTTGTGTCCTGTGTGGTTTTTGCAACTTACGGACACATATTGCTGACATTGTTGTTGATAGGAAAACCAAATACGTACGAGCAATATAGTCCTCAACGACGTTAATACAAAATAGACGAAACATCAAATTTGACGTATGATTAATTTTTGTTAAGCGAATTGCGATGCTAAAATGATTAATTTTTGTTAAGCGAATTGCGATGCTAACATCAAATTTTTCTATTTTACATAATTTCTATCCAAAATGAAAAACATCACATTCTTTGCTGTTTTAATAATATGTTACACATAAATAAAAATTTACAAAATTTATATTTTACGTTAAAGTATAAATTAACTATTATTTTTCCTGTTAAAATTTCTAAATAAAATTATTTTAAAGGATGTACAGTCACATCTATTGCAATTACTTTCTAATGTACAGATTTAATGGTATCAAATGCAAATCCCAACTTATAATGCACCAATTAAGTCTTCTTGGATGCTTAAACCGTTTGAATGTAGTTGTTTAAAGGAAGGCTACAAGTGGATATAACGGTGGGTAAAAAAAATTCACCGATAAATCAACAATAACTATAACTTCTACACTTGTAATATTGAATGAATTTATTTGAAGACGTCAGAGTGATCGGAGTTCTATTTCATCGTTAATAGAATCTGCAAGCTTGTATATATCCCTGCCGATTCATCGACCTGAATGTCTACCGATTCACTCATACCCATGTCCATACGCATACCCATCTAATACACACTAGGTGACGGAACCAGAACCGTAACCATAACCGGAACCACGTGAGCAGAGGAGTTGGGAGGGGTTGTGTACCGGTGGGGTGAAGTAACTAACTCAAGCGTACGCCGCAATACAGAGCAATCCGTTTTCCACAGCCCAATCATGTCCTTCTCACGGTCATACGTTACAAGTGTGTTCCAGAAAAAGTATGCCTAACGAAAAAAAAAAAAAAAAAAAAAAAAAGAAAAAACTCTTAAATTGATGTATGCAAACAATGGACAAACGTCCGACAAAAATATTTTGTAGCAATTTCGTAGATATTCCACAACAAATACACTGATAATAATCTTTTCGGACATTTCTTTTCAGTTTCTCAAAAATAAAAAACCCCTAAAATTAGACGATACATGAAACCGGCACTTCTCCCCATTTATAAGAGTAAAAATATTCATGTCAAATCCCAAAAATTTGCTATTCCTAATAAGAGGATTTTATTGACATTAACGGCAACTTTATTTAAAGATGAGATTACAATCCATTGTGTCATCCTTAATAGGTATCAAAACAAAAACAGATTGGTGTATACCTTTTCGGATTACATCGATGTTTCTATAACACTTTTCGGGAAAATCTTCCTCCATGGTTATTTACATACTCTTCAACCATGTAAATGTATCGGCTATGAATTTTGATATGAGCAAGGGCATGCTTCATTTGAAAACTATAAGAATGCATCCGAATCTGCATTTAAGCTCAAATGTGAAAATCTCTCTTAAAATGTTTCGATAAAATAAATAGTAGTTATAACTCTCCACCAAACCCTCTTACACTTAAGGCGGCAAAATTAAAAAAATAGTCCTCTAACTTGGCCTAGTATGGATTTTAGTCATGTTTCTCAAGTGCATTTTAAAATGATCCTCTAAGTTGCATTTTTTCTTTTTGAAAAATGGTCCTATCCGCCGGATATTACTGACTGGACGCCGGAATCTTTTAAAATTGCTGATGTGGCTGCCACTAGGCTACCACGTGGGATCCTATGTGGCTTGTGGGATCTATTTCTCCTCCATTTACCTAGTATGGATTTTAGTTATGTTCCTGCTCCGGTGAATAAAACGATCCTCAAGGTTGCATTTTTTTTTTTTGAAAAATGGTCCTATCTGCCGGATATTGCTGACGTGACGCAGTTGTTGTTGTTGTTGTTTTTTTTTTTTTTTTTTTTTTTTTTTGCGGAAACGAAAGGAGGGAGGATCGAACCCGGGTCTCCAACCACCGGAGCCTGGATATTAACCACTAGGTATGGGCTCTTGCCTGGGTATTTTGATTTATGGAAAATTAGGGATAAGGACACAATCTGAAATATTTTTAAGTAATGGACAAATACATATTTTTATGGGGAGAAGGACAACTGCATAATTTTATAGCGAGAAGACAAACAAATGAATCCTTAAAATCGGTGAATCTTCCTAGTGAATCCCAAAATCAAGTGAATTTCGGCGATGAATTTTGACAGTGAATCCCAAAATCGGTGAATCTCGACAATGAATTTTGAAAATTAGTGAATTTCGACAGTGAATTTAGGGCGAGTGAATTTAAACAACAATTTCAACACAAGTGAATTTCGACAATGAATAAATAGTTTTGTTCTTTATGCAAAAGTTTCAAAAAACTGTCCTTCTATTCAATTGATGAAATATTTCTGTCCTTCTCCCTCATTCCCCCTTTGATTTATAGGGGAGAGTTAGTTCAAAACAAGGATACACAATAGGCTGGAAATCATAAGGAATTTGAGTACTTTATTCTACTCAAACTTTGTTTGATTTATAGGGTGAGAGAATAGAAGGACTTAAGATTTAGGAAAGTGTGATAAATGAGATATTTTATGAGAGCAAGGAAGTACAAACATATTAACTGCGTGGGATGTACAAACACAAGATCCATTTACCATTTTGCCCTTGCATGGTGATACAAATTACTAAAACAGGGTAATAATTTTTGTTTATTGAAAAAAAAAAAAGGTAATTTTAAACTCGGTGGTAGTAAAGAAGTAGCGTTGTAGTGATGACTTTGTTTTTAGGTGGAGTGTGGGCAATGGCGAAACCAGGGATTATTTGTTCGGGTGGCCAGGCTCATTAACGAGGCAACAAGCGGTTAACCGGCACTAATTTCGGGTATGTTTTGAGTTATGTCATCGTTCGAGTACTCATGATATTGTTAAATACAGTGGATGAGGATCGGATTTAAAATCACGTCGATTTTAGGTGAACGAGAAATTAGTGTTCAAAGTCGAGGAAAATGTAGGAAAAATGAAATGAAAGGCACAAGGGCGGAGCCACCTTAAGACAAAGGGGGGCTAAGCCCACCCGCAAAAAAAAATATCACACTATAAAATTTATATACCCAGGTTGATCTATAAAATATTCTTAATCAAAATGACAATTCGATTTAATTCGATATATCATTATTTTCACCCTTGATTATAATCCTGCTTCTCCGCTTGGAAAGGCAGATCAATTGCTCTCATCCGTAAACCCATGTGAACATTGATTCCCTTTTAATTTTTAGGGTAAATGACCTTTTGCCCCCCTGTGGTTTGTCAATTGAAGTCTTTGCTCCCTTGTGTATTTAAAATATATGGTTCACCCCCTCAGGGTTTTAAACAAACTATCAACACTAATTTTAGGCAAATACAAGAGAATATTCCGACGGAATATTCTCTTTTTAAATAATTTGTCAATTCTACCCTTAAATTAATATATTTATTTTTGTGTTATATTTATTAAATAAAAGGGATGCATGACCGGTCTTCTTCTTTATTCTTCCATTTCCCAAAATCATAAGCGACGGACGACGACGGAGGAACGACTGGGTTCAAGGGCTGCAATTTCCGGCCAAATTCACCATTCCCGACCGCGTTTCATTCATAGTACTACAGAAAAAGGATAATAAAAAATCAAAACAAAAAACAAATTTCTGATAAAGAGAAACAATAGAGCAAAATCCATTGCCAGCTCTTATATGTGCCATGGGCAAGCACAGCCTGCACAGAGCAGTAGATTACTGCTAATTCTTCCATTTAAAGCAGTAAATCTTCTTTAGTACATAGTATAAATTTAAGCAGAGCATTGATATTTCTCCATAATAATGGCGCAGAATCAATTTTTTTCCAGATCTTTCTCACTATAAACTGCTGAATTTAAGAAAATAAATGCCAATTAAAATTTCAGAACCACATAATTGTACCAAAACAACATTCGCCATGAATTTCAGCTCTGAAAACTACCGACAAAACAAAACTACAGAAATTCGAGATCTAACAACCATAACAGAACAAAAAATAAAATCAAATCCAAACAGTTATGACTGTGAAGAGCTGAATGAATTAAAAAAACAACAACGACAGGTCTCACTCACCTTACACAGCGAAATTAACGGCTGAGGAGAAAACACCGCGAAGAAAAACAGAAGAAAAATCAAATGCAGAGAAAACGAGGTAGCAGAATATTCAAATCCCTCGGATTTTGAACCAAAATGCTATGAATGAAACGCGGTCGGGAATGGTGAATTTAGCCGGAAATTGCAGCCCTTGAACCCAGTCGTTCCTCCGTCGTCGTCCGTCGCTTATGATTTTGGGAAATGGAAGAATAAAGAAGAAGACCGGTCATGCTTCCTTTTATTTAATAAATATAACATAAAAAGAAATATATTAATTTAAGGGTAGAATTGACAAATTGTTTAAAAAAAGAATATTCTGTCGGAATATTCTCTTGTATTTGCCTGAAATTAATGTTGATAGTTTGTTTAAAACCCTGAGGGGGTGAACAATATATTTTAAATACACAAGAGAAAAGAAAAACGATTAATGAACCACAAGAGCGAAAGGTCATTTACCCTAATTTTTACAGTCCTTCTATTCTCATCTCATTTACCCTAATTTTTACAGTCCTTTTATTTGCTTTAAGGTAGTACATGGTACATAAAGTCATAAAAAAAATGTCATTCAACACACAAACAAGTTTTAACCAAAAAAAAAAAATTTAAAACACAAAGAAGTACATGAACAATTAATTTTATGGGAAATTAGGGATAAGAACACAATCTGGAATATTATTAAAGCGCGGAGACAACTACATATTTTTATAGGAGAAGGACAATCTGCGTAATTTTTATAAGCGAGAAGAATGACAAACAATAATCAGAAAATCGGTGAATCTCCTAGTGAATCCCAAATCATTGAATTTAAAATGAATTTTGATGATGAATCTCAAAATCGGTGAATCTCCTAGTGAATCCCGAAAATCGATGAATTTAATGAATTTTGACAAATGAATCCGAAAATCGGTGAATCCCGACAATGAATTTTGAAAATTAGTGAATTTAACAATTGAATTTCGGCAATGAATTTAAATAATGAATTTGAACACAAGTGAATTTCGATAGTGGATAAATAGTTTTGTCGTTTATGCAAAAGTTTCAAAAGATCTGTTTTCTACTTTCGATTGATGAAATATTTTTGTCATTCTCCTCATTCCCCTTAATTTTATATATCATCATTTAAGTGAATAGAGAAATAGTTTGTGCTAGATAAATTTTACTATCCCAAGGTGAAAAAACAAAGAAACATTACTAAAATATGATGTTGAGACATAATGTGGATAAATATTACTAGTATTAATTAAGATATAAGATGTATAATGAATTTAATATTTTGGTTTAATTATTTCAGAGAATCGAGTATGATGAACCTAACTAGTTAACCCCTGAACTTTTTTTTGGAAGTCACAGTATTATATTCCCTCCCACAATCTTATATGTACAATTCTAATTGTTTAGATCACTTCTGATCGACTGCCGCCATTTTGCATAATTGTTTGATAAAAACGGTTCAGATTCGAGGATGTGATTTATATTTAACATTTAAGTGACGATGAACTAATATGAGAGTTTTATGGTTTGAGGATATATCTTATCTTAATTAACATAAAGTCCTCTCAGGAAGCAATGGTAAAATGAGTTGTCTGGGAAAATAAAATCGCGAAATTAGGAGTGACAGTTTGTCTATCGATTGACTCTTAAGAAAGAAACGTGTTGGAGCAACTTAATTATAATCATATGACAGGACCATCGTGATCCAAACGGGTTGCGATAATCGAGAATAAACAAGAAAGCATAAATTACACAAGAAACAATAACACAGGATTTAACGTGGTTTCCAGCAATATGTCGACTAGTCCACGGGCAGAAACGAGGAGATTATATTATCACTGGAGATTTTTGAGACTCTGCAGAATCGTTAACTGCAATTGTCCTAGGTTACAACAGACTTGTATTTATAGTCACCAAACCTGAACCTAGCCGCCAAAACTAAATACAGGCTGATCGACTAAAATACCCCAAATGTAAACTCAGCTCAGCTGACTCCACCAGACGTAACTTGTTGACATTTACCCTGCTGATATTGCCCTGCTGGCATTGCCCTTGACCTGCTGGTATACCCTGCTGACATTGCTCATAATTAAATCGCTAATCATAATATGAGTCTCTCACAACCTGCATTCCTAGAAAGTGCGATGCAGGTCCCAAGTTTTTCAAGGCAAATCTAGAATCCAACATGTGGATAAACTTGTTGAATAGTGTAGGAGAATTTCCAGTCACAGGTATGTCATCAACATACACCAAGACATGAAGTATTTGGCTTGCAGATCTCAAAACAAACAAGGAATTATCACAAACAAATTGCTTAAAGGACCATGCCAATAACTGAGATCTGAGGGCTTCAAACCATGCCATATGGGCCTGTTTTAACCCATACACGGCCTTTTTAAGTTTGCAAACATAATGAGGTCTACTTGGATCCACATATCCTTCAGGTTGTGCAATGTAAACTAGTTCCTTCAATGGACCATTCAGAAAGGCATTGTTGATGTCTACCTGATTAGTAGGCCAGTTACAGGAGACTGCCAAGGAAAGCACAACTCTGATGGTTGGAGCCTCTGATACAAGGCTAAAGGTTTATGTAAAGTCCACCCCATAGGTTTGACTGAACCCTTTGGCTACCAACCCAGCCTTATGCTTGAGCACAGAACCATCAGCTTTCAGTTTCAACTTGTACACCCATCTACTGCCAACCACTGTTTGATGAGGTGATGGTGGAACTATGTCCCATGTATTACTCTTCATAAGAGATTGATACTCATCTTGCATAGCATGTTTGCTTCGAACACACTTGAGGGCTCAGTATGATTAGCAATTGCAGCAAAGACTTAGGGTATAAAGATGCCCTGTTTGGCTCTAGTGATCATGGGGTGTGTGTTGACAGGTTTTGGTTAAGAGAGCTGTATGTTTGGGTGAGAAGTGTTATTGAGATATTAGTGCAAATGGAGGACTAGATGGAGGACTAGGAATAGGTGTACTGTCTGGTATGTCAGACATACCAACAGGTGAAGATTGTAGTGTTTGTGGTATGTGTGCATGTGGTGTATGAGTGGTATTTTGACGTGAAACAGTGGGAAAAAACAGGAGAACTAGTATATACCTCAACTACTGGAGTGTCTGTACTTGATATAGATGCCCTATCATTCTGAGAGTGTAAAGAGGGTAAGACAAACTGGTTTACAGAGTCAGAATGAACAAGAGCAGCCCTATATGGACCTTGTAAGAAGCCATTAACAAAAGGAAAACTTAATTCATCAAAGACAACATCTCTAGTAATATAGATCCTTCCACTCATATCCAAACATTAGTAACCTTTATGAACATGACTAAGACCCAAATTGACACACCTGCTGGAATGAAACTGGAACTTTGTGGTTTGGAAAGGTCTTAAATGGGGACAACATGCACACCCATAAACTTTGAAAAGTTTATAATTAGGCTTGTTTTTAAACAGACACTAATGAGGAGAAACATTATTTAGAATAGGAGTAGGCAAATTGTTGATGATCATGACAGCTTGTTGAAAGTTGTGCCACCAAAAACTTAAGGGCATAGAGGCTTGTGCCAAAAGAGTAAGACCTAAATCAACCACATGTCTATGTTTCGTCTCAGCCCTACCATGTTGGCCATGAGCATGAGGGCAATGATGTCTAAATAAGATACCTTGATCCTGAAGATCAAACTCAATACTCCTATATTCACCACCCCAATCAGACTGTATGCATTTAATTTTTGTGGAAAATTGAGTTTCATCCAACTTTTGAAACTATTTGATAGTAGTGTACACTTCAGATTTATGTTTTAACGGATAAATCCATCTATATCTGGTATGATCATGTAGAAAATGCACATAATAAGAGTATCCATTTGTTGATTTTATAGGAGCAAGGCCCCAAACATCTGTGTGAACAAGATCAAACATTTGTCTAGCAAGAGAATCAGATAAAGTATAGGGCAAAACATGAGATTTACCATATTGGCAAGCTTCACAAAAACAAAATTTTCATTCAAGGAAACATTACAGAGTTTTAGAATCTGACTCAACACTTTGGGGGAATGATGGCCTAACCTCCTATGCCAAACATTGGGATTTTTATTGGCACTGACAACCTGAACTCTGCTAGACTCAAAACAAGACTTAGGCTTAATAAGAGCAGCAAACTTGGAAGAAGATACTGAATTGGATTGAGGGGAGCTCATGGCACACTCAGTTGGATTGACCATCTTGTATAGACCACCCTCTAGTGTTCCTATGAGAAGAGGCATCCCTATTCTCTTGGCCTTTACAACACAAATAGAATCAGTAAATTCAATAGTCACAACATTATCATGAGTTAGTTTAGAAACACTCAAAGGTTCTTAGTAATGGAGGAACATGTAACATAGATCGTAATTTGAGAGGTGTGTGGGAGTGTGTTGTAGGAATAGTAGATTGGCCAATATGAAGGATACTAAGTTGCTCACCATTACCAACTCCAAGTGTATCAGAACCTGCATATCCAGCACTGAGATAGAGGTTGTTCAAATCTCATGTGATGTGGTTTGTTGCACCACTGTCCATATACCATGAGGAATCGACAGAATAGATCGTGAAGAGGCCACATAAGCGGCAGGACTTGGATTTCTTGAGTTTCCAGTAGGCCTAGGGTTGCTGTTATTGCCACTCTAAACCCCAATAAAGACACATCAAATCTGTACCAACAATCCAAGACAGCGTGCCCATTTTTGCCACACAATTGGCACACACACATTATTAGCATTGGACCCGCCACCCCTACCACCACCTCTTGATTTTTCACCTCTAGAACCACCTCTACCTCTGTTGGAATTCTGATATTGAGGCCTAACATCAGAAAAATTTGATCCCTTATTATGGGGATACATTTGAGCAAGATTCAGAGAGGGATTTGATCCTCCAGCACTCGGATTAAACCTAGAAACAAGTCTTTCATGTGTAAGAAGTTGGGACTGAATTTCTTGCCAACTCACACTACCAACCCTTGTGGTGAGATTAACAATGGCAAATTCATAATCCTTATCAAGACCCCCAAGAACTGCTAAAATGAGCTCAGGTTTTGAAATGGGGTAACCAGCTGTAACTAACTTATCAGAATAAGATTTCATTAATGCCAAATAATCTGACATGGATCTGTTACCCTTTTCGGTTTTTGTGAGAGAAGTTTTGTATTCCAACATTCTAGCCTCAGATTAAGTATTAAACAAGCTCTTCAATGTACTCCAAATTTCATAAGAAGTGTTACAGCCAATTACCTCAGATAAGGCCTATTCAGTCATCGAGCTAAGAAGCCATCCCATAAGAAGATTATCAGTTGAGGTCCGGTGATCAATAGCAGCAGAAATTTGAAGATTAACACCAGTGGGAAACCCAGATGCATATGGAACATGAGATGGTTTAGGGATCGTTCCAAAGAGAAATCCTTCAAGTTTATAGCCCTTGATAATGGGAAGAACGGTATACCCCCAAAGCAAGTAGTTCTCGCGCGTGATTTTCACAGTACATGTAGACCTTAGGATAAAGGTGGAATCATTAACCTGTAGAGATGGAATCAGACTAGGAATTGGAGGTGTAGAAATTGGAGTTAAGGAGGTTAAAGTAGGAATAAGATTTACATATGAGCTTCCAGTGGAGTAGAGTGGTGCTCCAAAGGAAGAAAACTGAGGAAATAGGGACGATGCCCAAGAAGTAGGCGCAGTAAACTTGGATCCTCCATAAACGATGGAAGCTAGAAGCTGTTTGATGAACATTTGAGATCGCCGGGCCGAGCTTTGATGACATTTGAGATCGCCGGAGCTGATCTTTGACTGGTGGTGCCATTGGTCGTTGCAGCCGGAGTAGAAGCTACAGACGCCATAAGCTTTCTCCGATACCAAGTTAGAAAAACAGATAGATCAAAAGATAAGATTTCATTGATAAGATTCTTCACCCTATTACAATCAGGCAACCATAGCTTCAGTTATATAGCAAAAAGACAACCAACCTAACAGACTTGCTGAGTCATACATAACACATTATACTAGCCACATGATTAGATCACACATGGACAGCTGTGATGTGTCCACATTGTTGAAATAGTGTCCTAAACCCAATCGGGTTAGACCGGATCCGACCGGGTCGGATCATTTCTACTATTTCTTTATGCTTATACATAGATTAAATGGCTTTTACATTTATCATATATATGTTCTTTTAAAGAACCAATTATGAATTGTTATATGATAACGCCCTTAGTAATAAAGCGTGATAGAGAAACCATGATAAAGCGATTATGGTTGATGAGATCTCTAATCACTTTAATAAGTTTGATACTTAAATGTCTCTAGGCGATGTATTATTGAACAGGCATTGATAGTATAAACAGGACTAGCACGTATTAGATGTCTTCATCTTTAAGGCGCGTGGATAGATCTCGCCTATTGAAGTGTAGGGACACTTGGACCAGCGTGGGCGTGTATTAGAGAATGCGTGACGTTAGATCGACCCACTTACACGGATAAGTGTCACACTATGTGACGGTTGTGTAATTATCCTTAGGACCGGAGTCTTCATGGCATCACGGTGTGGATTGTCATTCTTTGACACTATTGAGGTTTCTCTCAGCCACGGGCGATCATGCGGTAGTGATTGGGTGTGATCTTTGAAGCATCGCGGAGTATACATGATTGGTCGTCCGGGAATCGCGTATCCTATGATTGGGATCGAATATCCGAAATGGCCTTCTTATAAGGAATGTCTTACTCTCGTGAATCTTTGCAAAGTGGAAGTAAACGAGTTACTTGAGAGAGCATGATATCCAGTTATAAGATACGGTCGTTGATGTTTTGACACTCGACTAACGACCGTATGGATATTATTACGATAGGATTGTAAGTTACACGGTAATCGCTTTCACATGAAATGTAGTAGTCATTGCATTTGACTCTTCCGATGATTGGGGTCACGGTGTGTTGCTGGGACGCTATCCCGTGATCGTTAGACATGAAGGGCATTTTCGTAATTTGCACTTTGTGTCTACGGCCAACATATTCGGAAGCCTATCGGGTCACACACATATGAACATCTAGTCGGATTAAAATGTGGTTATAGATGATAACCAAATAAGGAAGGTTTATCTCGAGACCATAAGGGTTATAGTGGTAAATTAATATGGTGTTGTTTATTTATTATGAATAAATTAAATACAAGATATTAATAATATTATATTAATTGAAGAATATTCCGGATGCCAATTTATTGGCTAAGGTGGCGCAATTTGTGTGTGTATAAGATACACTTGGATTATGCAATTTAATTAATGGTATTACCATATATTAATATTAGATATTAATATTTATATATATATATATATATATATATATATATATATATATATATATATATATATATATATATATATATATATATATATATGTTCACACATGCGTGTGTAGTGTGCATATGTGATGCATGCGCACTAGTAGTATGGATATTTAATGTATATAGATTTATGCATATAGTTTATATATGTGATATATACACATGTGTAAATTGATTTATTGTAATAAAATAAAGATAGTCAATATTAGATATTGACAATATCTTAGAAATATTCAATATAAGATATTGACAATATCCTAGATTTATTTAATATAAGATATTATAATAAATGAGATAAATCAATCAATTATATTTTCCTTATTTTATTGGGAAAAGGTTTTCTTCTCCTCCACTCTAGTTGGGGCGCCCCTCTCACTATAAATAAGAGGTGGGTGTCAAGCTCTTTTGTACAAAACAATTCCAAGAACTAATAGTTCTTGTGTAAAATATAGAGCATCCTATAGAGAGTTGGAGAGAGGGGAAAAGGGCCGGTCTAGCAACCGGAGTTTTCCAATAGCAATCCATGATGGGATTCCGGCGGGGTGTTCGTGTAGACTAGCGGTGAGGCCGAACACTTGGGCGGCTCTATCTTGAGAACTACTCTCCTGAGACGGTCAAAGCGTCGATCTTATAGATCAATCAAGGTAACCACCGTCTACTAACTCGTTTGTTTATTGCTTAAACGAAGTCGATCTTGGGTAAAAGGAAATCAAATTTTTGAATCCGCTGCGTTCCCGCGTAGATTTCCTAACAGTGGTATCGAAGCGAGCTTCGAGCTTAAGCAATAAGCATGTTAAATTGCGTAGTTGATTTTATCGTTTAAATCACGTAATTAAAAGATGATAGATTTTTGGTTTGCAAAATTGATACACGAAAAAAAAAAAGGGCGGCAATGGTGGTGCTCGGCCGATCGGCGGCGGCACCACCACCGTGTGATCGCCGGCGCCGGCGCCGGCCTCTGGGCTGCCGGCGGCTGCTGGTGTGATGTGGTGGCCCCCGTTTGGTTTTGTGTATTTGTGATTCAATATTGTTCATAGTTGTGATTAATGTCTTCTTTGTTTAGTTGTGTCATGTGGCTAACAAATGGTTCAAATAGTTTGGGCCATTGGGATGCCACATAGCATTAAAATAATAATGGTCGTTCCAAACTTTGTTTGGAATAAGCCTAGGCCCTTTCAAAATATTTGATTTGGGAAAAGCCCTAGGCCTAGGCACTTCCAAAATTTTGATTTTGGAAAGTGATCAGGCCTAAACCAAAAGTATTTGGCCTTTCCAAATATTTGATTTGGAATAGGCCTAGGTCCTTTTCAAATATTTGATTTGTAAAAGGCTTAAGCCTAGGCCACTTCCAAAATTTTGATTTTGGAAAGTGGCCAGGCCTAAGCCAAATTTGGTTTAGGATAGGGATGGCAACGGGGGGGTTCGGGACGGGTTTTATGCTCCCACCCCATACCCGAACTTTGAATACTCCCCGCCCCGCCCGCCCGCTTCATGGGAAATATTTTCCACCCCCCCCTTCCCCCCGTCAGAGAATGAGTTACCCGCCCCCTGCCCGTTTCCCAATTTCACCCTTCAGAGTCCCCCGCCCCCCCGCCCCGCCCGCCCGAATTTACCCCTTCCTCGAATCCCAAGCAAATTATAGTGAAATTATACACAACCAAAACAAAATACAAACTCCAACACAATAAAATACAAATTTCAATCCTCTAATACAAACTTTTTTATTTTATTTTTCTGGCTGAAAGGTTAGGGTATTTAGATATTGAGAAATGAGAATAAAATTAAAATAGAATATTATTATATATATAATTATAACGGGTACCCGTGGGGCGGGTTCGAAGTCGTACTGCGTGGAACAGGTTCGGGCCTATACCCGCTGGTATATATTATACCCCGCCCCACCCCCATCCCCGCACGGGTAGCAATTTTATCCCCGCCCCGCCCCGCCCCGCCCGCCCCGGTCAAACCTCCTATTTTGACCCCGTTCGGATCGGGTTGGGGCGGGAATCCGAATAACGGGTAGTTTTGCCATCCCTAGTTTAGGAAGATGCCTTTTGGTTTAGGAAACCAAAGGCATCCCTTTTGATTAAGAATCAAAAGGAAAGAAACAAAAGAGAATTAATTTTAATTTTGATTTATTTTTGAAATAGTTCAAATTAATTAAAATTAAAATTAAAATCGTTTAAAATTAATCGTTAATTTTATTTCGATTAAATCATTTAATTAATTAAATGTTAATTAGTTAATTGATTGGAAAAATTATTTAATAGATTAAATGTTAATTGATTAATTAAGACGCAAGTAGTTAAATTTTAATTTTATCTTTTTCATAAGATTTTATTGTATGGATTAGATATAGTAGATATAATATGATTATATGGACCCCGATTGATCATGGACTCGACCGATAGGATAGATGTGAATGACTTAATTTTCTGTTGGTTTAAAAATTGTCTAGGTTTATTATGAAGAACGTGACCTAGTTTATTTTATGCATTCATCCCATTCCGTTAGCTCCCTGTAATGCGGCGGGTGTATTTATTTTATTAGATAGAATTAAATGTAACAAGAATGGAGCGAGAAGATGAAGACCAAAGAAAGACGAAAATAAAGATCCCATTGGAAAATGGAGCATTAAAGATCCTATTGGCGGTTAATTCTACCCTTAGATTGTGACCAGCGGTTTAAATCGGTTTGTATTCAAACCGCACCTAGGAAAAGTCCATGATCATACCGGTTACTTTACGCATTTATTTATTTTGTGCTTGTATTTATTTTATATGATATGATAGATGCATGACTAGGCACGATCTAGATAAATGTGTAGAATGTATGTCTATAGAGATAGATATATTTGATGAGACCGTAATTAAATTAATTAAGAGAATTAATTCGAAATTAATTAAGTGAATTAATTTATAATTACTCCCATAACAAAAATCGAGTTATAATGTGTCTCCCAATATTATAGTGACGGTGAAGAGCCCTTGTTCGGATCCAACTGATCGGCCCACGTCGGGAGTTGACCTACCACGGGTATATCGTCATTATCGAGATATGATCGTTATGAGATCTCATGAATACTTGGGTTACGACTCGACTAAGAATCTTACGGTGATTGGCCCACGTCAGGACCGTCTGATTTTAGAGACATAAGGTTGACTACCACATAGACGATGTGAATTATCAAGGAGTTGACTAGTCAAACCACTGGAAGTCGCGTTAGACGCGATTGGTAAGAAGTACCTACCCGTCGAAATTGACCCGGTCGATCGGCCCACGTCGGGGATCGAGTCAACTAGATAGGATTCCAGCAACTAAAGGATTTTGAAAAAAATTCTTGAAAGTCAATAGGGAGTAGTTGACTAGTGGGAGCAAAATCATAATCCCAAAGACCATATTTGATTTTGCGTGTATAGACAACAACACTCTTTTATCTTCATTTTTTATGTTGTAGTTTTTTTTAGCAAACTTTTATATTTATGTTTTTCTTGATTAGTAAAACCAAATTATGACTGTTTGAGAAACGTTCTCAAGAATGGTTAAGTAAATTTTAATCCTTTTAAAATAAGCAATGACGTGAGCAACACCGTTATAGTAGTTAGAGACAAGGAGACTACATAATTGATGTAGTGCTCCAAGACTTTAATTATTAATGAAAAACGGTAGCTCATGACATTGGATACGATCCAATATGATCATTCAGCCATATGATGACAATTAATTCAAACGTTGGATAAGAATGACCACATCTAATTTTGGAAAGGTTGTTTTCAAAATTTAAGATTTAAGTATTGACTTAATTCTTTAAACATTGCTTAAAGGTTATATTTGAATACGATTCAAAGGTTAAATAAACTATTTAATAAACTTTAGATTTTCTTTATGAAAGGAAATTGAAAACATAGCTCTTGTGAGCTTTCTTAAGTCTTATGAAGACTACAGTAAGAAACATTTCTCAAGTGCTTAAAGGATTAAAAAGGAAAGTTAGGGCATATGCTTAAATAGAGAACTTATTGAAGTTTCTATTCTAGGCTAGTAAGTTGAGATAAATCTATCTAAGTTCAAGTCAACTCTTAGATATATGATATCTTACGAGTGTGATTAAATTAGAAAGGTTAATACAGATATGGAAGGTGAAACAAACGTTGTGACACTTACCACATTCTGGATCTAGCAAACTGATAAGGGAACTAAATAAATGTTATTATGTTCCGGTTCTTATGAAGAACATACTTTCAGTTATTTGTTAGGATTTAGTAAACATATTCAATTGTAAAGAATAAATGTTATTCCGATAAAGTTGAAAGGTCACTGAATCTAACATACTAGATTGACATCACTATATACTTGATATATGTGATGAGATCTCAACTAAATATTTGTATGGCTGTTATCCTTGATATTTATAGTTGTTCTAGACATAGTCTCTCTAGAAAGGAAGCGTGTAACTAAACGTCATTCTGATGATGTTGAACCATATGATTATGAATCATGTGGGTAATACGTATCTTATCTAAAGATGACTAAAATACCCTTTTATGAAAAGGTTATAAAATCTAGAAAGTTGTCCAAAGCCTAAACATACCGATGTTTGTTGGCTTGTGACAATTAATACCACAAATAATTGTTTATTAGTCTCTACGACTATTTTTAGAAATAGTCAAGTGTACTCAGTGAAGTGCATAATTCGGAAAGCCCGAAAAGTTCGAGCTAGTACGAATATGAGATTGATGAGCTACTTAGGAATTAATCTTCAATTGGATTGAAGTAATTAATACCTGAAGGGTGTTTCAGAAGTCGTCTGAAAAGGAATAAGATTCTCCCTTGAAGGATACCATCTTTTGGATACGCAATTAGATTGTGTTCGCAAAATGGAAACAACACTTTATATGATAAAGGTGTGACGCAAGCCATGCAAGTATCCCTTACCCGTTTCGGGATAGAGCCCTTATACTTAACCGAGTTCCGAAGAATAAAGGTTGAATAAAATTCCAAATTAGATATTGAAGAGGATAATGTCGAATCTATCTTAACCGATGATTTGAAGTTGTCATAGGCAAAGTCAGAAAGGCTTGGAGCCTAGTACGACATGTATAGCTTTGTGGAATATCTTAGCAAGTACGCTAGATATCATTTACTTGTCCGTGGAGCAAAATGTTTGTCTCCAAACATGCTGTCTTCTAAAGGAAGTGTTTCTTCCAAAAGAAACAGTGGGAGTGAATCAGATCTCAAAAGAGTTTGAGAACCACAAAGATATATTCAACCATAGGAACATGAGCAGACGCCGTATAGCGATTAGGTGTAGAACACTGCTCAGTGCACACAAAAGTTCTGTAAGTTTGTGGATAACCTCAAGCCTGAAAAGGCTGTTGGTATGTTCATCTTGAAGAATGAATATCTCACGACTTATGAAAGAATGTTTGAAAGGCAGGTTTGAGCGATATGGCTAGGAGCCATAAAATCTGAATTAGATTCCATTAGTGACAACCAGGTTGTGAACCTAGTCTGTCTTACCTAAAGGGAATGTCCTGAAAGGTCGACATGGATAGTAATATGATTACCATCGAGGCTATAGTGGACGGCCGAGAAGTGCGGGTGTAAACCTTGTAATTACCTTTATCTTTGCCAATGAGCCCAGTTCTAATCAGATGATGCTTGTTATAACTTCGTATCATGGCTATATGATAGTGTTGAAGACGTTGGGTAGAAAGCTCGATGTTCATAGACGACGACATGATATGTAAGCCCACGAGATCCATTTATGGACTCAAACAAGTTTCTCTAGACGATTTCTTTGTTAGATAATCAAAGGAGTTTGATTTAGTCAAAAGAAGGATATGCCCCATGTGCAATATGGATAGTGGGAGTGTGTTACGATTTTCGAGTAAGGTATTGATATCTCTCTTGAGAACTGTCACCCCATGTCACAGTCAATTAATGTTTGGTAGTTCAAGGTCTTTACGAAAGCACTTGAATTAGCAGTTCTTATTTTAGAAATAAGAATCTATAGTGATAGATTTAATTGCTGTTAGATTATAGTTTACCTATATAGATGTGATGCTAAAAGAGTTTAGCATAGATCACGACGGGGATACTGCTAGCCAGTGTTCTCAAGATCTATCTATGTTAGGGCGTTAAGTCCCAAAGATAAGGTGAAAGATGATGCTTATGGAAGGTTTCTTCACACTCTGCGATAGGAACCATCTTATAGGTGATGCCGGATGTTCATAGTCCATGAATAGTCATGAGCAAGTATGAAAGTAAATCTGGTGAATGTCGAGAATATCCTTAAAAAGGTTAAGGATAGTTTCCTAGTTTATTGAAACTTCGAATTAAATAAACGTAGATATACAGACGTGTACCCTGAGTCTTATGAAGGCGAGTGGGAGCTAGTGTCTGGGTTTGCAGTCACTTTGATTAAGTGATACAGTGAGCTGGAATTGTTCTAGCCTATGGGTCACTGTAAATTCTACAACGAGGCCAAAACATAGTAGTGCCTTAGAGGCGCAGCGGGAGCAGTACATGGATCTAGAAGGTTCATTCCTGAACCTTATACGGTTCTTCCACCTTTTCTATATAGTTGATATAGTAAGTGGATTCATTGCTTGAAGCAAGGACCAGGGTCTCGTCAGATATTCGTGTATGTGTTGAGGCAGTTCCTTTGACTTGGTCATTTGGAGCATGGTATGAAGATAGTCTGAGTCCCCACGGATGGCTATCCGTTCATGGCTAGCTAGGAGCTAGTTAAGAGTATTGCATGAGATTCTTGTGTTTCAACTTGGTCTTGTGTGTGCGAGTGATTGGTTTTAGGCCAAGTGGGAAATTGTTGAAATAGTGTTCTAAACCCAATCGGGTTAGACCGGATCCGACCGGGTCGGATCATTTCTACTATTTCTTTATGCTTATACATAGATTAAATGGCTTTTCTATTGTCATATATATGTTCTTTTAAAGAACCAATTATGAATTGTTATATGATAACGCCCCTTAGTATTAAACTCGATAGAGAAACCATGATAGGCGATTATGGTTGATGAGATCTCTAATCACTTTAATAAGTTTGATACTTAAATGTCTCTAGGTGATGTACTATTAAACAGGCATTGATAGTATAAAAGGACTAGCACGTATTAGATGTCTTCTGCCTTTAAGGCGGCGGATAGATCTCGCCATCGAAGTGTAGGGACACTTGACCGTGCGTGGACGTGTATTGAGAATGCGTCGTTAAGATCGACCCACTTACACGGATAAGTGTCACACTATGTGACGGTTGTGTAATTATCCTTAGGACCGAGTCTTCATGGCATCACGGTGTGGATTGTCATGCTTTGACACTATTGAGGTTTCCGCCAGCCACAGGCGATCATGCGGTAGTGATTGGGTGTGATATCAAGCATCACGGAGTATACATGATTGGTCGTCCGGGAATCGCGTATCCTATGATTGGGATCGAATATCCGAAATGGCCTTCTTATAAGGAATGTCTTACTCTCGTGAATCTTTGCAAAGTGGGAGTAAACGAGTTACTTTTGAGAGAGCATGATATCCAGATTATAAGATACGGTCGTTGATGTTTTGACACTCGACTAACGACCGTATGGATATTATTACAAATGATGAGATTGTAAGTTACACGGTAATCGTTTCACATGAAAGGTAGTAGTCATTGCATTTGACTCTTCCGGTGATTGGGGTCACGGTGTGTTCTTTGACGCTATCCCGTGATCGTTAGGCATGATGAGCATTTTCGTAATTTGCACTTTGTGTCTACGGCCAACATATTCGGAGCCTATCGGGTCACACACATATGAACATCTAGTCGGATTAAAATGTGGTTATAGATGATAACCAAATAAGGAAGGTTTATCTCGAGACCATAAGGGTTATAGTGGTAAATTAATATGGTGGTGTTTATTTATTATGAATAAATTAAATACAAGATATTAATAATATTATATTAATTGAAGAATATTCCGGATGCCAATTTATTGGCTAAGGTGGTGCAATTTGTGTGTATATAAGATACACTTGGATTGTGCAATTTAATTAATGATATTACCATATATTAATATTATATATTAATATTTATATTTATATATATATATATATATATATATATATATGTGTGTGTGTGTGTGTGTTCACACATGCGTGTGTAGTGTGCATATGTGATGCATGCGCACTAGTAGTATGGATATTTAATGTATATAGATTTATGCATATAGTTTATATATGTGATATATACACATATGTAAATTGATTTATGGTAATAAAATAAAGATAGTCAATATTAGATATTGACAATATCTTTAAATATTCAATATAAGATATTGATGATATCCTAGATTTATTTAATATAAGATATTATAATAAATGAGATAAATCAATCAATTATATTTTCCTTATTTTATTGGAAAAGATTTTCTTCTCCTCCACTCTAGTTGTTGCGCCTCTCTCACTATAAATAAGAGGTGGGTGTCAAGCTCTTTTATACAACACAATTCCAAGAACTAATAGTTCTTGTGTAAAATAGAGAGCATCCTATAGAGAGTTGGAGAGAGGGAAAAAGGCCGATCTAGCAACCGGAGTTTTCCAATAGCAATCCATGATGGGATTCCGGGGGGTGTTCGTGTGGACTAGCGGTAGAGGCCGAACACTTGGGCGGCTCTATGCAGAACTACTCTCCTTAGACGGTCAAAGCGTCAATCTTATAGATCAATCAAGGTAACCACCGTCTACTAACTCGTTTGTTTATTGCTTAATCGAAGTCGATCTTGGGTAAAAGGAAATCAAATTTTTGAATTCCGCTGCGTTCCTGCGTAGATTTCCTAACACACATCAGCTTTACACATTATATCTTAACATCCACTGGTCATATGCTCACAACCCTTCCCCGGTGCCTGAAACGACAAGATGATGTTTCCTTGCAGACTTTCACTATACACGTTCACTACATACATGTGAAACATTGATCAAAATGAATGAGACCCATTGATTGAAGAATGCCTCATCATTATGAACATATCATTTTCCATGTTAACCAAAAAAAATGTCTATCTTCCATAATATGCAAGAAATTGTACATAGGATGCCTTGAATGGATAAAACATCTGCAAAACGAACAAGCTCGAACCACCAATACTCATTTTTTTAACTTTAACACGACACATATATTCATTTTTTACTCCGGTACCACACTAGGAACGTCGATGTCACCGGCGTTTTTTTTGCGATATCAACGTCGGTGGATTGACGTTTAAGTTGTGACATTTTATAACGTAAATGTCGGTGTCATTTGAATTTCGTTTTTGTACAAAGAACGTCGGTTATCACTAACTTTGGTTTTGCACTAAGAACGCCAATGCCACCGACGCTCGCTCATTAAAAATAATCGTGCTCCTAAAATAATTTTTGTGGTGGTAAAGTAATGTGATTCCGTAGTAAAAATGAGGATACGGATAGAAACCCAAAATAAATTGTTTATTTTGAAGCCATTATAAAACATGTACACCGCCGTGAAAAGGGATACATTGTGATGCCAAGTGGATATTTTTGTTGCTTTTTTTTTTCCTTTCGCTTAAAGCTCCCGGCATCCGGAACCCACTGGTCCGACTAATCTGGAATTCGGTCCGGGTGCCTGCAGAGTCTAACTCTTACTCAGAAGTAAGACCTGGCCAAAAGCTCTTTCAACATGATGCCCAGAGGAGAATCGAACCGGTGACCTCCTTAAGCATTTTCAAGTCATTTACCACCTGAGTCAAGCTACTTGGTCAAAGTGACAATGTGACATTGTAAATACCAAAGTCATTGTGGATTTACTAAAAGAAAAAGGCTGTGGAAGCATTACCGTGAATTAAAAGTGTAACCATTATGTAAATAAACTTTTTATCAAATGTTTATATGTTACAATATTTTATTTCTAGTTTCTCGTTCACAATAAATATAGGCGGGTTATAAAGGCATCTCCAAATTACTTCCAGCACTCCATTTTTTGATTATTTTTCGATGAAAAAACGCCATTCACATCGGGTGTTCGTTGGCAGACACCAACGCCGTTTTTGGTGTGCACTAGGAACACTTGTGAAAAGTCGTGATCGACGTTTCTAAGATTTAACACTTTTATATAGGAACGTCGATCATCTTGGTGTTCCTTGTGGAACACTAACGTCGATGTCCCTTTATAAAAAATCATCGGTGCCGAAATAATTTTTGTGATCTTAGGGAGTAAGGAGGTGCCAAGGTAGTAAATTGGGAGTGCTTTTAGAACCTCTAAATGTATATTATATAAAATATTATAAAAATAAAATGTTATAATATACGCCTCTTGATACGACTTTTTACCGTCGTTTACTATAAAATCTTTTGGATTTAAAAATAAATATGCAAATATATATCAAGATCACACACGTATATGCAAATTCGACTTTTAGAGGTCGAAATGTATTATTTCAACTCCTAAAAGTCGAAATGTATTATTTCGACCTCTAAAAAGTCGAATTTTGCACCAGCCACACACAAGTATATTGGGTGTAGTCTTGATTAACATTCTTTCTATATTTAATAACGGGTTGAGAGTACACAAAATTAACCAATGGAGAAAGGAAAAGAGTACACAATACGCTTTAAATTCATAGCAAGAACCGACTTGCGAACATGGCAGATAGGTAAATAAATGGGAGGTTTTTGTGTGGTGTGTACCTACCGTGTGTTCTTATATCAACTCATCGGAGAAAGTCTGTTTTTTCTGGAAATCGACGTCATTCTGGCATTTATATAGTATACATACCACTACATGTTTTATTTCCATTCATTAAAGTGATTAATCATTTATTATGATAGGTCTCAATAAAATTTATAGTGTTGAGCTTGTTATGTAGAATGTTGTGATAAAATAAATAATAAATGTATCACTACTCTTATTTTTTTTCACCCAACATTGCATCATCTCACGGGTCAAGAGCGGTCTAAGCCTGTTTGCGTACGTATGTGTGTGCAATGTAAATGTATTAAAGCTCAATTCATTCGTTACAAATCGTGTATAAAGTTGAGAAGATCATTTTCATAATTTGGTTTCAATGCTGTGTTCGTTTTGAACTTATGAAGTTCATACCCACGAATCAGTAAATAATGAGATGTTGCGTTCTAATTCAACTTATGAAGTTGATAAAACTTTATAAATAATGAGATGATTTAATTCTTTACTTTAACACTAACAAATAAATATATCTCCGTGCCTTTCCTTTATCAGTGTGATTTTAGCCTTCATCCGTTAATAAATAGGGGAATGAGGAGAATGGCATATATATTTTCATCAATTGAGTAGAACAATGATCTTTTGAAACTTTTGCATATATAGGACAAAACTATTTATTCATCGTCGAAAATTCACTTGTGTTAAAATTCATTTATTTTAAATTATTCACCGAAATTCAATGTCGAAAATTCATTAATTTTCAAAATTCATTATCGAAATTCATCGATTTTAAGGATTCATCGTCGAAATTCATTTGTCGAAATTCATGATTTCGGGATTCATTTGAGAGATTCACCGATTTTCGGGATTCATTTCGTTTTCTCGCTATAAAAATTATAAAAATTATCCTTATCCCTATAAAAAATATGTAGCTGTCATGTTACTTAAAACTATTCCAGATTGTGTCATTAACCCTAATTTCCCTTAATAAATATTAGTATATGTTTAACAACTCAATAAATACCTTCATACGTTTCTATTTAAGTATCAAAAACACATAAATTAAGATTTAAGAGTTAATATTTTGACTTTAATGATAAAATGACAATTAATATCACTCATTGAATATATGGAAAATTAGGGATAAGGACACAATCAAATATTTTTAAAGTAGCAGACAAATTTACATATTTTTATATAGGAGAAGACAATCTGCATAATTTTATAATGGAAGACAAACAAATAATCCCGAAAATCGATGAATCTCCTCAATGAATCCCGAATCGATGAATTTCGATAAATAATTTCGATAGTGAATCCTTAAAATTAGTGAATTTCGACGATGAATTTTGAAAATGAGTGAATTTCGACGATGAATTTCGTCGATGAATTTAAATAAATGAATTTCGAACACAAGTGAATTTCGACAGTGAATAAATAGTTTTGTCCTTTATGCAAAAGTTTCAAAAAACTGTCCTTCTACTCAATTGATGAAATATTTATGTCCTTCTCCCTCATTCCCCCTTGAATATAATTACTGCAATATTGTTTCATTCTCTTACCATTTAATAAATAATGGTATATTAATAAAAACATAATAAATAGTGTTTTGAAAATATATAAAAAGTAATATATATTTTTAGTAACTGCAACAGTCAAATAGAAAGCGAATGCAAAATAACAATTTCTTTTACTAATTATGTCATTTAAAATGGAACGGATGGGGTATTGAATGTAATAAGTGTATGAAAATGTAAATAAAGTATGTAGGGAAAATTTTGATGTATGAACACATTATTTTGTAAGTTTGTACACACATACAATACCATCCGAGATCCGTATTAATAAGAAGTCACTTGTTTTAAAATTAGGGGAAATGGGCCACAAGGAAAAAAAAATTAATAAATGGAGTGCGGAAGACAAAAGAATATTTTCATGATTATAAAAGACAAAAATCACAATTGTCACTTTAAAATTGTCACTTCACGTGTTCATGTTACTTTGTGTTTCACAATTGTTACTTCATATTTTACTCTATTCCACATTTGTTACTTCATAATTGTTACTTTTGTCCTTATTGAATTACACTTTCCTTCTATCCCGATTTTTTTATAATTTTGTCCTTCTGGACAAAAATCTATTAAAATTATCTAGTAGATAGTTATCCAAGACACTTCTGTTGTAGGGACTTTTTATTACGGAAACTTTTTGTTTGGTGAGGGTTTTTAGGGTGAAGTGACCGATGAGTTGATCAAAACCACACAGTTTAAATATTAAATAGAAACTGTGTGGTTCTAATCCACCCACCGGTCACTTCGATGCATGTGGAGATACTAGGAAGAACCTCCCTTTTATTACATGCATGCACCAGAATTTATAAACTACACATAACATATGTTGTCAAAATCAGTCATTGATTGAGCATAAGGTTTTACTCCTTGCAAGCTGTGAGAAGTCCAGGTTCGATCCCCTTCCCCGCTTCCCTCCTTTTCGCTTTGGAAAAAATTTATAAAAAAAAAAAAAAAAAATCAGTCATTGAAAACAGTGAAATTTGTGTTCCCGCATTGAGATTCATCATAACTTGGATCTGGGTGGTTCTTGTGTAGTGTCTCCATACGCGGTGTGGAGACACGCGTGTGCTACACACACCACATAATTTCATCATGTTTTAAATTATTATGTGATTGTGATCGTTTTATCCGTCACTTCACCTCAAAATCCTCTCTACACAAGTATTTCCCTTGCATCTCACTTTTGCTGGTACATAGTCACATGTTCCTACTTCCAACGGATACACAAATTAATTATCCATTGGATAAAGAAAGATAAGTGCAGGGCAAGAGCTCATATCCTAATGGTTATTATCCAGGCTTCAGTGGTTAGAGACCTGAATTTGATTCCCGCTCCTTTCGCCCGAATTTGATTCCCGCTCCTTTCGTTTCTGAAAAAAAAAAAAAAAAAAAAAAAAAAAAAAAAAGAGGAGGAAAGATATAAGCCCAGTAGTACACAAACCACTTTCTTTTCTTTTTAAGACTACACAAACCACTTTCAATTTATAGAAAAGAATCCAAAGTTTTGAAATTGGTAGTAAATAAAAAAAGATTGTTATGTATTAAGGTTCTAATTGAGTCAAGTTATTTTTTATGGATATTTGTTTATAAAAACTAGTTTGAGTATTTAATAGGCATTTAGGACACAAAAAAATCTTATTTGTTTATAATAAATAAGTCTTTTTTTTTTTCGTTCTTTTTCCTAGAGCTAAAGAAAGAACACCACCATTGCTGTCTCCTCGATTCAACCTCTGCTCTTTATTCTCCGATTCACACTCTAATTCCGATCCCAATTCTCTCTTCTGAAACCTGAAATCGTCAACTCTTCGGAGCTCCATTCTTTCCGACCCTAAGAGCTTGTTGCAATCGCAAGAAGTGAACCCTAAAGTACCACCGCAAGAGGCTGTTGCCATCGCCGAAAGTTGTTACGGAATCGTCAAAACTCATGGTCCTCTCTCCGTTTCCAACACTTGGAACCACATCAAGGTTCTTCAATTCAATTTCACATTGTCCAGCTTCCATTTCGGTTTCATCCATTCCATTTCCATGTTTTGCTTTTCTTTGTCGTAATTTCGATTTTACTTAAATAACGATATGTTTAGCTAGTTTTATCTTCAGTTTCAGTTCTTTTTCTGTGTTTATTTGAAAACTTTTCAAGCAGTGTTAGGAGGTCTATAGATTTTATGGCAATTCTGTTTGGTGTTTTCTCTATTCATTTTGTGATATTGTGATCTTTAGGTAATAAAATGTGTGCCTTTTCATCAAAATTAAAGTCGTCAATACAGAGTTTTTGATTTCTTAAATCAGGATTATAGTCTTTCTTCCATGGGTAAGCGTATTCTAGCCATTTGTAGATGTTTTGGTAGCTTAATAGTAATTTGTATGACTTATGAAGTAATGCAATTCAATATATGAATATCTAATTCGATGTAGTGGAATTGATGATTGAGTTTCTGATGTTCAAGATGTTGTCTTTTGAAGCCTGATAATATGGGTGTTTTTAAATTGAGCTGGGTTTTATGTTGTTGCCTAGCTACAAAAGTTCAGAATCACTTGTTCAATTAAAACTGGATATTCATATGGATCATGTGTAGTATCTTCAAGTGGATTGGGAGATTAGATGGAACTGCTTCACCTTTTCTTGACCACCGTTTATACTGCTTTTGCTCGTGTTATCTTTGCATGTGAGCTACGCTAATCTTTTTCGGCATCGTTCCAAGTTTAACGAATGTCCCCAAAGTTTTCATTTGGGATGGTCAATATCCGGAAGTTTTGATCGGAAAATGATTTCTTCTTTATTCTTTTTCTTTTAACAACACCAAATGAACATGTATGGCCAGGAGTTAGCAAGTTATTGAACTGGCATGAGTATCCACAGTGGAGTCCTCAGCCCTTGTCCACAACTGTCCTAAATCTTGATCATGACGGACTCGACCTTTTGCTTGAAATGTTGAGGTATAAGCCGTCAAAATGAATTTCTTTTTTTTTTTCCACAGAAACGAAAGCTTGTATTAACAAAAGCCCGGAAAAACCCGGGACTAACAAAAACCGGCACTACCCGGTACTTACAACAACCGGACCTACCCGGCACTAAAACCAGAAAAACAACAACAAAACAGCAAAACAACAACGCCAAGTAATAGATAGAAAAACCAGGGAGTGCAGAGCCAAAGAATAAATCTCCGGACAAAATCCGATAAGCTGGCCAACTGACACGAAGCCCCCGGGTCCATCCATCATTTGACAACAAACAAAACACAAAGAAAAAATACAACAACAAAAAACAAATCCTATCACTCTACAAACAGAGCTACCATCAGCCACCAACGCCGAAAACCCCACCACCAGAGAAGCAAGGCACCGCTAATCGCCATGAGGTACAGCGCCATGGTAACGAAAGCAGCACTGAACCAGAGAGAGCAATCAACGGCTACTAGCAAACCGACAGAGGAGCCAACAGACAGCCACCACCAACTCCATAAACGCTGAGATAGCCTCCACCAGCATCAGCTAGAACAAAGAAATCAACATAACAAGCCCGATCTACGATCACCGGAGGAGGAGGATCTAAGGCCGAAGGGGAAAGCAGCAGCAGCAGACAATGATAGCACCAAAAGAGAGAGAGATAGGCAAAGAGACAGCAAAGAACCTAAGACACCACCGCCACCACTGATCTGCCGCTTGGAAAAGACCACTGCCGTGAGCAACAAAATGGAGACCGGCCATCACCGGAGCAAAATAAGATCAGATCGGGCCCACAACGACAGGTGGCCGGGCTAAGCAGCACCACCAACAAACAAACTAAAAAGACTAAAGCCTCCTCCGGCAAGACGCCGGAGGGGCGGCGGAGCTGCACAAGGATAAGCTTCTAGTCGGGGGGTTTTGAGAGAGAAAATAGATAAAATAGGTTGTTTTTGGGTCGACCGAAAGTCCCGTCAAAATGAATTTCAGCTAAGAAAGCAAATGAGCATCCTTATTATGATGACCTTGACAAGTCTGGCCTTTAAAAATTTAGTTGTTTTCTGAGCCATTTCTAATTGATAGGATTTTATTGTTGTCATGTAAAATTCAAATAGATTTTGATTAATTGCTGTTGTATGTTTTGAACTCGATTTTATTGATGTAATGTAAATTTGATAATTTGTTTTATGTGGTTGAAAAGAAATTGCTATTTAAGATGATGTGACATTTGCATAATGTGTCATTGCATAAAATATTGGTGTTGGATGTCACTCTAGTCCTGGCCAAATGCCACCCCCCCCTTAACCGGGACCGCGGTTTTGGCTTTGCTTGGTTTGGTAGGGCTTGACCAACCGCCGGTTTAGTGACCGCCGGTTAATTGGCGATTAAAACCGGCGGTTGCAGGTTATTCCTGCTTCCTGCTCGAATCACTGCCCAAATGCGGTTTTAAAATTTCAGTTTTTTTTTTCATTTTCATATAATACTTACTCGTATTTTTTTAACTACAATAACAAATTATTATTCTTTTCACTATAATTACTATAGCGAATGTAATATATATTTTTATAAATAGTTTTCTATTCGGTTTAAATATAATAGTATTATTGTGTTATTTTATTTAAATGTAAAAAAATCAAAGCGAACGTAGTTCTTATTTTTTATTTTTTTTTAGTTTTTTATAGTTTGTTTGTTATGTTATTATTGATGTTTTTTATTATTGTTTTTTATAGTTTTTTTATAAGTTTTTTTTAGTCGGTTTTAAGTATACGTTAATGGTGTTGTTAATTAATGTGTAAAATATACCATAAAATGTTGTTGTTTTATCTTTTCAAAAAAAATATATTGTTTTATTATTATCAAATTACATAGTAATAAGAACATGTATATTGTACCATGTCTCATGATCAATTTTATATAGTATAGTTTAAAAAATGTAAATGTGATTATAAATAAATTATTTTTAGATTTATGAAATTATAAATAAATTATATAAAACACATAAAACTTGAATAACAAATAAAATAGGTTCATTGAATAACAAATAAACTACACCATAATCTTTTATTCGTATAAAATAGGTTCATTGGGTCCAAAAAGGTTGTCCGTATCATATTGTGGTACCCTGAATTCTCTAGCAAAAGCGGTGATAAGAAATGGAAAGAAAATATAACCATCGCCTGCATTGCCTATAGCTATCTGGCAAATTCTTTCCACGATGTATTGCCCTACATCTATTAGCTCATTCGTAAGAAAAACGTACGCAAGGATGTACATCTCAATGGTCGGTTCAGTGTGGTTTACAGTACCATGAAGGTGATAGGCAAGAAATAAAATCACCATCCGAACGACTTCAGGGGTCCATCTACGAGGGTAATGTTGACCGCTCCTTCTAACCATCGGTGCCCAGAGGTGAGTCTCACCAAAATGTCGCTCCATGTTAGCATACAATCTTTCAGTCTAATGGAACGGTCTGAAAAAATCAACATGATAAGGGATATCTTCAAGTAAATAATACTGGTTGATCCAACGCGGTGTGAATTGGACGCGTACATCGCGCCATGTGAATTCTCTTGTTACATTTCCTGTTGTAGCAACAATTGCGTAGAACTCACGAACGATTGAGCGATTCATCTCGTAACTCGGGGTGGGGTCGTTGATTTACCCATACCACCCTACACTTTCCACCAATTCCGTAATCTCAAAAGGTAGACTTTCCCATGCCAATCTCCGTTCACCAACAATAGCTCTACCCATCCAGTAATTGATCGTATGATGTGAATCGAGTCTCGTAAGGATGTTCGTCCCATGGCACACCACCGTCATCCTCATCGGTAATTATAGGGGCATGTGGATTATTCATTGTTAAATATTAAAAATAAGTATCCAACTATATCTTCAGACTATAAGAAGTAGACGAATAAATCAAAACAACTTCAATTCATAGTTTGTTGAGCCTTAGATGAATTATGGATAATTATAATGGTAATAAGTAGATACCAAATTAGTTGAATAAAATACAAACCAAATTTACTTATAACTAAAACTATATTGAAGTAACGATTAAATCAGAACAACTTCAAAAATCGGTATCGTAAAGTAAATTTGATTGTTGTTTTTAACAACTAAACCAACTTGATAATCAAAGAAATGAGTAGAAGAAGTAAGAAATGTGGGAAGAAGATGTAAGATTGGTGTAGGAAATTGGAAATGGAATGGAGTAGTATTTATAGAATTTTTTGAGGTGTTTGGAAAAAAAAATTGAAAAAATTACCGTTGGGCGGTTCAACCGCCGGTTCCGGTTCTGGTCCGGTTCCGGCCGGTCCGGTTCCGGTTCGAGCAAATCCCCAACCGCACCCCAATCGCCCAACCGCCGGTTCCACTAACCGCCGGTCCGGTTAATTTTGGCCACCTCTAATTTCACCGCATAAAATGTTATTGTCAATGGGTGTCACTGCATAAAATATTAGTGTCGTAGGGTGTCACTACATAAAACGATTTCTCTGATTGTTTAAATTTAGTTCGGGTTCGAAACTCGGCTCGAGCTCGATCGAGCCATAAAAAGTCGATATCAAACTTGACACGCTAGGTACTCGATATACATCGACTCGGCTCGTAAGCTTGATTTTTTTTTTTTTTTTTGGTGCCGGAAACGAAAGGAATGGGAGGGGATTCGAACCCTAGACCTCCCACTGGAGGCCAGGGTAGACCCTAGTGGCTTACCACTATGGTATGATTAATTTTTGCCGTAAGCTTGATTGTTCTCTTAGAGTTCATTTAATTTTTATTAAAATGACAACCTCCATGTATTTTCTCAATAAAATATTGGTAACTCAAAATAGTGCCAGTACTACTACACTACTTACCGTATGTAATTATAATTGAATTATTTTCATATTTTCTTTGAAAATAAAGTGCATCTTTTATCAAACTATATACCACTTGTGCTTTTAACGAGTTGAGCTAAACCGAGCCGAGTTGAGTATTGGTGGTTCGAGCTTGTTCGTTTGTTAAATGACCAAAAAAACTTGTTCAAGCTCCGCTCGTTTAAAAAATGAAATGTTCGAGCTCGGCTCTTTAATCATATTATTGTCTTCCTAATCGAGTATGGCTCGAGTTCGGCTCGAATTCGGTTCGTTAAGGTATAAAGCATAAAATGAAAATGCAAAAATAACAAGTGATAGATTATATAAAATCAATCTATAATCTCAATTAGATGAATGAATGGTTTCTCCTCTTTTGAGTTAGGTTTCGGTAAATTTATGCATTTACATAAGCACGTTCGCGTACATAATCAAATGTTTGCGAACATAATCGAATGCATCGTGGTGTCACTGCATCGTGGTTGTTAGTGCATCACGGTGTCACTTCATCATGGTGTCTCTGCATCGCGGTGTCTCTGTATCGTGGTGTCTCTTCATCGGGAGTGGTCGCTTCATTGGGGGTGTCTTAGCATCGGGGGTGGCCACTGCATTGCGGTGGTGAATGCATTGTGGTGGTGAATGTATCACGATGGCAACTGCATCGCGGTGTCAATGCATCGTGGGTGGTCTCTGCATCACGGTGTCACTTCATCGCGGTGTATCTGCGTCGCAGTGTCTCTGCAATGCGGTGTCACTTCATCGCGGTGTCTACACATCGCCGTGTCTCTAATCGCGATGTCTCTCGCATCGTCAAATGTTATAACATCGTGGTGTCACTTCATCGCGGTGTCTCTCGCATCGGGGTGGTCATCGCATCGCGGTGTCTCTGCATCAGGGGTGTCTCTGCATCGGGGGTGGTCACTGCATCGCTGTGTCTCTGCATCGCTGTGTCTCTTAATCGCGATGTCTCTGCACCGTCAAATGTTATAACATCGCGGTGTCACTTCATCACAGTGTCTCTGCGCCGGGGTGGTCACCGCATCGGGTGTGGTCATTGCATCGCGGTGTCTCTGCATCGAAGGTGGCCACTGCATCGAGGTGGTCAATGGATCTGGGATGGTCAATGCATTGCGGTATCTCTTGATCGAGGCATCTGATGACGGAAAAATTCACCGTTATTTTTATAACTTTTCAACCCGTTTCTGATATCATTTTGAGTATTTTTATATCAGTTCGAGTCATTAATTCCTATGTTTCATCTAAATATGTTAGTAGTAGTTATTATATAAAATATCGTATCTTTAGCGTGTTTTTATAGTTTTTGTATCGGTTTAGTAACCGGAGTGTCGTGTCGGATTTACGTTTGGTATTTTGGTGGTTTATTGCAGAATTATAGGTTAACCAAAATCCCGAGTAACGACACGTTTTGAGGCCTAAAAGAGGTGTTTATGGGGATATAAGAGTGTGCCACAAGCTTAAAAAGTCAAGTGGATCAGTGGTTCGTAGTGTCACTAACGATTTATATCTTCGACGAACCAATGGCCCATTAAAACGGAATTTTCTGAGGAGGTGGCCTTAATGAAAGTTGTAGATCTTTGATAGAGATTTCCAACGCATTTTGAATCACATCAATTGGAGTCTACAACTCAAGTTATGACCAAGTGGCTAATCGATTCGTAATAGTAAAAATCCCGAAAACGACACGACATACGAATGGCTCATCAAAACGGCGTTTTCTGAAGAAGAATCCTTCATGAAAGTTGTATATCTTCAAAAAGCTTTCCAATGGATTTTGAATCAAGTCAATCGGACTTCTACAACTCAAATGGTGGTCAAGTGGCTAATTGATTTGTATTAGGGAAAATGTCGCAAAACGACACGTAATGGGAATGGCCCATCAAAAAGGCGTTTTCTGAAGAAGTGTCCTTCATGAAAGTTGAAGAATTTTCCGAGAGCTTAATTTTGACGTTTGAATCATAATTTTTGGAGGTCTACAACTCAAGATATGAATTTTAGAAGTTTTATTACAATAAATGAACAAATCGAAGGATCCAGAATCATGGTGAGTCATCTGTGATGATGATACCCGGCCTGGTCCGGCTCTTTCCCGGCCCGGTCCGGCCTCAAACTTTGCCTATATATACAGAGCCTTCGTGGATCAAGAACGCTGCCCCTCTTCTTCCTCATCCTCCTTCATCTTTTTTTTTTAATTTTAATTTATGTTTTGGGGGCTAAAATTAGATATATATGTAGTTATAATGTCGGTGTAATAACCCGACTAGTTATCGCTTTTAATATAATTTCGTTTCCGTTTTCTTTTATTGCTTTCTTTCATTTTTATGCAATTAGTATAAATACATATATATATATATATATATATATATATATATATATATATATATATATATATATATATATATATATATATACGTATAATATATATATCTATATATATATCTATATTATATCTATATAAATTGTAGTTATTTTATTTCCGTTTTGTTTTCTTTATTGTTGTTTCTTTTCTTTCTTGTTATATATATATATCTATATATACGCATATATATCTATATACTAGTATTTATATATATATGTATGTATTTAGATATATATTTATATTTCGTTGTTATTTCCGTTATTATGACTAGCTAATCTCGTTACATAGCTTGATTTATGTGAAAACGGGTGAAATCAACCTCTCATTAGGCGAGATGGGAGTTGTGTAGCACGTAATATAATGTTTTAATGATTAATCCACGTCCTAAAACTTATTCTAAACGTATTTGAATTAGATTGATCATCTAGTCCTTCGTCACACACATCGAACCTATAAATGCATTTTGCGGTGAGATGTGGGAAAATGGGTTTTGGGATCGTTATGTAGATTCGGCCTAGTTGTTAGGACCGTTTCCAATCTGAGGTTTGTCATCGTTGTTCGAAGCGACTCAAAGAGCGTAATCATGTTAGGTTAATCGATTTTCTAAAGGGAAAATTAATTAACTTCACATAGGGTGTTAGTGAGAGTTGTTCGAGATCTTAACACCGAAATTAGGAGTTGGCACCCGTGGATGTCGTTAAAATCTTTGTGGAAAGGTAGGTTGGTTAAAACACACTCCTTATCAAGTTTTTCCGTGGGGAGATAACTTTGTTGGATCATGGCTCGGCTATGCTTTTTAAGCACTTAGTTAAACTCGTTAGAATAATATTTATTTTCTGTTTTAGCTATAACAAACATCACCACAACTTTGATCGCTTAGACTAAGTTTTACGTTCGCTTTGGTACTCACAACCACATTTCTCTTGGGACGACCTCGTACTCTGTAGCTATCCTAACAATCGACACAGTACTCTGCCGGTTAGAGTTAGTTTACCTGATTCTGAGTCTTTATAAATGTATTTTTGAGGGGTAAATTTTAGCTCATCAAAATTGGCGCCGTTGCCGGGACCAATATTTTAGTGGGTGTATTTTTCTCATCAAAATTGGCGCCGTTGCCGTGGACCAATATTTTAGTGGGTGTATTTTTCTCTCATCAAAATTGGCGCCATGTTGCGGGAAATGTGTGATATTGTTGTGATATCTTGTAAGTGAACCGAAGGCTTGGGCCTAGGTTTTATTTTCTTGTTTTATTTAGATGTCGACAAAGAGCTATGGATGCTTTGAAGTGATATTGTCTGAACTCGGTTTGAATACGACTTTGGTACTTAGCCTCTTCGGAGGGTGATATCTTGTAAGTCCGGCTAAAATCTGGGATTAGGGCCTTCGGCAACCATAACTTTTGAGGGGTCTAAATATCGTGTGTTTACGGAAAAAAAAAGCGAAAAAAAAGAAAATTTTTATTGTTTTATTGTTGTTTTCTGGAGATCTTGCAGATTGAGCTTAAATGGATGGATTTTTAATCAAAAACTACTCACTTAGAACAACAATACTCCTACCAACCTCGGCACTGAACAATGTTATCAACAACAGTTCGTGTCTGAGCCTCAATATCAACAGCAAAATAACCAGGGTTCTCGGTCCTATAATTGCCCAAATGCATACCAGGACCAGAATTATGGTTATTCGAGTAATGAGCCACCATATTACGAGGGTTATCCGAACCCTGGTGCTTATCAAGATTACGGTGTTCATACTCAGCACGTTGATAGCTTCAACTGGTTCACCACCGATCGATTATGCGGAATGGCAAGAAGATCGCTACTCACCTCAAATATATCAAAGTCAATACGATCGCTTTTCCCCATGCCACAAGAAGAATTCACCGACAGGTCAAATAGAGCAATTAGAAACGATTGAACCGGATCTTGGAAGAGCGATCGTTGGACATGCAGAGTTCAAGGTAAATCGACTCCTCCATAAGAAATCTTCAAGACAAGGTGGGGAATTGATTGAATTAGTGAGGTATGTGAAAGAGGCAGAGACATGTGAGGTGGTTGGGAAAGATGAAGTGCTCATTGAAGAAGTTCAGGTCGAGAAAAAGGTTGAAGATTCAGTTTGTTTTAAGGAGATTTCAGAGTTAGAGGAGCAGGAGATTGATCGGCCATCTTTAGTAAAGCCACTGGGAGAGTTGGTAATATTTGATATGACGGTCCCGGATTACTACATTCGTCCACTCTGTGAGGATGAATTTTCTGCGATTCAGTTCATATACTCCCCAATGGATGAGCTTTATTGTGATTTTCAAAAGAAGATGGTGCGACAGGCAGATAAAAGAAGATTCTCCGGCTGGGAGGAGATAGCATCGAGGGCCAAACGAGGTACGTTTCTAGACAATTTAATTTCGATGGTTCTCGCATTGTTAATTTTTCTTAAGCTATTGATCTTCTTGAGTTCGGATTTTGGTTGATTGAGTCTGTATAGAGTCACCCTGTCGAGCCAACGACGTTAAACAAAAGCGCCACCGGGAGGCGACCCGATAATAATAATAATTTGAATAAGACTAGTCTTAATGAAATGTAGAATCAGATGAAAGATGAACGCATAAAGCACAACCAAGTCTCGGGATGAATGTTTGAATTTCATTAAGAGGAATGATTAGGTGGTTATCCGAAAATCCCGATGGAGAAAAAAGATAAAAATTCAAATGTATCATTTCTTGGACTTAGGTTATTGAACCCTTGAGGATCTGGGTATAAAAGACTCAATACTTTTTCACACATTTCATTTTATGATCTAGTCTGTTTCAAATTTCTGGTCGTTGTAGTATAGTGGTGAGTTTTCCCGCTTTAATAAAACTGTGTGTAATAAAAATGAATCTAGGAATAACTTACTTGACTATGATATATGCTCATGTGATACGTATATGCTTAGATGTTTTGTGCTTTACCAGTATGGTTATTTTTCCATCTAAAGCTATTATATTGCCTATCGAATTTTCTGACGTGACAGTGCCATAATCTTATTATTCCCATATCCCTATTGCATATTTTGGCACGAGGACCATGTCCCGTGTTGGCTTTGTTTTGGTTGTTTTGGTACAGGGATTCGGGATGTGCTTTCTCATGGCTGTTACGGGATTCGATAGCATCTTTCTGTTTGGTCTATAAGCTAAGTCTTCCTCTCTATCTCATTTACACTCTGAGAATAATGCAAAATCATAAGTGGGGGGTAGAGTAAGGATGGTCTAGAAATGGCAGTAAGTGTTTAATCCCTTAGTTTTTGGATCTTTTTCGAGCATAAATGAGTTGATTAAAATAATCAGATAAGGTATATATTTCATGGATTTAAAGATGTAATGATCAATTTGGATATGTATAACCAATGTGAACCGTAAGTGCATTTTAGCCTAAATTTATTTGTGTAACATGAATTCCTTCACATAAGCCTTTGATATTGAAGCGAAAATTTTAAACTGTACCCATTCAGTATCCTAATGGTTTATCCTAGAAATAGCAAAGAATTTAGTACCTAACTTATGAACATGTCTTGTGAATATCCGAGGTTTGAATGTGATAGAAAGAATGTCAAAATAAGATAAACTATATATATGTCGGTTGTAGCTACCAATGATTTGAGTGCGGTAGGCGTTATCACGAAACGCCCTATACCACTATGAGAGGCTTAAAAGCTCCCGATCGCCTCGATGATAGTAGTCCAAATAGGGTGTTATCACGAAACATCCTATTCTTTGGGAATGAGGGCATATGCTACACATAAAAATAAAAAAAATAAAAAAAAAAAAAAGAAGAGTTAGATAGGTATTAATGTATTCGATCTCACCTCATGACGCTTGAAAGATAGTCGATTTTGGCAATGAGTTCGGATATGTTAGTATTCTATGGAAAAAAAAAGAAAAAAAAAGAGAGAGAAGTTATCTTCTGACTATCCCCAGTATAAACTAAATGATATGCATTAGGGATTATCCTAATAAGTACACGGAAGACTTTGTGTGGAAATGTTACTGCCTTATACCTAGGAAAGTCATTAGGACTGTCTGAATGGATATTTGTGCGTTTGCTTGAATTATTCAAGAGAGGATAGTGGAAATTGAAAAGGCTTGTCACACACTCACTCTGTTATACATTTATATTGCGGTTAACGTGTAGTTATGATTCGAATGGTTGCATCATCTGATTGTCATTCATATCTTATCTTCATGAATTTTTCCTCATTCATTTTATTTTACCGCTTATTTTGTTCGAGGACGACCAAAAGCTAAGTGGGGGGTTGTGATGACGGAAAAATTCACCGTTATTTTTATAACTTTTCAACCCGTTTCTGATATCATTTTGAGTATTTTTATATCAGTTCGAGTCATTAATTCCTATGTTTCATCTAAATATGTTAGTAGTAGTTATTATATAAAATATCGTATCTTTAGCGTGTTTTTATAGTTTTTGTATCGGTTTAGTAACCGGAGTGTCGTGTCGGATTTACGTTTGGTATTTTGGTGGTTTATTGCAGAATTATAGGTTAACCAAAATCCCGAGTAACGACACGTTTTGAGGCCTAAAAGAGGTGTTTATGGGGATATAAGAGTGTGCCAAGCTTTAAAAAGTCAAGTGGATCGGTGGTTCGTAGTGTCACTAACGATTTATATCTTCGACGAACCAATGGCCCATTAAAACGGAATTTTCTGAGGAGGTGGCCTTAATGAAAGTTGTAGATCTTTGATAGAGCTTTCCAACGCATTTTGAATCACATCAATTGGAGGTCTACAACTCAAGTTATGACCAAGTGGCTAATCGATTCGTAATAGTAAAAATCCCGAAAACGACACGACATACGAATGGCTCATCAAAACGGCGTTTTCTGAAGAAGAATCCTTCATGAAAGTTGTATATCTTCAAAAAGCTTTCCAATGGATTTTGAATCAAGTCAATCGGACTTCTACAACTCAAATGGTGGTCAAGTGGCTAATTGATTTGTATTAGGGAAAATGTCGCAAAACGACACGTAATGGGAATGGCCCATCAAAAAGGCGTTTTCTGAAGAAGTGTCCTTCATGAAAGTTGAAGAATTTTCCGAGAGCTTAATTTTGACGTTTGAATCATAATTTTTGGAGGTCTACAACTCAAGATATGAATTTTAGAAGTTTTATTACAATAAATGAACAAATCGAAGGATCCAGAATCATGGTGAGTCATCTGTGATGATGATACCCGGCCTGGTCCGGCTCTTTCCCGGCCCGGTCCGGCCTCAAACTTTGCCTATATATACAGAGCCTTCAGGATCAAGAACGCTGCCCCTCTTCTTCCTCATCCTCCTTCATCTTTTCCTTTCTTTTAATTTATGTTTTGGGGGGGCCTAAATTAGATATATATGTAGTTATAATGTCGGTGTAATAACCCGACTAGTTATCGTTTTAATATAATTTCGTTTCCGTTTTTCTTTTATTGCTTTCTTTCATTTTTATGCAATTAGTATAAATACATATATATATATATATATATATATATATATATACATATATACGTATAATATATATATCTATATCTATATATCTATATATATATCTATACGTATATCTATATAAATTGTAGTTATTTTATTTCCGTTTTGTTTTCTTTAAAGTTGTTTCTTTTCTTTCTTGTTATATATATATATATATATATATATATATACGCATATATATCTATATACTAGTATTTATATATATATGTATGTATTTAGATATATATTTATATTTCGTTGTTATTTCCGTTATTATGACTAGCTAATCTCGTTACATAGCCGATTTATGTGAAAACGGGTGAAATCAACCCTCGGTAGACGAGATGGGAGTTGTGTAGCACGTAATATAATGTTTTAATGATTAATCCACGTCCTAAAACTTATTCTAAACGTCTTTGAATTAGATTGATCATCTAGTCCACTGTCACACACATCGAACCTATAAATGCATTTTGCGGTGAGATGTGGGAAAATGGGTTTTGGGATCGTTGCGTAGATTCGGCCTAGTTGTTAGGACCGTTTCCAATACAGAGGTTTGTCATCGTTGTTCGAGCGACTCAAAGAGCGTAATCATGTTAGGTTAATCGATTTTCTAAAGGAAAATTAATTAACTTCACATAGGGTGTTAGTGAGAGTTGTTCGAGATCTTAACACCGCATTAGGAGTTGGCACCCGTGGATGTCGTTAAAATATCGTGGAAAGGTAGGTTGGTTAAAACACACTCCTTATCAAGTTTTTCCCGCGGGGAGATAACTGTTGGATCATGGCTCGGCTATGCTTTTTAAGCACTTAGTTAAACTCGTTAGAATAATATTTATTTTCTGCTTTTAGCTATAACAAACATCACCACAACTTTGATCGCTTAGACTAAGTTTTACGTTCGCTTTGGTACTCACAACCACATTTCTCTTGGGACGACCTCGTACTCCAGTAGCTATCCTAACAATCGACCAGGTACTCGCTGCCAGAGAGTTAGTTTACCTGATTCTTGCATAGTCTTTATAAATGTATTTTTGAGGGGTAAATTTTAGCTCATCAAAATTGGCGCCGTTGCCGGGGACCAATATTTTAGTGGGTGTATTTTTCTCTCATCAGCATCTTTGCATCACGGCGTCTCTGCATCGGGTTGTCACAGCATCGCGGTGGTCAATACATCGAGGTGGTCACCGGAAAAGAAAGACCAAAAAAATTGAGGGTGGTCACTGCATTGGAGGTGTCTCTGCATCACGGCGTCTCTGTATCGGGGGTGGTCATTGCATCGTGGTGTCTCTGCATCGGGGGTGGTCACTGCATGGTGTGTCTGCATCGGGATATTTACTGCATCGCGGTGTGTCTCTGCGTTACGGGGTGGTCCTCGCATCATGGTGTCTCTCGCATCGGGATGGCCATCATGTCGCGGTGGTCAATAGATTGAGGTGGTCAATGCATCGCGATTGTCACTACATTGGAGGTGTCTCTGAATTGCGGCGTCTCTGTATCGGGGGTGGTCACTGCATCGTGATGTCTCTGCATCGGGGGTGGTAACGACATCGGAGTGATCACTGCATCGCGGTTGTTAGAGCATCGCGGTGTCACTTTATCGCGGAGTTTCTGAATCGCGGTGGTCACTTCATCGCGGTTGTCAATGTATCGCGGTTGTCACTACATCGCGATGGTCAATGCATCGATGTGGTCACTGCATCACGGTGGTCAATGCATCATGGTGGTCAATGCATCATGTGGTTAATGAAAAAAAATAAAATAAAATTTCACCGTCCAGAAGAAAAAAAAAAGGAAAAAAAAACACCACATTCAGCGAACAGCGTACGTCCCTTCCCTCTTTTTAATTTTTTTTTCATTAAGGGTATTTGAGTCTATCTATCTAATTTGTGTCCTTATAATCAAATAAGATTCCTTAGTGTCCTATTTGCCTAATTAAATCTATTTTATGTCCTTTTGGACCCTTACCCCTATTTTTTATTACTTTGAAGTCAATTTATGTTAGAATTCGATTGAACTCGGTTAAAATCATTTCAAACAATTTAACTCAATTCGAAGATTAACGAATGATATTTGAGAAATATAATATTCTACTCCACTACTTTAGAGTAAGCCTAAATATATATTTATAATAAAAAGCATACATGGATATTTATGCATGTCTACGTACATATATTTTATAATATATATCTATATGTATCTTTATATTTGTTGCTAATATAATTATTATATTCTTTGTATCCTTAATATAATTCCTATAATAGTGGTTTAAATTTATAGGTTTTTGTCCAGAAGGACAAACTAATAGGTTTATCGGGCTCCAAGGAAACTAGTTATTAGAAAGGACAAAACCGACGTACACTTACCAAAATACCCTTTTTTTTTACTGATTTATAAAAAAAAAATTAAAAAAAAAAAAAAAACCTGTGTCTTCTTCTTCTTCTATCCCCAAATTGGCCGCTGTGCGTTGAAGCCGCCGTTAAATCTCCCTTCTCCTTCATTTCTCCAATTCTTGAGGTCTGATTGCAGAATCCCTTCTCCTTCATTTCTCACCTTATTCACGAGGTGAATTTCGTACATGGAAAGTCAATTGCAACACGATTTTCGATAAAAAAAAATAACGGACGGACTGCAATGGAGAATGGTGGTGGCTCCGACTATGAAGGATGTTGTACCAGAGAGCTCCGATTGAAAAGGGTATTTTTGTTTTTGATGAAGGGAAGGGAAAGAGTTGTTTTTTTTTTTTTTTGATGAAACTGTTTGACAAGGCTGTAAATCCTCATTCTTCTTCAAACGATTCCTCAGAAATCCCCATTCTTCATGTAAACAGCGAAGACAAGGCTGCGATTTGGGGATTAGGTTTGGGGAGGAGAAAGAGGGGCGACGGCTGTGCCGCCGGAGCCGAATGGTCGGATTTGAACGCCGGAGAAAAAAAAAAGGGTTTTAGTCTCCACCGGCAACACTTCTCCACCGGCCACCACCCAGGTTGAAGCTTTAGACTTCGAATCGGCTATTTTCAGGGAAGCCATTTTCTGGGTTTTAGTCTCTGTTATCGCCGGATTTTGGCCTCCGGTGGCTGCTTTGAAGAAGAACGAAGCTAGCAGCAAGAATTTTTTTTTTTTTTTTTTTATGGGTCACACTACTTGTTAATTGTCCGTTAATACATTTTACTGGTAATTGTTTTATTTGTTTTTAGTCTGTTATTATTTGTTTTTAGGATGTTACGACATTTTATGTGATTATTCACGACTTTTATGGACATTTTATGAATGATTACTACTTGTTTTAAGTGTTTGTTACTATATTTTTATCTAGTGTTTAGTGGATGTTACTATTTTAATGGCCTTTTACTAATGTTTTGTTTATGGTCATTACTTATTTTTCCATTGGATGTTCACGATTTTTATGGGTTTTATTATTATTTGTTTCTTGGTTGCATTCTGACATTTTATGGTCATTCTACTACTTGTTTTTAGACCGTTACTTACTTTTTTCATTTAGATGTTACGACATTTTATGAATTTTATTACTTGTTTGATTTGTTACTTTATTTGTAGAGGGTAAAAGTAACAAGGGTATTTTTGTCCAAATATTTTGTTTTGTCCTTTATAACATCCGAAAAAAGAATGTCCTTGACTCCATTTATGTTTTTTTTTGTCAGCCCTTCAATTTCCCTTAAATTTACACCTTTGTAATTATAAGATGATAATTCAAATTATTTTTAAATTAAATTGAAAGCCCTTTATAGTTCTTAAAACTATTTGAAAGCTCAATTCGTCCAAACACAAACTCGACAATATTTTGATTTTCTCGATTCATATAAAACAATATTTGATTTGACTTGGCTAATTTACACATGTACAATGCATAGCATGGATTATCAAATCACACATTGCAAATAGTGGCCAGATTTTCCTATAACGGGTTGAAATTTGTGTTTTTTTTTCTTTGGTAACGAGTTCGAATTCATGTTCTCTTCTTATTAACGAGTTCAAATTTGTGTTTTACCCTGGTAACGAGTTGTCTTTGCCGAAAAAATGGTTTTTTCCTTGATAACGAGCTGACATCGGCGGAAAGTTGTGTTTTCCCTTTATAACGAGTTGAAATTTGTGTTTTTTCTTTGGTAACGAGTTCGAATTAAAGTTTTCTTCTTATTAACGAGTTCAAAATCGTGTTTTTCTCTTGTAATTAAATGTTTTTTTCCTCGATAACGAGTTGACATCGCGAATTTGTTTTCCTTTACAACGAGTTGAAATCGTGTTTTTCGCTTGGTAACGAGTTCGAATTCATGTTTTCTTCTTATTAACGAGTTCAGATTTGTGTTTTTCTCTGTTAACGAGATGTCCTTGCAGAAAAAATGTTTTTTCCTTGATAACGAGTTGACATCGCTGGAAATTTGTATTTTCCCTGTATAACGACTAGAAATTTGTGTTTTTTGTGTGGTAAAGAGTTCGAATTCATGTTTTCTTCTTATTAACGAGTTCAAATTTGTGTTTTTCTTGGTAACGAGTTGTCCTTGCATAAAAAATGTTTTTTTCCCTGATAACGAGTTGACATCGCCGGAAATTTGTGTTGTCCCTTTATAACGAGTTGAAATTTGTGTTTTTTTTTGTAACGAGTTCGAATTCCAGTTTTCTTCTTATTAACGAGTTCAAATTGTGTTTATCCCTGGTAACGAGTTTTCCTTGCCGAAAAAAAATGTTTTTTTGTCCCTTATAACGAGTTGACATCGCCGGAAATTTGTGTTTTCCTTTTATAACGTGTTGAAATCTGTGTTTTTTCGTTGGTAACGAGTTCGAATTCATGTTTTCTTCTTATTAAGGAGTTCAAATTTGTGTTTATCCCTGGTAACAAGTTGTCCTTGCCGAAAAAAATGTTTTTTCCCTTATAACGAGTTGACATCGCCGGAAAATTGTGTTTTCCCTTTATAACGAGTTGAAATATGTGTTTTTTCGTTGGTAACGAGTTCGAATTCATGTTCTCTTCTTATTAAAGAGTTCAAATTTGTGTTTTACCCTGGTAACGAATTGTCTTTGCCGAAAAAATGTTTTTTCTTTGATAACGAGTTGACATCGCTGGAAATTTGTATTTTCCCTCTATAACGAGTTGAAATTTGTGTTTTTTGTGTGGTAACGAATTCGGATTCATGTTTTCTTCTTATTAACGAGTTCAAATTTTTGTTTTTCTTGGTAACGAGTTGTCCTTGCATAAAAATGTTTTTTTCCATGATAACAAGTTGACATCGCCGGAAATTTGTGTTTTCCCTTTATAACGAGTTGAAATTTGTGTTTTTCTGTGGTAACGAGTTCGAATTCATGTTTTATTCTTATTAACGAGTTCAGATTTGTGTTTTTCTTGGTAACGAGTTGTCCTTGCATAGAAAATGTTTTTTTTCCCTGATAACGAGTTGACATCGTCGGAAATTTGTGTTTTCCCTTTTATAACTAGTTGAAAGTTGTGTTTTTTCTTTGGTAACGAGTTCGAATGCATGTTTTCTTCTTATTAACGAGTTCAAATTTGTATTTTTCTCTGGTAACGAGTTGTCATTGTAGAAATATGTGTTTTTCCCTGATAACGAGTAGACATTGCCAGAAATTTGTTTTTTCCCTTTATAACGAGTTCGAATTTATGTTTTTTTCTTATTAACGAGTTCAAATTAGTGTTTTTCTTAGGTAATGAATTGTCCTTACAGAAAAAATGTTTACTTCCCTTATAACGAGTTGACATTGCCGGAAATATGTGTTTTCCCTTTAACGAGTTGAAATTTGTGTTTTTTCTTTGGTAACGAGTTCGAATTCTTGTTTTCTTCTTATTAACGAGTTCAAATTTTGTGTTTTTTTCTCGTAACGAGTCATCCCTTGCGTAAAAATGTGTTTTTCCCTAATAACGAGTTTACATCGCTTGAATTTTGTGTTTTCCCTTTATAACGATTTGAAATTTATGTTTTTCTTTGGTAACGAGTTCAGTATTAAGTTTGGGGTCGAGTCCATAAGAACAGTTTTTATCTAAAATGGTTGAGAAGGGATGGTTACTACATGTGTTACTACATTTTACTACATGTGTTACTACATGTTTGTCATTCTTCTCAACCATTTTAGATTAAAGTCGCTATTCACAACCTTTAACCTTTAAAGTTTTCTTCTTATTAACGAGTTCAAATTAATGTTTTTCTCTGGTAACGAGTTGTCCTTGCAGAAAAAATGTTTTATTCCCTGATAACGAGTTTACATCGCAGGAAATTTGTGTTTTCCCTTTATAACGAGTTGAAATTTGTGTTTTTTCTTTGGTAACGAGTTCAAATTCATGTTTTCTTCTTATTAACGAGTTCAAATTTGTGTTTTTCACTGGTAACGAGTTGTCATTGTAGAAAAAATGTGTTTTCCCTTGATAACGAGTTGACATCGCTGGAAATTTGTGTTTTCCCTTTATAACGAGTTGAAATTTGTGTTTTTTTTTTTAACGAATTCGAATTCATGTTTTTTTCTTATTAACGAGTTCAAATTTATGTTTTTCTCTGTTAACGAGATGTCCTTGCAGAAAAATATTTTTTTTCCCTGATAACGAGTTGACATCGCCGGAAATTTGTGTTTTCCTTTTATAACGAGTTGAAATTTGTGTTTTTTCTTTGGTAACGAGTTCGAATTAAAGTTTTCTTCTTATTAACGAGTTCAAAATCGTGTTTTTCTCTTGTAACGAGTTGTCCTTGCAGAAAAAATGTTTTTTTCCTGATAACGAGTTGACATCGCCGGAATTTGTTTTCCTTTTACAACGAGTTGAAATCTGTGTTTTTTCGTTGGTAACGAGTTCGGAATTCATGTTTTCTTCTTATTAACGAGTTCAGATTTGTGTTTTTCTCTGTTAACGAGACGTCCTTGCAGAAAAAATGTTTTTTCCTTGATAACGAGTTTGACATCGCTGGAAATTTGTATTTTCCCTCTATAACGAGTTAAAATTTGTGTTTTTTGTGTGGTAACGAGTTCGAATTCATGTTTTATTCTTATTAACGAGTTCAAATTTGTCTTTTTCTTGGTAACGAGCTGTCCTTGCATAAAATGTTTTTTTCCTTGATAACGAATTGACATCGCCGAAAATTTTTTGCTTTTCCTTTATAACGAGTTGAAATTTGTGGGATTGAAATTTATTGAATCAAACAAAATGCCAACGGAACGAAGATAGTCGAAAAACTGCCAAACGCTTCTCTGCTTCTTCCATGGAGATCTCTTCCTCTAATTTTCTCAATGGCCACTCTGCCGCCGGAATCCACTCGCAACAACCCTCACACCACCATAGAAACACCGAATCCATCGCGTCTTTCGCTCCACTCCCATCGGATTTCGTCCATGGCACTTTCAAAGGAGCCGCGATTATTACGATCCCGAGCAATTGAAGCTTCATTGGCTGCGAGATTTGATACTACCTTACTAGGAAAATTCTCCCAAGGAATGCCTAGCTTGGAGATTATTCGCAAATTTGTCGCTGTGCAAAACTTCAAAGGTACTATCCTTGTAGGGTTAATTGATCAAAAGCATGTTCTTCTTCGATTTACTCTCCGAGAAGATTACATACGCTTGTTCTCAAAATCTATTTGGAATGTTAACAGAAAACCAATGCGAATCCTTAAATGGACTTCAAATTTTCGCATTGATCGGGAACCTTCAATAGTTTCGATTTGGTTATCTTTGCCTATGCTACCTATTCACTTGGTGAATCAAGAATTTATTCTCTCTAGTTTCATCTTTTAGCATGCCATTACGGATAGATAATGCGACTGAACATCTTAATAGACCCTCAGTTGCAAGAGTGCAGGTAGAGATTGATTTGTTGGACTCGTTGCCACGTGTTTGGATTCAGAGTGAAACAAGGACTGGCTTCTGGCAAGTAATCGAGCTTGAAACGACTTTACCATCATACTGTAGATTTTATTGGCACACAGGACATGAAGAACATTCTTGTACAGTTAAATGCCCAGAGCTTCTGCATATTTTTACACACAAATATGAGACACACACACAAAGAGTTCAGACCTAAGCAAAAAGCTGAGGGAAACAATGTCAATACATAACAACATATCTAGAATATGGTATGAAGAGCCTTTTGATCAAGAATCAGGCCAAAGGATAGGGAAAACGAGGCCAATCTCGCCAGATGAATTGATAAACATCGCAGGAATATCACAATACAGCTTCATATACATGTAGCAGTCAGCAAGTATAGATGATAAACATAGCAGGAATATCACAATACAGCAAGTATCAACAACACCGTTAGCACTCAGCAAGTATACAGCTTTGTACTAGCAGAAATATCACAATACCTTCATGACATGTAGCAGTCAACTTGAGAGGTCTTGTGAATAGCATCGTGCGAGATGGCTGCTTGCAAAGTTTCCAAGTGAGTATAATCTATCCAACAGCTTCCAGCATTCCCAGTTTCACATGATCAAGAGACAGAAAGTTTGATTGTAGATGAAATTTGAGCAAAATAATCTTAAAAACTTAAGTGTAAATAATTAAAGTGGAGTTATTCTCGATAATCCTTTCCTACGGTGGTCTTGGATCGAGAATCCTCGCCATGCTTCTTCAATTTATTCCTACAAGAGGAACTGCTCCTATTGGAGTCACCTGAAACAACAAACCACCAGATTTGTTAGCTTTACTACTCACAAGATCGAGGCTGCAGGACAAAGCATTGAGTGAGGCCCATCCATCGGAAATATAATACTAATAAAATATAAAATGTTCTACCTTGAGTGAGGCCGGTTCCTCTCTTTTCCTCTATCACTGCTATATGATTCCCAATTTCGAGAATTGACTCCTGACATGATTTTCAACAAATAATCAATCAATATACTTTACGAGATAAAAAGTTATAATGACGGTGGAAAACCAAGGTAAAAAGACAGCACCTTGATTGCATTTTCCTTTGAAGTCGCTTTTCAAATTCAACATCGGCAAAACAACACTCACTCTACAACAAGATACAAATTACATGACTAGACAAATAGACAAATTAATATGACCGTAAGCCTCCTGTCACACAAAAAAAAAAGAAAAAAAGCTCACCATATTATCGAAGTAAGTTTTGATCCCGACACTCTTAATAGGCCCAAATCTCTTCAATCTCTTGACAAGTTGTCTACAATTGGCATCAAGCGGCAGATTTGTTACACAAATAGAGTGACCATCGCCAAGAGTTGATGCTTTTGTTGCATAATTAAGGGATTGGTGTCCAGTCACAGTGCTCGCTTTGGATGGAAAATTACTTTTACCAGCAACCTGTAGAAAACAAGATATGTAAATTTAATACACACGACACAAAAAAAGACTTAGACATCAAATAATAATAATAATAATAATAATAACGATGATGATGATGCTCCCAAGAAAAAGAAAAACAAGGAACCTAAAATCACCACTGATGCAGATGATGTCTTTGGAACATCTTCCTGGACTTGACGGGTTTTTGTATCTGCATCATCTCTACTCTGACTTGATGCAGATGATTTCTTTGGAACATCCTCCTGGACTTCAGGGGTTGTATCTACATCATCTCTACTCTGACTTGTTTGACTAACTGATCCTCCTTGTTCAAAATATGAAGGATTATAATACATCATCACTATGGAATAGTAAAATATAAGCCATAGATTAAAAAAAAAGCATTAATGAAATATAAAATGTTCTACCTTGAGTGAGGCCGTTCCTCTCTTTTCCTCTATCACTGCTCGAGGATCCCCAATTTTGATAATTGACGCCTGACATGATTTTCAACAAATAATCAATCAATAGACTTTACGAGTTAATAATGACACTGAAAAACCAAGGTAAAAAAAGAAAACACCTTGATAATGACAAAGAAATTTAGATTCTGACTGCAGTAAGATTCTACTCCAACAAAATGCCAAAAAAAAAGAGTGGATTCAAAACAAGGATCTCATGCATTACCAGCTCGGGAGGCAGGGTCGCAATCTCTGCTTCATGTTCTCTGGAAAAAAAAAGCATAGTTACAAATCATGCAAAGATGACATGCACAATGAGATAGACATAGAATTTGTGCAAAATCAGTTTTGACGTCAAGGACCATTGTATAGAAGATATTCAAATTGAAGAGGAAAAAAGAACAAATGTGAAGGAGAAGAGCAGTACTAGTACTACTACAGTATACAGTGGAGCTTTTAAAATAGGTGTCATGATCACAAGTCAGATGGGGCAGTGATACAACTTACGGGTTTAACTTGAGAAATCTGTTGCCTTCTTTTAACGCAGTGGTCTTGCACTTACTGAGTCATAGAACAACCAGAAAGAAATGTATAAAGTACACATTCAAATGAAAAAGAAATCCCCCAAATTATTACTTCATATAAAAAGTGAAGGAACTTACGGCATAGAGAAGCACTGTCTAATGATGAATTGGTCACCACGTGGAAGTTTAAACTCATGGAGGCATATGTTGGTCACAATCGACTTTTATCACTAACCTCTATATAAGTGACTTGTATATATTGATTTTGAACACCATGATGGTCACAACTCTGGACAACACAAAAGTTGTCTTTACCCAAATGAACCAAATGCCTGGTCCACTTGTATGAATCCCAAAGATCAAATTTAACTTGTTCCATACCTGGCACCACATACTCCTTGTGTAGGTCACATGTAAATACAAGATCACCTTCAATTTCTTGACTTTTAAGAGTCATTGCCACAACTGATTCACAAAACTCTGTTATAGCATAGATGATTTTGTTTAGAACGACAGCCACTCCTACAATATTATAGCACAGATTGTCCTTAACCGTGACGGGATACCATTTGTCTCTGCCAACATTATATGCCCACATTTTGTGGTAGTCGATATTAAACAGAATGGTATCATCCAAAACTGCAGTACCCTGAATTAATCCTATACGACCATCACTAAGTAGTGGAAGAGGTTCTCGTTCCTCCCAAGACTGTGAGAGAGTATCATAGCGCTCAAAACGGGGGTCTGGTGAATTTTTGCCCCAACAAGGTTGTGCCATAAAATAAATATGGTCACCCATAGTTACAACATGTCCCATGTATTTGGGGCCAAGGGGGGCCTTGATTATTTTGCATTTTTTTGTACTCAAATTGAATATAAAACCAGGCAATTTACCAACTTTTTCAGTTTCAGATTTTCTAAGAGGACAACCTAGCAACATATACAAGTCCTCAGTAGAACTTTCCGGAGGAAGAGAAAACGCCCATGACATCGGTCGTTGCACCTGTGGAATACGAGGGATGTGTGCTGAAAATTCCGTTTCAATAGCAGAAGATGCATATTCATGGTTATGTACTTGTGTCTCAAGTTGGATAATGCTACTATAGTATGGGGAAACACTATCCCAAGACACCACTACAAAAGAGATTGAGGTCCTGCGTCGTCATCCATGATGGGGCTGAAACAAGAAAGAAAATACATGCCCAAGTGAATTATTGAGATGGTCAATCCCCAAATTAGACAAATTATTAGAACCCTAAAAAACCCCAATTCGGCCAATTTATGAAACTTGTTCAACATTCTTGAATGGAATCCTTAATCAGAATTAAAAACTGAAAACCAACAACGAAACTTACCGGAAAAATTGAATACTCGAATTTTTTGTTTTTGCTTCGTCTGAGAGAATAGAGACAGTTGGCAGCTTATTAGACTCGGAGAGATGACCTATCGAATTACACAAATTAAAAGATCTGCTTACACAGTAATGAGATAAAGAAACAGCAAAAAAAACTGGGCTAGATGAAAGAATACCTTTTATCACGTTCAGAGATGGAGATGAGAAGATGCCATGCAATTGTGTTGCTGCGATCTTTCCTTTATCTAGGGCTTATCTGTGCCGCGGATGGGGCTATTGGATCATAATTAGGTTTTTTGGTCAGCATATACGTGTTTAGTCACTAAAACTAGTAAATCACTCATTTAACTCTTAAACGCGTAAATATTAGTATATAAAAACAAAAACAAAAAAACCTATTTATTTGCACCGCGACAATTATACCGTACACCACTTTATATATTACACGTCATCTAGCATATGCAATCTATTTTTATTTTTTTTTTTATTTTGTTAAAACGGGGCTTTTATTCAAACTTGCAAGCCAAAGCTTGAGAATTTACAGCTCGACAATATTCCAGTTAAACTAGGAAACCAAAAAACAAGAACTTTACAAATGATCTTCACTATTCCAAACTCGTCTAATGTTCCTTGCTCTTTCCACCATCTTTGCTACAAAGACCATTGGGGGTGGCCTTCTGTATTGTTCATCAAAGAGCAACTTGTTCCTCAAATACCAAATTCCTGTCAGCATTTCTTTCCAAAACTGTCTCCATTTCTATTTACACTCCTATTTTATGCAATCTATTTTTACACCACACTAAAATTTAAATATTTATTTACACTCCTATTTTATTTACAAGTTTGTCATTCCTATTTATACACCACGTTCACATTTTTATACACTTTCACACCAACTCTATTAGTTAATTTCCTTCAGTTTTCATATCATCTTAATCAAATCGGTCATCCCTATTCATTGTCCCTTTTAGAAAGAAAAAAAGAATTGATCAAAAAAAAAAAAAAAAAACTATGTCCATTGTTAAAGTCAAACAGCTTCAAAGTAAGGTGGCAAATGGCTGTTTCTGAACCAGATGGTAATTTCATGTTTTCACTTTTCTCCCTTTTAAATGAGACAAACAATTGTATAATCAAACCAAAAGGAACATAAAAAAATAAAATAAAATAAAAAAAGCTTGATAAAGCAAGTAATTAGGAATTTTCAAGGACTGTATCGAAATACTTGAAGAGTACAACTGCATTAGTTACAGTTTGCAAAGAAAGACACTGGTCAAAGCTAATTATGGGGAATTAATAAGTAAAGTGTAAAGGCTTTGTGCCCTCTAGGCATGGATCACTCATCACTGCCAGAACAAACGATTCATGCACGCGATAGTGTAAGTACGGCCATTTTGATTGAATGTTGTCAAATATGACATCCGGAGATAAGTTGATGCTATTTCGATGCTCGTAAACATTCCTAATAAACCTTAGAATGTCGTACACATATGCCTGATAGTTACCCTTCGGATGCGAGAAAACTGCATTAAAATTGGGATGCATTCCACCTATACTCCAATTGCCGGTGTTCATGAACTCATTATCAAACTCCCCCCAATATAGTGCGTTCAACAGTTTGGAAGTCTTCATGTCTTTAGCCCGCATCCCATTAAAAATTTGTGAAAAACCTTCTAGAATTTTCTGTGCTTCATCCTCCAAAAATGGATGAGTCGAAATCATCAATAACCGGTTATCACTCCTGAAAGATATTAAGAAAACATTAAAAACCAACGCAATCTAAAATGAGAAGGGAATAGAATTATATAGAATAAAAAGATGCACACTTACATAACGTCAGGGGCCGATAAGGAATCGATAAATATCGACTCCCTTCAAATCCAGTTGTCTTGGCAAAGTATCTCTCAAGACCCTCCATAAAGTTATCGGCGTGAAAACTTTTGATGTTTTTCCACTCCACCACACCCGCCACGCTCATGTCTTCATAAAGTGTGTCAGCAATGATCTTCACCGCCATCTCATCATGTGCACAAAAAAAATAACCATTTTCTAAGTGCAACTTTGAACTTGAAATATTAGTCTTGTGCATCGTCATTACCGCATCATTAATATCTCTTATTTCTCTCTGGATAAACGAGTTGGGATTTCCACTAACGGTAATTGTAGCACCAAAAGAATAGGTAGGGTCGTTTAGAAACGACAAATAAGGCTCAGGAATATCGTGTAAGAAGCAGTCAAACTTCTCAAAGCAGCAAAGTGTCATGTTGATATCATGATCGAAGGAGTAGAAGTGTGCTTTTAGCACTCTTGGATGGCTGATTTGATTGGCGCATCTAAACATCTTTGCAGCTTCATTCAACTCATCAAAACACTTGAATGACGCTTCAAGCGTCACCAAACCATCTTCATAATGTATCTCCCCATGATAATAAATAGTATCATCCAAGTCGCCACTTGCATCGACGCGGCAGGTCAAGATCCGAATCCGCCGCGCTTTGTCACAACTAAAACGTTTATTCAAAAAATAATATGTGATCTTTGGATTGCCTGTTTTTACATGAAGACAGAGAAAATGGTCAAACGTTACAGTAAAAACAAAACCGTACCACACCTATACTGTTAACGAGCCGAGCCGAGTATTGGTAGTTCAAATACGAGCTCATTTAGCTTTGTTCGTCAAACGAATAAATAAAAATAACGTTCGAGCTCAGCTCGTTTAAAAGATGAAATGTTCGAGTTCGTATTCAAGTTTGGGTCGTAAAACTCGAGTTTGAAGACATATATGTTTAATGAGCCGATCTCAAACACAAGATCGAACGTTTCATCTTTTAAACGAGCAAAGCTCGAACATATTGTTTTTGTTCGTTTATCATTACAACGAGCTCGAGCTCGAGCCACCAATACTCGATTCATCTTGGCTCGTGCTCGTTAACAACATTTTTACCTATTATTGTTTGCTTTGGCACCGGCGTTAGTTGTGCTTCATTGTTTTTGTCTCTTCCTTCTGCCTTGTTTTTTCCTTTGCTTTTTCTTTGTTTTTTTCCTTTGTTTTTTTCCTTTGTTGTTTGACATCTTGTTCTGATATATTAACCAGCTCGTTCTTGTTTGACATCTTGTTCTGATATATTAACCAGCTCTAGTATTAGAGTATTAGTAAGCTCTAATAATACTAGTAAAATCAGTAATAATAATACTAGTAAAATCAGTAATAAAAAAATAAGATAAAAAAGATTTTCCAAAAGCTGAAATGATAGTTCTTCATACACCATAATCAAACCAATAATCCAAAGTTCATACTCCATATTTCATACACCATAATCAAAACGACACTTCATAGTTCATACTTCATACACCATAATCAATTTTAGTTAAAAATCATATATCTTGTAGCTAACATAATGTGTGAGCAAAGTAGCAACAGACAAGTCCTTCCAAAATTAGAAAAAATAGCAATGAGAAATCAATACTCCAAATCCAGCCACTCGAAAACATGAAATGAAGAAATAGAATTAAAGTAAATGTCAAATCATCTAGAAACATTAGCAATGAAGATAAAGAAGAATGAAGCATTTTATTTGCACCACCCTTAGACTACCGATACATCACACTTTTTTGCACCACACTTAAACGACTTTCAGAAAGTCGATTCTTGATTATTGACTCAAGAATCGACTTTGTGACTTTGTGAAGGTCCATTTATTAACTCAAGAATCAACTTTATAAAGATTGTTTTAATGTGATGCCTTGATAGATTGATAGATTGATAGATTGATTGTGATGCAAATAACGTCGCCGAGAATAACACATAGCTCTTGAACCCATTAAGAGCAAAAACATCCAACAAACTAATTAAAGAAATGCTAAACATACCGACAAAAAGATTATAATAAAAAAATAAAGTGTCATACCTGATTGACGGCAAAATCTTTAAATATATAAGATGAAATTAGTTGACCCACTGTTCACCAAACTCAAAAATTGGTCCCGTATCTAAATTGATACCCTCAAATGGCAAGCCTGGTAAACAAAAAGAAATGATAAACAAAAAAGAACCCCCTTTTATAAAGCTAACAAAACAATAAGCAAAGCTTAACAGATAAGAACTAACAGAGAAAGCTATAAATAGAATTCATTAAGCTACATTAAGCTTAATCAAGTTGTATGTACTCTGTGTCGGTACAACAACAACAAAAAAATAAAAAAAAGGAAATGATAAAACATCTACACCTTCATGCATTCAGTTACTTTCTCAAAAACAATTCCATGGTAAAAGTTACTTGTATTTGTCTACAATTTTCCAACAAATAAGCACGAAGATGAACTAAATTGGTCCCGCTCTCTCCGACAAAAACAATCAATTAACTTGTGAACCTTTAAGCAGAGCCTAATTTTCCTTGTGAACACAAAATGGTGGAAGAATCGGCTGTGTAAAATGGTGCAAGAGCCTATCTGAACCAAGCCAGCGGCGGGAGAAATGGTGAACCCTAATGGTCCGCTTTGAGCCGGAGAATCAAACGGCGGCGAGTAGCAAAGGCCAAAGGGTCGGGTCCGAAGTCCGTGAACTCTGTCTGAAGAGGGAAGCGGCGGCAAGTGAAAAATTTTTGTTTAGGTTTTTAGGGTATAAGGATAAGGCCACCCGTAACATAAGTCCTATATCGTGTCCTATATCAAGTCCTATCTTTAAAATGAAATAAAAAATAGAGTTTATTCCAAAATAGCTTTCACAGCAGAGTCTCTATTCTTACTTATGAGATACACTATTCACGTCCTACACATATTTAATTATAAGAATAGAGATTCTTACTTATGAGATACACTATTCACGTCCTAAACATATAAAGAATAGAGATAAAGATGTTGCTGGAGTCAAATAATAAATATTTAATGTGTATAAATAAGGTTGTGAGGTAGATTAATATTATTTGAATGTTATAGGGATAAAGATAGGGATGTTGTTGTGGATATTTTTGAATTGAGATACTGTAAATAGGAATATGTACTCTTTTATACTATTTTATGGATAAAATTTGGGTAGACCATGGATTAGGTAAATCCCGGTTTCTTGCTTTGACACATTCTCGTTAAGATGCTCGGTGTAATCGTTGGTGAATATCGGGGTAGTAACCCGATCGAGTGATTTGGACTTGTTTCCTTAACAAGGTTTTTCTGCGAAACCAAGGATTTACGCAAATTGTGGGTGAATGCGGGGCGTCTCACGGCACTTAATCATGTTAGGTTAATCGGTTTTCTAAAGGGATAATTAATTAACCTCACATAGGGTGGTTAGATTGAGTTGTTCGATCTAATCACTAGGGTTGGGAGTTTGCACCCGTAAGCGTCTCGAAACGGTTTGTCGGAAACATTCACTTGAAAGTGATATACCCAACCGGAACAGGACCTTTGTTCCAGGTGGATTAGGCTTATTGACCCGACCCATACAAATTATATGAGCCCCAGCGGTGTAGCCGCACTACTCTTATCGGATCACGCGCCTTTGAATCTAAGCCGGACATATCTTGACATGTGGTTTCTCTCTCTTATAGTCAAGGCAAGATCGAAGTCGCTATCCGCCGATATCTCACAATGTTTCTCTTTGGATGTCCATTGTTCACTGGAACCTCGAAGAGGATAAAGCATACGGACACGGTAGCAAGGCCACTTGTAATATCTGACAGATACTGATATGGTGGCAAGACACTTGTAATACATGTATAATTCCTTTTAATTATATCATTAGGCGTCTAGTCGTGAGCAGATGACCGACTTACTTGCCTATAAATATGAGATCACATGTAATAGCAAAAGGGAGAAGAAATATACACAGACCAAGCTCTGTCAATTTGTCGACTCACTCATATCTTCTTACTTTTTGCTTGTCTGACAACCCCGTTCTTCATCGCCACCGTACTCTCTCCGGAGAAATCACACATAACAGCCTCTTATCCTCAAGATTGACACTGTTATCGCAAACCTGGTGTTCCACGCAACATCAGAAAGATCGAGTTGGGTTAGAAAGTAACGGATCGGATCATAGTCTCGGTTATCTTATTTGCTTTTGTTTATGTTTTATATTAGTAAGTAGTAGAAATCGGCGGCGCCTGACAAGCCGCCATTTCACCAAAATATGTGTTGATCTGAACTAGTTGTTTTACACTGACGCCGGTACTCGACCGGATTCCCTGTGGGATACGACCTGACTCGCCACCCTCTGTACTAGCACACGACCCGGTACTCTGCCGGTCAGTCGGCCGCTATATAGGGTTCTTGGCCTATCACCGACCCCCAGAGATAATGGTACCAGACACAGGTCTTTTCGATCCGATACCTACCAGTCATTGGATCTTCTTCGGATCGGTCGTCTGGGGGTAGGCATCTTGCCAACTGATTCTAGCTTTGAAAAGAAACTCACTGCAAAAGAGTAAAGAACGACATCAGGATATAAAAAAATAATAAATAAATAATAATGAATGAAAGCAGAAAATATGCAAGGGAATAAAAGTAGAAGTGTGGCGGCACGATAAGGCGAGATGAAAGTCCTACACAAGATCCGCCGCGTCTCACGTCAAGTTCCATGTAAGGCTCGGGACCCGCGTCTCGATATCCGTGTAAGGATATAAAGAGTGTAAGTGTCGAGTTGACACATCGGGTTGAGCTCTTTCAAGGATCCGGCATTCATGAGGAGTCACAGAGTCTAACTTATCATGCCATTTCTGGGGTCTTTTAAACCAGGATCCGACATCGACTTCCCCCATTTCATGTCGGATGAAGAAGAAATGGGGCTTCCAGTCTCCCTTAGATGATGTCACTTTCTGGACGAATTTTGGGACCAAAGGACGCCTCTGGAACGTATACCATCCTGCATCCTGCAAGGACTGGATCGAGTAATATTGGCGGAAGAGTCGGACTGAGAATGGCACTTTCGCAACCCGACAAGCAATAGTGAAGCCCATGACGCTCCTGATTCCATTAGGAGCGATCTGTGTGATTCCGATCTGGTAGTGACGAAGCACATCGACCAGGGCCGGATCAAAAGGAACTCTTAGCCCTTCCTTCAGTTGGGCCTCATAAACAGCGCAAAATCCGTGAGGAGGCTCACTGGTATATTGGTGTCTCCCTTGTGAAACCCTGAAGTTGTCTGGGCTAAACGGAATACCATATCTCTCGCATATGGTTTGGACTTTGGCCAACTTTAAGGCAGAGATGCATCCCATAGGCCCCTGGCCTTTCATCTTTGTTTTCCTCTTTTTATCACCGGGACGGGATGTAGAGGCCTTTTCTCCTTCTTCTCCGATTATCTCTCGCTTGAGAGGCCGAATTAGCTCGAAAGCTGCTTCTTTCCGTTGATTCTTCTTCTACCACTATTTCTTCCATATTTTGTGAATCACTTTCACTTATAGACATGGGATGGGAGAAATGCAAGGAAAATACTAGAGGAAAAGTAAAATCAGGTAAAAAGGCTTACTTGGTTTTTTCGGTTTTGGCAGAAAGAGTAGAGAGCAAATGAGAAGTCCGGTGCTTTATGCCTCCTTTTATGTTGAACAAAATCTTTCAAATGATTTGAAAGGGCGTGATCTCCGGCGGTTATAAGGTTGAGAGCGATGTTTTAGGAACACGCCCCCAGATGGACCAATAGGAATTCTCTATTTACTGCAGGCATTAATGGTAGTGGGGTATGACCTCATCCTACGTCAGCCTATGAACGGTTAGGGGTCAGCTGTCCTTCCCGCCTAAAGAAGAACGCATGTCGAGGGATAGTTCAAATTTCTCGATCCGACCTCAGCCCTCAAGGAAGGCTTCTCTCCGATCTGGGGGGCTTATGACGATACGGGATTTCACCCCTCCACGTGGAATTATCCAAATGGTCCAGATGGCACATTAGGGAAATCGATCCCGCCACAGCTATATCGCATCGAATCGGTCAAGAGTCTAATCTCGGGCACCCACGTCGGTGATATTTGAGTCGAGACCATAAACCGGCTCAGTTTTCCTAAGCCCATTATTCCAGTGATTACTTGGAGAAGGGGCAAGGCCCAATGAGGGCAAATATGACAATAGATCATAGCCGACCTACTATAGGGTTAAGGCATGCATTGTCCTTAGAAATATCACATTTCAGGAACTACGTAAGGCTTGATTCCTGGAAGAAAAACAGGATACGTAGGCAATCTAAGATACATTCTTAGATTCAGCCGTAAAAAACATAAACCCTATTTCTCACCTTACTTTTTATTCAGCCATCTTATTCCTTTCAGTTCATCTTTAGATTATCATTGGCCCTATCATATTAGTGGTGCGTTATTTAGCATCGTCACATGCCATCTAGCATATTATATCGTACACCAATTTATATATTACACACCATCTAGCATATGCACTCTATTTTTTTTTTTGTTAAAACGGGGCTTTTATTCAAACTTGCAAGCCAAAGCTTGAGAATTTACAGCTCGACAATATTCCAGTTAAACTAGGAAACCAAAAAACAAGAACTTTACAAATGATCTTCACTATTCCAAGCTCGTCTAATGTTCCTTGCTTTTTCCACCATCTTTGCTACAAAGACCATTGGGGGTGGCCTTCTGTATTGTTCATCAAAGAGCAACTTGTTCCTCGAATACCAAATTTCTGTCAGCATTTCTTTCTTTTATTTACACTCCTATTTTATGCAATCTATTTTTACACCACACTAAAATTTAAATATTTATTTACACTCCTACTTTATTTACAAGTTTGTCATTCCTATTTATACACCACGTTCACATTTTTATACACTTTCACACCTTATTTTGTTTTATGATAAACAGATCTCTTAATTTTATAAATTGTTTTTCTGAACTCTATTAGTTAATTTCCTTCAATTTTCATATCCTATATCTTATATCTATTAAGAGTGAAGAGGGTCTCTCCACATTGTGCCACGTGGCAGCTTGTGGGGCTGACACGTGGCACCTGGTTTTTTTTTTTTTTTTTCTCCGGTAAAAAACGTGATTTCGGTTATCTCTATATATATATATAAAGCGATTTCTTTTCTTCGACTCTCCGTTACATAAATCGAGCGAAAGTGTATATTTTTCGTATCTGAGTCATTTCGAGTGCACAATTAATGGCAAGTCGCTCCAACAAACATTGTGGCTTTAGTTTTACATTTCGTTATAGTGAAGAGGGTCGCTCCACATTGTGTCACGTGGCGACTTGTGGGGTTGACACATGACACTGTTTTTTTTTTTTTTTTTAAAAACCGTGATTTCGGTTATCTCTATATATATATAAAGCGATTTCTTTTCTTCGACTCTCCATTACATAAATCGAACGAAAGTGTATATTTCGATACGGGTCATTTCGGTACAGTTAATGGCAAGTGCCTCCAACAAACATTGCGGCTTCAGTTTTACATTTCTCGTTATATCTCTATACATATAAACCGATTTCTTTTTTCCGACTCTCTGTCAATGTTTACTTTCCGATTCCGCTTCGCTTTGATCACCACAGTTCAATCAAACCGGTGGCGCCTTAAAAATTAATATTATTTATTTATTTATTATTTTATTTTTTTCCCTTTCAGTAAAAACCGTGATCCTTCGGTAAAAACCAAACTGATTTCTTTTTTCCGACTCTCCGTCAACGTTTACTTTCCGATTCCGCTTAACTTTCGCCACCACAGTTGAATCAAACCGGTTTTCCTTGGCGCCTAATCATTTTTTTTTACCCGCCGGTAAAAACCGTGATCCTTAGGTAAAAACCGTGATTTCGTATAGCTTTTATCAATTCAAATAAAATAAGAAAAAAAAGTTATATTAGGTTGGACTATCGGTACTATATTGGGAGTCTCGACAACGTCTCGGACACGTGTCGAACATTAAATATTTTAAAATATTATTCCAAGTAGTCGATGTGTTTGGACACGTCTCGGAAGCGTCTCGGAAACGCGTCTCGGACCGTGTCATGTCTAAAATATATCGGACCGTGTCATGTCGAAAATGTGTCGGACCGTATTATCTTCATTTTCCCACTTTCACTTCTTGTTTCAAATCCACCTTCGATTGCTTTTACAACAATTATCACAAAACACCGCTCCACCTACTCTCCTCCTTCTTACAATCCGAAGCGACCCTTCTCCCTCCTCCCTGCTTTGATTATGTCATGTCTCCGGCCAATTTCACATCTTCTCTTTAACCACCATGTTAGCGGACAATTTGGAACCACAAAATTCAGCCCAACTCCTTGGCTTCATACAAAATTGAGTGGAATGAAATCATTCTTTTACTAACTCTCTCGAGCAGTTGAACAACTCTATGTATTGATTTTTTTTCCATATAAGGAAGAGGCGAAGTATTTGCCATTCCACATCATCAATTGAAGCTGAGTAATATCCATTCTTTTCTTCACATGTGCTCTTATAGATTTTATTTGCAAATTGGAACATCAATTCTAATTTATGTGTTCTTTGTTTTTGCATGCCTAATCTAGGATTACAGAGTTTGCTTGAGAAGATTTCATAACGAGAAATTGTTGTGCTAAAGGTGTGTGCCTTCTTTGGTTTTTTCGGATGGACATGAAATTAGTTATATCTGTTTTAATTTTTCTTACATTTCTTGAGATGATTTTGTTTGGAGAGGTCCATAACATTTTCTATGTTGTATAATTGGATCACATTGACTTGTGAAAATCTTTAGGGCAATTAGCATCCATATTTGTGTGGTCTCGTTGTAGTGAATTATGCTTCCGAAAGAATTTCTTTGGACATGATCTTAGTCTTGACCAAATTATTTCATTGATTCATCCAAATTTTTCACATTAGGTTGGCTCCATTGTCTTGTAGTTGTTTTCGAGTAATGATTGTCTTTGGTCGGTTGTTCTTCTTGTTGTTTGTTTTTGCACACAACTAGGCACCCCGATTCACAGGAATTAGTGTTGTTTTTCTTGCTTGGTTTTACATACAAGCCTCTGTTTCCCTATTGTTTTGCGTACTACTACTGCTAACTCATGCTTGTTTGGGCTATATGCTCTCTTAGGATTTTGGTGCTATATGCTCTCTTAGAGTTTTGGTGCCTTGTTGTTGGTTTTACGGCTATTTCGGGATGTTGAGAAGGTCCTCATTAAGATATTGCTTCTTGATGCTTAATGGTTGTGCTATTGTTATGTGACATTAGTAGGTTTATACCAACGAGGGTATTGTTGTGTGTCGATTCATGTTTTATTTATATATCACTTTAGTGCATTAATGGAAGTGTATTTTTTTTTTTTTCACGCGATTTCATGTGTGCAGTATCATGTATGTGATGAATACTTATGTATAGATTTCATGTTCATGATATTTCTTGGTTGTTTTTTGTTGGTGTTTCTTTGCCATTGCACAAGATTCTACCATTTCACAATAATGTTGCCTTTGTTCTTGTCTACTAACACGGAGTTGTTTTCTTACATAACAAATTTTTTTCCCTGGTTTGTTGCTTGTTCAATGACGTTATCTACAGAATCGGCTAGAAATCCACATGCATTTGGACCTCGGGTAATTTCAAGAAATTTACTTATCGCATGAATCTTTGTCACGATGGTTGTTTGAGGCTTTTTGGGACTTGCTATTGTGTTTGTATTCGTAGTATTCCTTCGTTCAATCTCTTAGTTTCTTTTTACCTTGAATAAGTGATGTCGAGTCTAGAAGCCGAGATGCCTTTGGTGCACAAACACGGAATGATGCGGCGCCCGAAATAGATTAGCCAGGTTACGAGGCGGCGGGAGAAAAAGTTGAGGCGTGAAATGGGTTCGCCATTGCCGTTGTCAGTGTCCGTAATCCGTTTGCCGATAATCTTTGAAAGAAGGGTCCGGCCTTCGTGTCCGACCACTAGCATTAGTGCACGCTTGTACGATGAACCACTAAGCGACCCGATGTGGTTCGACCATGCAATATCGTCGTCGACTGATGCTCATTTAAATTCACGCAAAGTCATGTACATGCCCGTCAAAGCCGTGATCGACTTCTTTTGCCTAACAGTTGTTCCCAGATTTGTTGTACTGCGAGATCTTTGCGCTTGATAAGGCAAGCGAAAGATCACTTAAGGTCTTCGATGGAAGTGAAACGAGCACACCAAAGGCTCGGCCTTGAATATGCGTAGTGTGGTGGAGTGCGTGCCAATCACCTACACCTCCTCTACGGTGTCGAATTCCCGGAAAAAAGGGTAGGGGCTGCTTACCAATATCCACGACTCTGCGATATTTTAGATCCCATACAGATTCGTTCAACATCTTTGCAAAGAAATTTAAACATGAAACAAGAAACTTACATTTGTTGCAGGGGATGTGTTCCTTGCAACTACATCATTGCCGTCTATCATGGTTGGCTTTGCTCACGAACAAACTAAAGAGGCCGTAGATTTTAGATCATCAATCCGGACATATAACAACCATCTTGCTTTCACTTAGCTAGGAGTAACTTATGATAAAGAATTAGCACGTAGGAACAAAGGCATATACACGTTCGAGGGTGCAAGGTCGGTGCATCATTTTATGGATGGATGATTGAGGATAGTGATAAGGCTAGAAATCTTGTTTTATTTCCACGATCACGATTCACGAGAAATCACAGAGACTTGGTTGTCAAGGTGTTTGAAATGACACTTGACAAAATCTGGTGTATTAGATGCCAACCACCCTACGCGCGTTTTTAGAGATTTGCGGCTGCAACCCAAACATTGATGAACTTGAAATCGTGTTGTCTGCAACCACAGGTTGGATCAAAGGGTGTACAATAAGCCGGCCGTTTCTCAGGTTGCGGGCATCTTGGTTGATGGGCGCGAAGATATGCAGCGGAATATCAAGGTTTTTACTCACGGTGGAAATTCACATAACATCCGGTATTATTTTGGCTATTATGATCCGGCTTCATACCCACTACGTTCCTTATGGTCGGTGAGGGTGGCATCGAGTATATCGACAAGAGAGTATGAAAATTAGCGACGAAAAGAAGCGGGCAATTGAGGCTAACATGTCCATTCACCCACAATATGTTATCTGCGGATGAACTACTTGAAGGAGAGTGCGTGGTTTTAGGATGTGAAAACAATGACCCGGCGGTGTGTCGATAAGAAGTATTATTGTTATAGGTGTCAAATAAGAAGAACGATGAATCATACCTTCTCCGTTTTGGAAAATTTGTTCCAACGATATGTGGTCGATATGTTTGTCAAACTAGAGACACAACGTTTAGACTATTTTAGAGTTCAACGAGAAAAACATTAGGCAAGAGTTTTTGCAAGGTATAGTTGATCTTTGCCCTGGATGCGCGAAACCGATGCCAACAAGGTTGGTCGTACTATATTACCGGTTGCATTCTTGGCGGGCCCAGACATATGAGGAAAAAATACCTGAGGCGCCATGTATCTTTGAGTGCGCAAGTTTGGGAAGCCGGATATTTTCTTGACTATAACTTGCAGCCAAAATTGGCGAGTTTAAAACCTTATTAGGTCGGGGTGAACTAGCTCAAGATAGACCGGATTTACTCGATAGGGTTTTCAGAGCTAAGGTTGAGGAATTAAAGATAGAATTATTCAAGAAAAATATATTTGGCAAGGTGGCTGGATATACATATGTAATAGAATTCCAGAAAAGAGGGTTGCCTCATGCACACTTCCTGCTGATACTAAAACCTCAGTATAAGATGTACAGGCCAGAAGAGTTTGACCAAATTGTGTCCGCCGAGTTGCCTAACAAGGAACTTCACCCACATCTACACAAGTCAGTGGTCAAGCATATCTTTGCCGCAGGCGTCTGGTCCTTAAATCAAAAAAGGCAATTTGTGCGATCGCAATACCACTAAAGAATTACGTTTTGAAGCTGCGATCTGGCCCGATGCATACCCATTGTATAGGCGTCGAGGCGACGGGAGTCGTGTAAAGGTAAGAGGTTCATGGTTGGATAACGGTGGGTTGTGCCATACAACCCATATTTACTAACAAAGTTTGTTGCCATGTTAATGTTGAGTTTGTTCCTTTGTGAAAATTTGTGAAGTACATCTACAAATACATATGCAAAGGAAATGATAAAATTGCATTCGGCGTTGCCCGATAAGGTGCGGCACAAAAATAAATGAGATTGATCAATACGATCTGGCGAGATGGATATCGGCTCTAGAGGCATTATGGCGAATTTATCGCTTTCCTTTGGGAGAAATGAAGCCCTCTGTGATTCAGCTTCAGGTACATCTAGAAAATTATCAACCCATCAACTTCAACCACAAGCACAAACTGCATAATATAATGCAGAATCCATTAAACAGGAAAACAATGCTAACAGAATTCTTCATGATGAACCGCCGCGGATGCTTTATAAAGTCAAAAAGACAACATATTCGAATTCCCAGATTATTTTGTGTGGGAGCACAATAAGAAGGCTTGGAAGGTGCGTTTGAGGTGACTCCATTGGCGAGAATTATTCTGATTAACCCGATGGAAGGTGAGCGTTATTATTTAAAGCTCACCTTCCGAAGGTTCGAGCACTACATCGTATGTTGATTTAAAACTTTACGCCCGGTAAGATATATCAAGCTTTCATGAATCTGCTCTTGCTTGCGCGATTTTTAGAAGAAAATGATAGCCAAGAGCTATGCTTGGAGGAAACATCGACATATCATATGCCTTTTGAACTAAGGCACCTATTTGCTCGTTCTTTGGTATACACCTCCCGTCGGATCGGTTAAATTATGGAACAAATTCAAAGGCAACATGGCGAAGACATTGTGCGGCATCAAAGCGTCGCCACGTGTGGCGTGGCGATTCTTTGTGTTGAGGCAGTCAGCGATTTCTTAGTATCAATGAGGAAAGACATTGGTGATTATAATTTGGTCCCGAAAACATGAACAAAAAGTCGGTTTGAGGATTTGACAAAGGAGTTGAGGCGAAGCGAGAACATTTTGGTCTCGAAGCGAGTTTTTGCGCCAGGAAAATGTTAAACCTGAGCAAGCGGCTTTTGATGCTATATGTGGTGCGGTGTATGGGAATAAAGGCCGAGTGTTTTTGTTGATGGTCACAGGGTACCGGCAAGACCTTTTATACGGGCTCTTCTTGCCAAGGTTAGATCCAAGTGTGATATCGCTCTAGCAACGACCACTTCGGTATATTTGCATCGTTGCTACCGGTGGCGAAACCTCTCGTTCGAGTTTAAGATTCCAATTGATGCAAGCGAAGGCTTCACGTGCCGGATAAGTAAGCGATCGTCTTTAAGCGCGTATGATTAGTACTTGCAAATTGATCATATGGGGCCGAAGCTCCAATGGCTAAAAAACGACCATAGAGGCTTTGGACACCATGTTGAAAGGCGTGATGGAATGCGATAAATTGTTCGATTGGTAAGGTTGTAGTATTAGGTGGTGATTTCAGGCAAAGCGCTTCCGGTCGTGCGCGAGAGGAATAAGCGTCGGACAATTAACGCCCGTTGATCAAGTCTTACATCACGGGGTCACCTAAGAAAACTTCGACCTATCCGCGAGAATATGAGGCTCGGTTGGACCCAACTTTTCGTCTTTCTGCGGCAATTGGTGATGGTACTAACCAAGCGATGGCTCTGGAGCAGTTCACCTTCTGAAGGTATAATGATCAAGACATGTCGTAATGAATCCGGGCTAGATAAACTTATTTGTGATGTTTTCCCATATGCGCGACTAGGAATATGTACGAGTGCAACTTGATCAACGAGCCATACTAACCACGAAAAATCAATTTGTTGATGAAATAAATGAACTCATGATTAGTAAAGTCCTTGGTGTGGAATCCGAGTACATTAGCTTTGACCATGCAACTAACCCTAACGACCAAGGGCAATATGAAGATCTGCTAAACAGCTTGAACTTCAACGGCCTGCCACCTCATAGGTTGGTCTTGAAAATTGGCTCCCAGCCAATTTTACTTTGAAATTTGGATCCCAGCGAGGGGCTGTGTAATGGTACACGCTTAATCTGCATAAAACTAGACAAGAATGTGATTCATGCCGAGATTGCTATAGGCGATCATATTGGAAAGAGAGTTTTCTGCGCCGGATACCGTTACAACCAACAAAGATGAGTTACTGTCGATTCCTTTCAAGCGGGTACAATTTCGGTGGTGTGCTATGCAATGACAATAAACAAAGCACAGGACAAACTTTGGACTATGTGGGGGTGTATTTAAAGGAACCCGTATTCTCACACGACACGGTATATGTGGCCTTGTCACGTGCTAGAAAGACTCTGAGACTTAAAGGTCTATGTGGAACATTTGTTTTTGACAAGGGCACAACAAGAACAACAAAAATGTTGTTTCTGAGAGAGGTCTTGAGTAATGTTTAGCGAGGATCTAGATAAACATTTTGATACTTTGTCATATCCATTCCGTATTCTGTTTGATTCCTCTTGCCTTTAATTTCTTTTCATTCCGTGTGGCATGGCCAATCTATATTCGACATGTGAATAAGAATCGTAGTCCATAAGCTAGAAAAAGCTGATTGTTCCGGTCTTCACTGCAAATTTCCGACAAGATGAATGCATGAGGATGCATACTTTCACGTACCACAGCGTTGACAAGGGAACTCCGTTTTGGGTATTATCGTCCAACTTGTTCGTAATGAAGATATTAAAATTGGGAAATCAGGCAAGGTGTACCAGGGATATGTCTTCTCTGATATGAATGTAAGTCGTTTTGGTCTATTTCTCGTCCTTTTGGGTTGGTTGGGGATCAAGTTCTATGCACTTTACTATGTCTTTGTATTATTTCTTGCGAGGCACTTTCGTTGGCGGCGTTAGCTCACGAACAAACAAGCAAGCGGCAGCCAGTGTTACGTCCCTATTGTCGCTACTACATCTCAAATCGCCCCTTAAACCTTGCACACCTGGTTTCAATGTCGTGACTACCCATACTCATGGACATTGTGAGCAATTCCGGTTCATCTATCCATGATTCGATGCCATGTACTATACCCACAACTTCAACTTCAAGAAAGCGTCAGGACATCCACAAGTTCATCAACCATGATGAGTATTTAGGTGAGTTATGCGACTTCTATTGCTTTTCGATGATACATTTTGTGAATAAGTTGTCTTGCTTTTTGGTTTGTGCTCCTGCAATGCCATGAATTAAGATTAATTAGTTTCCATTCAAGGCTTACATATGGCACAATTTAGTTTATACTTTTAAAGCTGCCGGATGGTGCGTGCTCTTGTGGTGACACATATTCTTGTACCACTTATACACAACTTCCCATAACTTTGTTTATTTACTTTTCTACGGGGATACGAGCTCTGGTTCTCCACTCATATCCGATTCGGGATCGTCAAAAAACTAACAAGCTTGAATATGTAATTGCGTTGATGAAGGGTTAGCATCCCGAATTTAGCTTGTTTATATTGCTTACAATAGTATATTCTTGACAATGTAATTTAACCACGATGTTTAATACATACAATTTACTCTCGGGAAGAAACTTGTGCTTATCGTGCACAGGAGATATGATTGATAACGAACAAAATCAGTCCTTTGCAAAGCTTCTACGCCAACATTCTTGGCCATCACTAACGTGAAAGTCACTACACACCACAGTATATTTGTTTGGTTTCTTTGTATGGCTTGGTTCTTTGTTTATTCTTTGTTTGTTTTACTTACCGGCCCGATAAACACGATTTCACATGCATTATGTGCTATTGACTTTTAAAAGCTTGTTTAGTTCGAACCCTACCAAAAAAATCACTGCGCTTTGTACCTTATCACATTACTAACGATCGATCTTTCATTTGAATGTGCGCTTCCCGTATGCAAATCTTGAAGACCAATTAAAGCCCAGTCTTACTTACCTTCCAAGGCAATATGTTGAGTAGTTTTTCTAGGTTAAATCTTCTTCTATTTTTACATGCGGGGCTTTCTCTGTGCGCAAAAACTAACGATTGTGTTCTCCACAATCCTCTCTGGGTGAAGCGAGAAAGTTTGCTAGGCGGTAAGCTTCCATCGTTGTTCTGTTAAAATTGATTTTAGTGTTGTACATCGATATACAACAACTAACCTCGTTCCCACCAGGTATCCAAAACATGCTCCAGGCTTCAAGATCTCTAGCTTGACAAGACATATACCAATCTGGACCTTACATTTCCTATCCCGTCTGTTTGATGAACTTGTGCTGTTTTTAACTGTATACAATACAATAAGCGAGGTAACTTACCATTCTTTTATATTGTCTTTGGTTATACATACAAAAATGAACATACAAATACGTACATGTGCACGTTGTGATTGCAAAAGCGACATGGGTTGCTTGGAAAATGCACGATACCCGACCAAGGAAGGATGTTTTATACATTTGCAGAAGCGCAACAAATCGATCCTTGCGTGATGATTGGGATTTCCATATTCGGCATGTTCGGTCAAAGCGAGGATACCATCCAGGTAATAATGTCAACATAAAAACTCCTCGCTTTCGTGCCTCGAAGGAAAAAAAAGCGATCAGGTGCATTCATTTTTTTACGCCATCTACAAGTTTATTATATCTTGTGCCAAACAACTTTATGTATATTGGTGTCATTTTGTAGGTCTCACGTTGGGGTTCATCTACGAGGACACAAGCGCATCAATCTGTGCTTCTCTGTTCACCCTTATGCGGACGAGATTATCGGGTTACGGCCCGACCGACTAAAGGAAATGGATGAAAAGGTATGATATATACATTCTGATCCTTGACATATGGATTATCGGATCCTACACATGGAACAACCTTCTCTTTGTCTCACGCAAATGGAAGTAATAGTTGCGCATCTTGTACCAAAACTTCCAATACTGTTCACTTAATCATTCGTGCGCGGTGTTATGTATTCGATAATTACAAACAATATACATTTTCAATAGTACAGGGCATACCATTTGAAAGTGATGTTGCGAAAGCTATAAATGGGAAAAATGTTGTTTGCTTCTTGAAGTACATCGATAGGAAGTATATGGGAATCATCGCGCGACTACCCAATCTGAAAATCTACATACAAGAAAGCCATGCTCTTGGTATTTGTGCCGTTTAAAGAGCCAACAAGCTCCGCAGTGAGAATATTCCGCGGTGTTATGCTGCGGCGTGTTGGAGATTAGCGATCAATTTGTTCGATTAACCACCAAGCGAGGTTACGGATGAGATAGCAACCCGGTGAAAGCGTTGGTGGTCTCGGCAAAGCCTCGGTGCGAAAAGCGCCTTGATTCGAGAGACATGCCCATTAAATCCGGCTTTGACCATTAATGCACCAGCTAACCCATCTCTTACTCGGGAAATGGATCGATGCCTCTGGTTTTCCTAATGTTCTTGGCTCACATGTAAACCTTTGGTGTTGTTGTGAAGGTGGAAAAAAAAAACAGATGTGTTAAAGGGTTCACCCGGTGAGACGTCGATGCTTTGAGCCAGTTAAGAAGATGAAGACAAAGGAGAAGTCGGCGAGCCTTCGGAGTTTCATGCTAGGGACAGGACCTGATCCAATCATTTGCGTCTTTTGTACTAGAAAAATATGTTTTGTTATTAAAACCTATGCATCTAATTATGTAGTATTTTGGTACCACATCTACATGTATTGGAGGCATTACATAGCCTCTTAGTGTCTAATGCGATAAATACACAAATCTTTGGGAAATTGAGGTGATGCACTCCTCTCTTCTATGTTGGCATGTTATGTTCAAAGTTCACTTTACATATCTAGCTTACTCATCCTTTAGATGGGTGTGCTAAGCGATAAAAACTTAGCTTGTATCTAACTTTTCAACGCATGATCGAATGTGTATTATAGAATGTCAGGAAGCAATGTTATTTTGCGGTTATCAGCATTCAACATGTTGCTTCTTGAGTTTGATCAATGGTGAGAATATGTGGTTTTTTTTTGCTCTAATCAATATTCCTTGCTCAAGAATTCAACCTTGTAATTCTTGGAATTTTTCTTCAGTCTAATGTCTGTTTGAATATTGATTATTAGTGCAAGCGAGTTCGTATTGTCAAATGGGATTAGAGTTTGTTACAAATGTCTGATTTTCTTCATGATCGGTATTCATAATCCTATCGTTTTTCCTGATGTTTACTTGAACTTGGAAGGGTTAAAAAGCTTATACCATCCGTGGCCCACAGAGAGAGTAGAAACATAATGCTACCCAAAATAAGGACAAAAATGAAAAATAAAAGGGAATGTTTGAGATAACAAAATGGATGCCTGAGTGTTGTTGGTGATGGCGGCATTATGCCATTTATATCTATATTGAGGTTAGTGAATTTCTTGCCATTGATCATTGTTGAATGTGCAAATATCTTACGGAAACACGGATCGAAGCACATCTCTCATTGCTTTTTCATTCAAATTTGTATACTCATGGTGACAATACATCTTATCTCTCTTTGCATTTATGTTTTAGTTCTTTTGAGGAGACATGTCGGCGGTTTTATTGCACATGCCGAGTATGATGTGAATTATTGATATTGTTTGTGTTTAAGCGGGTTATTTCACGAGGCTTCTCGTATGGAGGCTTGTCGAGCTTCCTGAAAGCGATTATTTTCATGTTCGATGGATCCAACTATTCTTTGGAGAAATTGGTGTCTTTGATTATAGGCCATCATTGCTTATGGATATGCTTCTTTGGCAAGAAGAAAGTGAAGTCGGTACTAAACTTGGTGCATACATGAGAACATTTTACGGAGATTGTTCACGCCAGTTGAGGCGCGCTTCCGAGTTCAAGCCATTTGTTAATAAATCAAAACTTAAAATATCTATTCATAGTGCGATGTTTGGTAAGGGCTAATCTTTTTAAAATTTACCTCTAACCTTAATTGTACCAATAGCCTGATTTATATTCTTGCTTGATTTTGTTGTGCGGGGATACCAAAGTCATCGAATCATCTATGAGCTTCAATCGCGATGACCTCAAGGGATTGCCTTTCACTTTCCCATTCGATATCTGTTCTTACGTTTTAGTTTCGGTCACATTTATGTTGGGCGCGTGCCTTGCGGGCGCTTTCACTAGTATATCTTATATCTATTAAGTGCCAAGCGCACTTTGCCCATAAAGCCACGTGGCGGCTGTAGGGTGACACGTGTACATAAATTTTTTTTTTTTTAGGTAAAAATCGTGATTTGATTATCTGCGTTATATATATAAATCGATTTCTTTTTTCGACTCTTACGTTACATAATCGAGACAAAGTGTATATTTCGATCTGGGTCATTTTAGTGCCTCCGGCCAGGCGATCACGGATTGATTTACATTTCAATCAACGAAAATTTTCGATTTCTCGATTCGATTTCGTGTGATAATTGAATATCACAACAAAATGTATATTTTCGATACGATTTCATTTTTCCCCTTCCGGTAAAAACGAGGATTTGGTTATCTCGTTATATATAAACCGATTTTTTTTCCCGACTCTCCGTTACATCATCGAACCAAAGTGGTTTATTTTTGTGCATCCAAATGAGACAGTCATGGATTCGATTTCATTTCAATAAACCAATTTTTGAATTCTCGATTCGATTTAATGGCAACAAAGTGTATATTTGATAAGGTTTTTTTACGATTTTTTTGCAGCAGTTTTTTTTTTCTTTCTTTTCCCTTGGTAAAAACCGTGATTTGATTATCTCGTTATATATATAAACCGGTTTTCTTTTTTCGATTTCTCGTTACATAAATCGAACCAAAATGTATATTTACGATACGGTTTATTTTAGTACCTCCAACAGAATGATCGGATTCGATTTTGCATTTCAATCAACGAAAATTTTCGATTTCGATTCGATTTGTGCACAACAATTGAATATACACAACAAAGTGTATATTTACGTCACGGTTCATTTTTCTTCCCGCCGGTAAAAACCAAGGATTTGGTTATCTCGTTATATATAAACCGATTTTTTTCCGACTCTCAGTTACATAATCGAACTAAAGTGGTTCGTTTTTGTGCATCCATATCGATCTGATTCGATTTTACGTTTGATCAATAAATTTTTTATAATTCTCGATTCGATTTCGACACAACAAAGTGTATATTTGATCGGTTAATTTTCTTTTTCCTTCGGTAAAAACCAGGATATCGGTTATTTCATTATATATAAACAGATTTTTTT